>JARHVA010001479.1:277500-877500 GCA_037957365.1 Torreya grandis
TTTTCTTGAAAGAATTTACTTCTTTAGGAATTTTGCATCATGGTATTTTTCTTGGGCCTTTTGTATCAGATAATTTGTTTGATGGAAATAACTTCAACTTTTGATGAGGATCCTTTGGTTTCAGACATTTTTTCTAAAAGATTTGCCTTGTACCTTTTATTATGAGCTTTGTGTGGATTAATTTATTTGAGAGAACCCTAAATGCTCTAACACTTAGCCAAAATTTAAAATATTTCTTGAGTGTAGACTTAGGCTTTCCTAAAATTGTCCTTACAACTACTTGGTCACCATGAAAATACGTCACTGATATATATGACCCTAAAATGAACCCTAATACAATGAATGATACAAGGAATAAGCTATAATATGAACAAATATTAGAATGGCATATGAAATGACATCAAATTAATTGAAACATACCCCATAACATTATAAAAAAGTCCCTATACAAGACTTTGACTATAGAGAGTTGATCCATTTTGGCTTGTGAGAAAAAATGGTCAACATCTTTGGTGATTTTCCAAGGGTGGTATGCTTGTTATGCCATGAATAGTTACCTAATCCTATCCATTGGGATATGGAGTCACAAGTATACATGATTGACATAAAAACTACCTCTGTAATGCACCAAACAATAGAAAATAATAGGAACAAAACATAAAATAGAAACACACATGTGCTTAAGAATACTTATTAGAACACAACACACAATAAAGGAAATACACACATATTATAACATTTAAAAAACCTCATCTTGAGGTGAAACATCTTATTATACCTCAACCAGGGTAAAAAATAGTTACCCAAGCATATTTATCACTCCATGAAGGCAACCTAGTGTGAGGAGCATGTTAATCACCAATCGATTTCATATGTAGGTGATCTTGAAGCCTATCACATTTTAATATTATTAAGTGTAAAATTAAACTATATAATACCCTTATGAATGATATTAATTGCTCTCAAAGAGCCTTGGTTGGAGCTGCAGTCCTCTTGATCATTACCATATCTAATATACATTCCTCATACTATAGAATAGGAATGATGAACACTGCCTCAATGTTTCTATCTTCTTACATAGGATATACTTTATGCTTGGGAGTATCAAGTTATTATTTATGATCCAATCCCTTTAAACATGGATCAATACTATATGGATCTCCTAACTATCCTCTAGGCACAAATTTTGCCTTGACCTCACTAGGACCCTCTATAACTATACCCTTTTTAATAGTAGATTGATGTCCATATTCATCAAAAACATTCCAATTTAATTTAATAATTTATAAAACACCTTAGACCTTACTGATTAGTCTCATCAACAAACACACTAGACATACATTTCTTGGGAGAAGGAATATTACCAATCTTGTCAAATTCTTGACATATAGCCTCAAATACTATCCATAATTCATCCTTATCTTCCTCATGAGTGTCATAATCTAGAGCATCTTCATTAATAAAAGGAATGAAAATATCACTCTTCCCATTATGGTGATCAATTAGATCCATCAACCTATGATCATCATACTCATGAATCATATAGTTGCACTCAGTAACATGAGAATGTTTGACACTTACCTCAGCTCCTTCAAATGATTCCTCATGCATGATGTAAGTCCAAAGATTAGTTTGATCAAAGTATGCATAAGGATCAGGTATATATGCATCTACACCATATTCATCCAAAAATAGATCATAAATGCCCTCAAGTTTGAAAGCACCATCATCCACATTAGATTCCTCCTTCTCATGAACAACAAATTTCAAATTAGAACTTGTATTAATCTAAGGTTCAATATGAAACCTTGTAAGAGGTTATATCATAATTATCACCTTGGCCTTTTATCTTTTTCTAAAATCCAAGAAAGACCAGTCAACTAAGAGATAGCCACCCATATTAGCTGTGAAGTTCCTTGATAGGCAGATTGCAAAGTGGGTTGGGAGATCAACCATAACTATATCTTGAAGGATAGGAAAGCTAAGACAATCATGTAATAAAACCTTAATTTTTTTTATTAGACCTATGGTATTGGTAAGTGTACCATCTAGCTAGATCACTCCTTTTATATGAGGTTCATTTTACAGGCCCAACTTATCAATTGCAACTTTGGGCATGACTGAGGTAGAGGATCCACTATCAACTATGCAATTGTGTACCAATTTGTCACCTATAATGAGGGTGAGGTAAAATGGTAGAGGTTTATAATCCCTAGTAGATGTTTCAATAATAATGTTAAGATCATTTTCAAGGAAAACATGACTATTAATTTGATTTAAAGATGAAGGACTAATAGGAATAGTGGATAATAGCTTTCATAAAAATTCTTTTTGGCTAGGTATATGAAGGATATCCCACATAAAGATAGATGTTTTGGAAATTTTCAAGGAATCCACTATGTTTAGAGAATTAGTAATCACATTTTATTGTGTCTTTAGAGGTAAGGAATTGCTTGTAACTTTAGGAATAGAGGCTCCTTGAATAGACCTTACCACATTTTGGATTGATGGAGATGTAGATGTTTTTCAAATTGGCACACTTACAGTTGTGTCTTATTGCCTTTTAGGAGGATTGGATGAGCCTATGGTCATGTTAATACCACCTCATAGAGAATTTCTCTTGGCCCTTGTATTGTCTATAATAGAGGCTCCTTGATTTAGCACAAAAGTGTCTTCAACTAGAAAACTCGTGAAGATCTCTCCTTGAGTTTACCAATTCTCATTAACTTGCATCATTACCTCATACTCATTTCATAGGAGGGGAGTAAATAATCCTTGAGACACCAAATATTTTTATCCATTCTAATTAGCATCCATGAATTGTTCTTGCTGCCAATCTTTTCCCTGCATTAAATTACTATGAACTAGTATCATCTCTTTTGGATTGGTGGTAGAGTTAGGATTGTATGTATTAGTAGGAATATTGAGATTAGGTTTCCAATAGGCTCTTCATATTCCATATTTTTTGCCATAATATTGATGATAGGGATATGGATTTTTATTGGCACCTTTTTGCATATTAACTTATCTATTTTGAGTGTCTAAGGCTAGGAACTTTGATTTCCAATCAACATTATTTTATATCTTCCTAGAAGTCACCTTAGTTTTGGTATTGGCATTAGGAACTTGGGTTAAATCAAGATTATTATCATAATCATGTGACAAAAGAGGCACATACACCTTATGAGGCAATCTTCTAGCTTGGATGAGACTATTATTAGTTTTAACAATAAAATCACATGCTTCAGGGAGAGTGGAATATCCCATAGATTAAAGCATGACAAAAATTTTAGTCCCAATGGATCTCAATTAGGGAACACAAAGATAATATGTGGTCTCATGGGAGGAGACAATCTATGTTAAGTTGTATGAGACCTTTCATTGAAGTCATGCATTATCTATTTAGCTTCCCTCTTTATCACATTGAACTGATGTATGAGAGAAGCATGGTCACTTTCATTTCCAAATATAGAAGTCAACAACACTCCAAACTCATCCCATGTTGTGATGCATCCACCTTCTAGATTCCTATAAAAATAAAGATCCTTCCCTTTAATTTACATGGCAAGGAGTCTCTTGAAAATTTTCTTTTGAATAATACTTTGGAAACTACAAAATTTAAAAACATCTCTAATCACTAGGTGTGATATGACTCTCACCATTGAATGTGGGCACACCTTTTGTGTAATTATGAGGTATGGCATCATATTCATGAAGTTGAATTGGATTATCAATATTGAAGGTGGGGAAAGCATGATGACTAGCCATGTCTTGTTTTTCAAGATCTTCAACTTCTTCAGCCTCTTTAACCTCTTCTTCTCTATAAAAATCTACTCATTATTCAAAGGGTAGATTAGGATATAAATATTATATTTCAAGAGGGATTTCAAGTTGAATGGGTGGGTTAATAATATTTTATGTTCTAGAAGAGGTTGACCTAGTGAGGACTATGAATTATGGGTCAAAGTTTATAGAAAAATAATGGTCTGGAACTAGATTTATTTTGATGGAGTCACCAAATGCTGAGTAGCACACCAATTTGTAGTTGGTGTTTATCAAGACCAACATTCACCTTAAAAATTTGTCTTGAAGATAATGTGTCTCATTGAGCATGTTAAAACTATTGTGTCACCAAACATTTCACCCTAAAAGAGGTTGTTTAGGCCTCTTACAGATTTGGAAAACATGGGAACATTTCTAGGTATGTGGGTGTACCTATATTGGAAATGAGCCTCTAGATTTAAGGGCTACCTCCCTAAATGTATCTTGCAATGCTCTTTTATATACCAACTAATTACTTATGGAGAAAAGAGTTAGAGAATGCATGAATAGAACCTACACTAAATAAGGTAATGCATCAAATGTTCAAGGATTCACTCTCAAGATTGACTCATCAACACTATAATAAACCATGAAGAGAACTAATGCAATGTTTACAATGATTTACAAGCAATAGTGTTTCACTTGGAGGTTGATTTGATGAACTTAGGCTGGAGGGAAATGAGGGTAAGGCGTAATTCAAAGAACTTGCAGTTAATTTATCCACTCTATACCTAACACATCATCATTAAGACACACTAGATGACCTGCAAGAAAGTTTATTACCACTTAGGTTGAATCTAGACCTACAAAGGGAAGATGACAACCACTTTTGTATATTAGATAAATACACACACTAAGCATAGATTAATAGATAAATAAAAAAATACTCTATTCATTAATCTGAGAGGTGAAGAATACAAATTTTGGTAGAGTCTAGTTGTACCAGCTTGAGGGATACTCAACAATAGATCAAAAGCTCTATTTATAGAAAATGAGAGTAGGAAAGAGGGGTTTTAGTGATAATAAAAGGAATCAAATGAGAAAAAATCTATTTGAACTGTAGTTACAACTACCTCTAAAAAATATTATCATTCAGACCTTTTGGTTGATTTAGGTCACTTTAAGTGGTTACATAGTTACATTATTCCCTCCTTGATCTTACTTGATGGTTGAAACAATGGGATCAAGTTGTTTAGAGCTAGGCTCCAACATCAATATAGTTATAACAATTAAAACAGTTAGAACAATTTGTTAGAGCTTTGTCTTGGTGCTAAATATTCTTTACTAGTTTGTTGTGGCTTGCAATAGTAGAGAGAAGGTTCATTTTCATACAATTGGTCCTAAAGATAAAACTGTTCACCTCAGTGGCATCCTTTGAAATTTTGGCTCTAGTTTGAATTAGACCATGATCAAACTTGGATCCATGCCTTTTACTTACCTTACCCCATTAAAAATTTATTTCTCGACCATATAAGTCAATGGGGCTCACTTTCATTTGATTGGCCATTGAAAACTAGCTTAGATCATTGATCTTTTGACTCATATCACTCTATTATTCTACCTAATTTGAATGATTAAACATGCTCCATCAATCATATTTTAGCATGAATATTCTCATACCACTTATCAATTACATATTTATTTTGAGATCTTATCCTCAATATACTACTTCATGCACTTACATCACATGGTGGTCTCTTGAGCTCTTTTACCCTTTGAATCATCGTGCACCATTAGATCAAGATGAATGATGCAACATAGACCATCAAATTTGTTTGGACTCACCATTTTAACTTAAATAGCTATTTCATGAGGCCTAATTTTGATGTCTGTGTACCCATCAATTGATGTCCATGGGAATGTCTAAGACATCTACAAGACCATCAATCTTTAGACCCCAATAAATGATTATTAAGCTTGATTTTGATATTTTTATACTTATCACCACCCTTCTAAATAAAATTTATTGGAACAAATTGGTCGATGTAATTATGTCTTTGGGGAAATTATTGTAGAATAGTTTTCTTGAAAGAATTTACTTCTTTGGGACTTTTGCATTAGGGTATTTTCCTTAGGCCTTTTGTATCAAAAAATTTGTTTGATGGAAATAAATTTGGATTTTAATGAGGATCCTTGGGTTTTAAACATTTTACTCAAAATATTTTCCTTGTACCTTTTATTGTGGGATTTGTGTGGAATAATTTATTTGAGAGAACTATGAATGTTCTAACACTTATCCAAAAGTTGAAATATTTCTTGAGTATAGACTTAGGCTTTCCTAGGCTTGTCCTTATAACTGCTTGGTCACCATGAAAATATGTCACTTGCATATAAGACCCTAAAATGACCCCTAAAACACTATATGATACAAGGAATAATCTAGACTATGACTAAATCTTAGAATGGCATATGAAATAACATCAAATGAGCTGCAACATACCCCATAAAATTATAAAAAAGTTCCTATACAAGACTTTGACTATGGGAAGTTGATCTATTTTGGCCTGTGGGCAAAAATGGTTAATATATTTAGTGATTTCCTAATGGTGGCATGATTTTTATGCCATGATAAGTTGCATAATCCCATCCATTAGGCTATGGAGTCACAAATATACAAGCTTGACATAAAAACTACCTCTGCAATGCACCAAACAACAAAAAATAATAGGAATAAAACACAAAAAAGAAACACATATGTGCTTAAGATCACTTATTAGAACACAATACACACAAAAAAGGAAACAAACACCTATTATAATATTTAAAAAACCTCATCTTGAGGTGAAACATCTTATCATACCTCAACCAAGGTCAAAAGTAGTTCCCCTAACATCTTTATCACTCCATGAAGGCAACCTAGTGTGAGGAGCATGCTAATCACCAATCAATTGTATATGTAGGTGATAAAGAAGCCTATCACCTTTGAATATTCTTAGGTGTGCAAGTAAACTATCTAGGACCCTTATGAATGATATTTCTTTCTCTCTAAGTACCTTGGTTAGAGCTTCAAACCTCTTGATCATTACCATATCTAATATACATTCCTCATACTACATAATAGGAATGATGAAAACTAATTCAACCTTTATATCCTATCACACAGGATATACTTGATGCTTGAGAGTAACAAGTTCTTATTTATGATCCAACCCCTCTAAACATGGCTCAATACTAGATGGATCTCCTAACTGTCCTCTAGGCACAACTTTTTCCTTGACCTCACTAGGTCCCTCTAGAACTGTAGGCTTTTTAATAGCAAATTGATGTCCATATTCATTAAAAATATTCCCTTTACTTTCATACTTTATAGAAAACCTTAGATCATTCTCATTGGTTTCATCAATAAACACACTAGACATACATTTCTTGGGAGAAGAAGGAATATTACCAATCTTGTCAAATTCTTGACATATGACCTTAAATCCTATCGATAATTCATCCTCATATTCTTCATGAGTGTCATCATCTATAGCATATTAATCAATAAAAAGAATGAAAATATCACTCTTCCCACTATGGTGCTCAATTATATTCATCAACCTATGATCAACATACTCATGAATCATATAGTTGCACTCAGTAGCATGAGAATGTTTGACACTTACCTCAAATCCTTCAAATGGCTCCTCATGCATGATGTAAGTCCAAATATTAGTTTGATCAAAGTATGCATAAGGATAATGCCTATATGCATCTGCACCATATTCATCCAAAAATAGATCATAAATTCCCTCAAGTTTTAAAGGACCATCATCAACATTAGACTCTTCCTTGTCATGAATAATAAAATTCAAATTAGAACTTATTTTAATCTAAGGTTCAATATGAAACCTTGTAAGAGCTTATATCTTAATTATCACCTTGGCCTCGTATATTTTTCTAAAATCCAAGAAAGACCAGTCAACTAAGTGATAGCCACCTATATTAGCTGTGAAGTTCCTTGATAGGCAGATTACATAGTGGGTTGGGAGATCAAGCATAACTATATCTTGAAGGATAGGAAAGCTAGGACAATCATGCAAGAAAACCTTCATTTTCTTTATCAGCCCTATGGTATTATAAAGTGTACCATCTAGTTGGATCACTCCTTTGCTATGAGGTTTAGATTTTAGGCCCAACTTATCAGCTACAACTTTGGGCATTACTTAGGTAGAGAATTTACTATCAACTATAAAATTGTGTACCAACTTGTCACTTGTAATGAGGGTGAGGTAAAATAGTGGAGGTTTATCATCCCTATTAGATGGTTCAAAAATAGTGTTAAGAAAATTTTCAAGGAAAACATGACTATTAATTTGATTTGAAGATGAAGGACTAGTAGGAATAGTGGATAATTACTTTTATACCAATTCTTTTTGGCTAGGTATATGAAGGATATACCACATAAGGATAGATGATTTGGCACTTTTAAAGAAATCCACTATGTTTATAGCATTATTACTCACCTTTTATTATATCCTTAGAGGTAAAGAATTGCTTGGAACTTTAGGAATAGCGGCACCTTGAATAAACCTTACCATATTTTGGCTTGATGCAGATGTAGATGTTTTTAGAACTGTCACACTTACAATTATGTCTTATTGTATTGTAGGAGGATTGGATGAGCCTATGGGCATTCTACTACCACATCCTAGAGCCTTCCTCTTGGACCTTATATTTTCTACAATAGAGGATCTTTGATTTAGCATAAAAGTTTCTTCAACTCAAAAATTGGTGAAGATCTCTCCTTGAGTTTGCCAATCCTCATTAACTTGCATCATTACCTCATCCTAATTTGATAGGAGGGGAGTAAATACTCCTTGATCCACCAAAGCTTGTTATCCATTCTAATTGGCATCCATGAATTGGTCTTGCTACCAATCTTTTCCCTGCACCAAATTATTATGAACTAGTACCATCTCCTTTGGATTAGTGGTAGAGTTAAGATTGTATGTATTAGTAAGACTATTGGGATTAGGCTACCAATAGTCTCTTCCTCTTCCATATTTTTGGCCATAGTATTGCTGATAAAGGTAAGGATTATGATAGGCACCTTGTTACATATTAGCTTATCTATTTTGAGCCTATAAGGCTAGGAACTTTGATTTCCAATCAACATTATTTTCAGTTTGCCTAGAAGCCACCTTAGTTTTGTTATTGGCATTAGGAACTTGGGTTACATCTAGAGTATTATAATAAACATGTGAGAAAGGAGGCATAAACACCTTATGTGGAAATATTCTATCTTAGATGAGACTATTCTTAGCTTTAAAAATAAAATCATATGCTTCAGGGAGAGTGAAATCTCTAATAGATTGAAGCATGACAATAATTTTAGTCCCAATGGCTCTCAAGTAAGTAGGGAACACAAATTTAGTAGGTGGTCTCATGGGAGGAGACAATCTATGCTAAGTCTTATGAAACCTTTCATTGAGGTCATGCATCGTCTCTTTATCTCCCCTCTTTATCACATTGAGCTGATGTATGAGAGAAGTATGGTCACTTTCATTTCCAAATATAGAAGTAAAAAACACTCCAAACTCATCCCATGTTGTGATGCATCCACCTTCTAGAGTCATATACCAATAAAAATCCTTACATTTAAGGTACATGGCAAGGAGTCTAATGAAAATGTTCTTTTAAACAATATTTTGGAAACTACAAAATTTAAAAACATCCCTAATATGCTCACTAGGTGTGATATGACTCTCACCATTGAATGTGGGCACACCTTTTATGGAATTACGAGGGATGGCATCATATACATGAAGTTGAATTTGATTATTACTATTAAAAGTAGGGAAAGCATGAGGATTGGCCATGTCTTCTTCTTCAAGATCTTCAACTTCTTCAGCCTCTTCAACCTCTTCCTCTCTACCAAAATCTACTCATTCCTCAAGGGGTAGATTAGGCTATGGATACTATACTTCAAGAGGGACTTTAGGCTGAATGGGTGGGTTAGTAGGATTGGATGTTCTAGAAGAGGTTGACCTAGTGAGGACCATGAATTATGAGGGAAAGTTTATAACAAAATAATGGTCTAAAACTAGATTTACTTTGAAGGAGTCACCAAATGTTGAGTAGCACACCAATTTGTAGTTGGTGTTTATCAAAACCAACATTCACCTTGACAAGTTATCTTGAATATAATGTGTCCCATCAGGCATACCAAAACTATTGTGTCACCAAATATTTCACCCTAAAAGAGGTTATTCATGCCTCTTCTAGATTTGGATAACATGGGAAAATTTTTAGGTATGTGGGTGTAACTATATTGAAAATGAGCCTTTAGATTTAAGGGCTACCTCCCTGAATGTATATTGAAATGCTCTTTTTTTTACCACCTAATTACTTATGGAAAAAAGAGTTAGAGAATGCATGAATATAACCTACACTAGATAAGGTGATTCACCAAATGTTCAAGGATCCACTCTCAAGATTGACTCATTAGCACATTAATAGACCATGAATAGAACTAATGCAATGTCTGTAATGATTTCCATGCAATAGTGTTTCACCTAGAGGTCAATTTGATGAACTTAGGCTAGAGGGTAATGAGGGTAAGGCTCGATTGAAATCACTTACAACCAATTTATCCACTTTATACCTAAGACTAGATGACCTATAATAAAGTTTATTAGCATTTAGGTTGAACTAGGACCTGTAAAGGGAAGATGACAACCAATTTTACATATCAGACAAATACACACACTAAGCATAGATTAGTAAACAACTAAAAAAATACTTGATTCATTACTCTAAGAGGTGAAATACACATTTTGGTAAATTCTAGTTGTACCAGCCTTAAGGATACTCAACAATAGATCAAAGGTTATATTTATAGAAAAGAAAAGAAAGAGAGAGGGATTTTGGTGTTGAGAAAAAGAATCAAGTGAGCAAAACTCCATTTGAACCACAGTTACAATTACATCTACAAAATATACTCATTCAGACCTTTTAATTGATCCAGGTCAATTCAATTGGTTGCATAGTTACATTATTCCCTCCTTGATCTACCCTGATGGTTGTAATAATGAGATCAAGTTATTCTAAACTAGGCTCTAGCATCAATGTGGTTAGAATAATTAGATCAATCTATTAGAGCCTTATCCTAGTACTAGCTATGTTTTACTAGTTTTATGTGGTGTACAATAATGGAGAGAAGGGTCCCTTTCATGTAGTTAATCCTAAAGATAAAACCATTGAAATTTTTGTGTCTACCTTGATGGAATCCTTTAAAACATTGGCTTTGGTTCAAATTGGACCATGTTTGAACTTGGCTCCATGCCTTTTATTTACCTTGCCCCATCAATTTTTTTTGACCTTCATTTAATTCATTTGGGCTCACCTTCATTTGATTGGTCATTGTAAACTAAATAAAATCATTAATCTTTTGACTTATCTCACTCTATTGATCTACCTAATTTTAATGATGAAACATGCTCTATCAATCCTCTATCACCTTGAACATGCTCATGCCACTTGTCAATTATTCATTGATCTTGGGATCCTACCATCAGTCTATTACTTTATGTGCTTATGCCATGTGGTGGCCTCTCAATCTCTTTGAACCTTTGAATTATCTTGCACCATCAGATCAAAATGAATGATTCAACACAAACCATCAAATTTTTTTGGACCTACCATTTGAACTCAAATGAATATTTCATGAGGCCCAATTTTGATGTCTATACACCTATCAATTGATGTTTGTGGGAATATCCTAGACATCTACACGAATGTCAATCTTTTAACCCTAATAGATGACTGCTGAGCTTGATTTTGACATTTGCAAACCTATCACCACCTTGATGGATTAACTTTGTCAAAAAAAATTGGTTGATATAATTATGTCTTCAGGGAAATTATTTCAAAATAATTTCATCAAAATAATTTGCTTGTTCAGGACTTTTGCATCAGGCTATTTTTATTGATCCTTTTGTATTGGATAATTTATTTGATAGAAATGACTTTAGCTTTTGAAAAAGATCCTTTAGTTTTATAAATTTTACCTAAAAGATTTGCCTTGTACCTTTTATTGTGGGATTTGTGTGGAATAATTTATCTGAGAGAAATCTAAATGCTCTAACACTTAGGCAAAAGTTGAAATATTTTCTGAGTGTAAAATTAGGCTTTATTGGACTTGTTTTTTTTACTGTTTGGTCACCATGAAAATATTCCACTTGCATCTATGACCATAAAATGACTCATAATACACCAAATGATACAAGGACTAAACTAAACTATGAATAAAGCTTATAATGACACATGAAATAACATCAAATGAGATGTAACATAACTTTTGACATTATAAAAAATCTCTTATACAAGACTCTGACTATAGGGGGTTGATTCATTTTGGCCTATGGGAAAAAATGGTCAACATGACCCAATGATATTTATAATCTAGTGAGATTAAATGATCAAGTCTAACTTGAAAAATTAACAATATTGAGTGATTTGATCACCTCAACCATAATAAAAACTGAACCAACTACTGTAATAGATTGGCTTAATGAAAGTCCATAAAATTATGTGGGTTATTAGTATAAAAAAGTTCATAATATGGTAATGATATATAAAAGAGTTTGAGATTATGAAATTAATTTGGATTTTTTAATATTAGGCACATGTTTCATAACACATGCACCTTAGATATATCTCATGCTGAAATTATATATAATAATAGTACCAATATATAAAATTCTACCACAATTATAAGTTTGAATCATATAACTATGTGCTTTAGCTAATTTAGATAACTATGTGTTGAGGATATGCTTCGAAAATATTCCCCCACCATATATGGAGAAATATAAAAACTAATATAAGTACCAATATGAAGGACATGTTTCTAAAACATGCTCCCACTATAAATTGGAGATATTGAATATTGAGTAGGTGTGGAGAATATGCTTCTAAATTATGCCCCCACTGAATCTAAGAACTAATATAAGTACCATATATATAATGAATGTGGAGAACATGATTTCACAACATTCACCCACTAAATTTGAGAACTGTGAATATGTGGAAGCCATGTCCATATGACATGCCCCTACTAAACCTAAAAATTGATATAAGTACCATATACTAAATGAATGTAGAGAATATGTTTTCAAAGCATGCCCCCACTAAATCTGTAAACTATGCCAAGTGTGGAGAACATGTCTCTATGACATGTCCCCACTAATATTCCCCACTCTAAGGTGAGGGAAAGATAGGAAATGGTAGTTACCTCACCTCAAAAGGATAAGACAATTATATAATCTATGAATGTAACCATGTAACATATATAAGGGAACATGTCTAGGTAAATATGTCATTGAAGTACATAAAACTAATGTGATCACATGTAGGCCTAATATGCATGATAAATATCATGGAAAAATCTAGATTGTAGTAGTATAAGCTTCAAAAGCAAAAAAAAACACACACAACAACACTTAAAATCAAGTAAAAAAAAAGTTTCAAAATGACTACAAACAAGGGGCATGTTCAAATGCCACACAATTCAAAGGACATGACTTAGTCAAATATCCATAAAAGTAAGAATGGTATACTCAAATTTCTATATAAAAAATAATGACATATTAAAATGTAAATAAAAACATACATAATCGAGGGGTTTGAAAGAAAAGGAGCATATTCAAATGCTCGAACAAAGAATACAATAGCAAGGAAAGCCACTCAAGGAAGTGTGTAAATTTAAACATAAACGTACCATAGTAGCCTATGGATCCAATGTGTTAGACAATATTTTCAAGTATATATCATATGAAGTAGCCTATGTAAAATATAATCATGGATAATAGGTATGTGTAAGTACATATATAAGCTTAAACATGATATTTTAGAGTGATCATCAAATCATATAACTTGTGTGTATCAATATCAAAGAAGCGGTTGCCCCCAATGTCCATATGACATGAGTAGAGGGAAATCACAACATCCAAAATAAGAATGTATCATGTCTCTATGTATGATTGTATCACACTTAAGTAAAGTGTGACATATATGTGTATGTAGGAGTAATTGAGTATTCCACCTATTAATATAGAACTAATGCATATATGCCAAAGAAATAATAGAACATGTAGGTGTCGATAGTGTTTTTAAATTTTTTTGTATGTTTTTTATTTTTTTGGAATTTTTGCAGAGGAAAGATCATCCCATGATTCCATCCAATGGATGGACATAGTTATCTCCCCACTTTGAATCTTACAATTGTAAGTTGGATATTTTATATTTTTGTAGTGATAATTGAGGTAATCACCATATGCAACTAAATCTAGATTGAATTAAACAAGCTTGCATGTAATGATCAAGTGGGAAATGGGTTTTTTATTTTGGTTCCAACATTGTAACTGATGTATATGTGTGAGTATTAAGTGTATCATATTCATATTTTTCATAATCAATATTGTGAAGATCATATAAATTTGTAGTATCATTAGGATCATAACTGTTGACCATTTTGGCCCTGCAGGCCAAAATCGGTCCCCTTCTTCCCTTGCTATTTGGAGCCAGTCAATTTCAAGTTGCACGAGTTCATCAAACCAATCAGTTCAAGTAGCTTCTTGGTTCAACCATTGGTTCAATGTTTTAGTTCAATCCATCGGTTCATCGATGGGTTTAACATTTCAGTTCAATCCATCAGTTCATCAATAGGTTCAATGTTTAAAGTTCAATGCCTTGGTTCAATCACATTCAGTTCATCAAATGGTTCAAGGGCCTTAACACATAGCATTGAACCATTGAACTAGTTCAACATATTGGTTCAATCGCTTGGTTCAATGGATATTTCAACGAGGAGATTTAATGAATAGTTTAAAGGGGATCGACATGCAGTGTTGAACTGTTGAACTAGTTCAATGGACTGGTTCAACATGTTGGTTCAATGCATCAGTTCAATCATTCAGTTCAAGCATGAGTGGTTCAAAGGGGTTGGTTCAATGAAGGGCTCAGTGCGCAATGTTGAACCATTGAATCAGTTCAATGAGTGGTTCAAGCGAATGGTTCAATGGGTTGGTTCAATGAGGCATCCCAAAGCCAAAGGGCAGGCACCCTTATGGAGGGTAGTTTCTAAGTCAAATAGCCCTTGTAGAGGGCAAGGAGCTTCCCAAAGGTAGCTGAAGGGTAAGTTTAGAATTTTGTTTGAGATAGAATCCTTTTGGACTTTTTGTCTGAAGGAATTCCTTCAGACAAAAAGCCTGAAGGAATTTGGGGGAAGCTCAGTTCAAAGGGGTGAAAGGAATTTGAGGGAAGTCAAAACAGCCAATTCTTCTAGACTTTTTGTCTATGGGAAAAATCCCAAAACAAAATCCCATGAAGCAAAAAAACCCTGTAGAAAGACTCAATGATTTTTGCCAAGGATGGTGACGTCCTGAAAACCATCAATTTCAAAGAGATGAATTAGCCATTGTTTTAGAGTGATGATAGGTGTGTGAGCATCAATTTTAAGGTAGTGAAGTAGCCATTTGTTTTGAACTACCTGAGCACCAACCATGGAAAGAGCCCAAGGAATGTAGTGACCCGCTAGAAGATCACCCCCAAGGGCTGAAAGAGCAGGAAGAAGACAAGGAGCAAAAAAGACAAAGCGTCTAAGTGGCAAAGGGAAGGTGAGTTATTTCCAGATGAGCAGTGCAACCTACTTTCTCTAGTTGGCATTGATGAGGGGACAAATTGTAGTCTATTTGTAAAAAAGAGGCATAGCCATGTTCTTACATTAATGCTTGAACACTAAATTCAATTTCAGTGATTGTAAAACATGGTTCCAACAGGCCTCTTCTAAAATAAGGACATCAGTAACAGTGGCTTCCTCTTCCCAAGGTTCCAAATGCACATGGGCCACTAATAGAAAAGGGTGCCAAAATCTTTCCTAAGAAGCACCAAGTTCTCTTCCTCTTTATATATATTATAAACTTATCTTTTGAGAAGGGATCCACTCTCAGCCTTAAGGCAAAACTCTGCCCAAAAATCTCTCAAGCTTGTAAGGTAGAGCTACCAAATTTTTACCTTAAATCAGAACTTAGCTATTTTTACCTCTATCTAGACTTGCAATCACACATATGTCTATGTCTTATTTTGTGTTAAGTCATTATCTTTCATGCTTTCACAAATTAATCATAGCATGTCTAGTGCATTATGAAGTCTCCCTTCTACAGGTCTTCCAGAAGTGTCTATAGAAGGAATATAGGTGCTTGTGAATAGACTGTCAAAGTGTGTTCCAGAACACCTTTGCTAGTTCCTTCCTCCTTGTACTTCCAAAAACCCCTAGCTGATTGTTACAGAAGAGCTTCCCATTTTAGATGAAGTGTATATGCATTTCTTCCTAGTGAAAAGTGTATGTTTAGGCTAGGTGGGTCATCACTTTTCTGGTGTATCACCTTTTCATTTTTAGGCTTAGGTTCTATTTTCAACATCTCTCTCTCCCTTTTCATCCACCCCTTTTTTCATTTTATTTGTTAGCAGTAGGAGAAATTAGGGCCTAAAAGATACATCAGAGGGAGCTAGCCCTCATTTAGAGACTCTCCCCTCCAGATTCATCAGTCCCACAGGCAAGAGGGGAGTTTCCATTATTGCATGTGGAAAGGTAGGAGCTTGACCTCCTACCCCGGGTGTAAATCCATTACATCAATAGTTTTTGGCATGCCTAGTGGGACCAACTAAGATAGGTTTTATCCAAAGAGTAGAAGAATTTTTGGTGTGTTCTTCAACCAACTAGCCTTTGGAGGCTTTTACATCAACACCAATGGCAAATCTGAGTGGAATCAATTGGTTAAGCAGTTTAGGTGCCATTAGAAATCTTATTTTTGTATGTATAATTCCTTTGCACAAAATTATGGACCTTGTATTCCTTCATATGACTTTGATCAGACTCAAAAATTTTATGCAATCACCTCAAGTAGCCCTCCTAGTTTCAGAAAATTCCAATTCTGAGATCTTTCACCCTGATGGCAACCTCCTGACCTGGAAGCAAATAGTGGAATAATGGGGTAGGAAAGAGGAGAAGGAAGGTTTTGCTCAAAACCTTGAAGAAGATAAAGCTGCTCCTACCCATGATTCCTATGACCTCCAATAAAGGCACTTCCAAGAGGATATGGCTAGGAGAATTGTAGAGTTGGAATCCAGAGAGAGATTCTTCAGCCAGTATGTGATGGACGGTTCAGACCTAATGGCACATTTTATGTCTAAACACACCCACCTACACATTTCCAAGAGAGATATCAGGCCACACCTGATATTGATGAAGTACTGACCAAATGGAAAGAGGATAATCATTCGATTCTAGCTCAAGGACGGCCTCCTCTTCCACATGGTTTTCCCACTTCACCCCTTCTCAAGGAGGAACTTGTTCTACAGGAGGCAAGTTAGGAGCAGAAGATCCAATCTGCATTTTTTCAAGAGGCCATCATGAGTGAAAACAAAGGTGGAATCATCATGGAGGATCCTTTTGAAGACACCATCGATAATGGAGAAGATGTAGGTCTTACATATATGCAGATGTTTCAGCAATATGAGGAGGAACAAAAGCATGGTGAGCTCTCTCCCCCCTTGTTTAATGAACTTCCTTGTTGCTTCAATGAGGAGGATGACTACGCTGAGGAGCCTAAGTTAGAGGAGGATTAGGAGGATACCTTTGAACATCTAGAGATCTTGATCTTTGAGGAGGAAAAGGAGAGGCTGGTCTTCCTTGAGGAAAGCCTTGAAGAAGAAAGTTTTGAATAGAGAAGTGATGTTCTATGGGATGAGAAATCAATTTGGGATTCCATTTTAGACATCATCATAGTCACCCTTCTTCAAGAAGGCCAAAAGGGAGCAGAGGATGAGTTTGATAGGATCTTCAATGAAGCATAAGGAAACGGGTCAGACCATGATGCTTTACATAGGGACTATACATATTAAAGGGGTTATGGTGATGAGCCAAAAACCATTGATTTCTTGGTGAAATGCACCAGCATGAAGGACCAGTATTCAACAAGCTTATATGAACAAGTAAAGTACACATATGTTGGGAGCATGTTTGAATCTAATCCATTCAGATGCAAGCCAATCCAGGTGACAGACAAGAGGAGTAGGTCACCAACTCTCCTTTTCATTCAGCCACTTGTCTGGCACCATAAGTCTTCTTGCCAAGAAGGGGACTTAAGAAGTTTTCCCTTTGATCTAGGAGGGAGGCAAATATTCCTAGTTAGTTATACATAGTAGTTGTTTTCAATTTCCTTTCCTGCTTTCCCTAAGTGCAGTTTGTATAGGTAGTGTTTTTAGCCTTGTGTGTGTTTCCCTTTGTGTGTGGGGTAAAAAGCTTCATGTTTGATTCTTGGATTTTTGGGGCTATTGCTAACCTTTCTTCAAAGTTGCATTCTAACTCTGTGCCTAATGGACTACAAGGCAATTGGTCTCTAAGCATAACAGTCATGCTTCCCCTGGGAGTCACCAATTTGTTGACCATTTTGGCCCTACAGGCCAAAATCGGTCCCCTTCTTCCCTTGCTATTTAGAGCCAGTCAATTTTAGGTGCACAAGTTCATCGAACCAATCAGTTCAAGTGGCTTCTTGGTTCAACCATTGGTTCAACATTTTAGTTCAATCCATTCATTCATTGGCAGGTTTAACATTTTAGTTCAATCGATCGATTCATTGGCAGGTTCAACGTTTAAAGTTCAATGCCTTGGTTTAATCACATTCAGTTCATTGAACAGTTTAAGGGGCTCAACGTGTAGTGTTGAACCATTAAACTAGTTCAATGGATTGGTTCAATTGCTTGGTTCAATGGACAGTTCAACGAGGAGATTCAGTGAACAGTTCAAAGGGGCTCGGTGCACAATGTTGAACTATTGAACCAGTTCAATAGACTAGTTCAATGCATTAGTTCAAGTGCGAGCGGTTTAAAGGGGTTGGTTCAATGAAGGGCTCGATGCATAGCGTTGAATCATTGAACCGATTCAATTAGTGGTTCAAGCAAATGGTTCAATGGGTTGGTTTAATGAGGCATCCCAAAGCCAAAGGAAAAGTGCCCTTACAGAGGGTAGTTTCTAAGTCAAAGAGCCCTTGCAGAGGGCAAGGAGCTTCCCAAAGGTAGTCAAAGGGTAAGTTCAAAATTTTGTTTGAGGCTGAATCCTTTCAGACTTTTTGTCTAAAGGAATTCCTTCAGACAAAAAGCTCGAAGGAATTTGGGGGAAGCTCAGTTTAAAGGGGCCAAAGGAATTCAGGGGAAGTCAAAGCGGCCAATTCTCATGGAATTTTTGTCTGTGGGAAAAAGCCCAAAACAAAATCCTATGAAGCAGAAAAACCCCATAGAAAGACTCGACAATTTTTGCCAAGGACGGTGACATCCCAAAAACCATCAATTTCAAAGAGACAAATTAGCCATTGTTTTAGAGCGATGATAGGTGTGTGGGTGTCAATTTTAAGGTAGTGAAGTAGCCATTTATTTTGAACTACTTGAGTGCCAACCATGGAAAGAGCCCAAGGAATGTAGTGACCCGCTAGAAGATTGCCTTCGAGGGCTGAAAGAGTAGGAAGAAGACAAGGAGTAGAAAAGACAAAACATCCAAGTGGCAAAGGGAAGGTGAGTTATTACTAGATGAGTGGCATAGCATATTTTCTCTAGTTGGCATTGATGAGGGGACAAACTATAGTTTGTTTGCAGAAAAGAGGCACAACCATGTTCTTACATTAATGCTTGAACGTCAAAGTTAATTTTGGTGATTGTATAACATGGTTCTGGCAAGCCTCTTCTAGAAGAATGACATCAGTAACAGTGGTTTCCTCTTCCCAAGGTTCAAAATGCACATGGGCCACTAGTAGAAAAGGGTGCCAAAATATTTCCCAGGAAGTGCCAAGTTCTCTTCCTCTTTATATATATTGTAAACTTCTCTTTTGAGAAGGGATCCACTCTAAGCCTTAAGGCAAAACTCTGCCCAAAAATCTCTCAGGCTTGTAAGGTAGAGTTGTGAGATTTTTACCTTGAATCAGAACTTAGATATTTTTACCTCTATCTGGACTTACACTCACGCATATGTCTATGTCTTCTTTTGTGTTAAGTCATTGTCTTTCATGCTTTCACAGATCGATCACAGCATGTCCAGTGCATTGTGAAGTCTGTAGGTCTACCAGAAGTGTTTACAGAAGGAATATAGGTGCCTATGAATAGGCTATCAAAGTGTGTCCCAAAACACCTTTACTACATCCTTCCTCCCTATACTTTCATAGACCCCTAACTGATTGTTGCAGAAGAGCTTCCCACTTCAGATGAAGTGTATAGGCATTTCTTCCTAGTGAAAAGTGTATGTTTAGGTTGGGTGGATCATCACTTTTTTGGTGTATCACCTTTTCATTTTTAGGCTTAGGTTCTATTTTCAGCATCTCTCTCTCCCTTTTCATCTCCCCCTTTTTTTCATTTTATTTGTTGGCAGTAGGAGAAACTAGGGCCTAAAAGATACATCAAAGGGAGCTAGCCCTCATCTAGAGATTCTCCCCTCTAACTTCGTTGGTCCCACAGGTGAGAGGGGAGTTTCCATTGTTGTCTGTGGAAAGGCAGGAGCTTGACCTCCTACCCTAGGTGCAAATCCACTGCATCAACAATAATCATTAATGTAATTATATAACTTGCTAGGCTACTCCTAAACTTTTGATATACCATTTTGATTATTTGTATGTGAATAAAGAATTGTAACATAATGTAATTATGACCTTTTCGTTATGTCATTATTTGTGTCTCTATGAATCTTAGATGTTAATACCTTATGAACATCTTGGGCTACATGGTTTGCCTTGTTATTTTTATCTGGTTCTATACATTCTGAAGATGGATTCAAATAATATTTACTAGGTCTTGTAGATATAAATAGATCATGTGGTAAGGTATCAAGTGGATATTTTTTTTGGGATCAATTATCCTTATACCATAATGGTATCAAGAATAATATCACCATTGTCATAATCATTTAGAATTGTGTCATCTTGTTGTTCGATATTGATCAATAAAGGGAGCTCACATGTTTATTTTATGGTTATTTTGGTAGCTATGGTTTTTTTGGTAATTGTATATTATTTGGAATTTCGGAAACATTTGGTAATGGTATTTTATTTATTTCTATGTTTTTTTACCCTTCTCTTGCTTTGAATTTTCTTTTGGTACCCATATTTATTGTTATGGACTTGTGTTTTAGGAGAGGTACTTAGAATGTGAGTGGGTTTTTTGGTAGATGTGTCAATGATAGGATCACCACTATATTTATAACTTTGTATTTGGTTATTCAATGTAAAATAATGATTGGTATGATACCCATGCATTTTGTGATATGTATAATAGTACTTAGATATCCTTAGATGATGTAGAGGAGGTAATTTAATCACTTTGTCTCAAATCATTTCCCTTAGGATTTCATTTGGTATTTTAATAACCATTAGTATAATATTTGGATCACTTTATTTAGGTGTGTTTTTTTGTAGATTTAAATTTGGATATGAAACCTTGTTTCACACAACATTTGTAGATGAAGATGAAAACAGATGATTTACACTAGAATAATGTGGATTCTTTGTATATCAAATTTGATTTTTTAATAAAGTGATCTTTAAATTTAGAGACTTATTTTGCTTTTGTAACTCATGCATTAACTTGGTCATAGTATTGATTTGTTCCTTTAAAGTTTCATAAGTACAAATCCTAGGTATTTTATATTGATTATCTTCATTTAAAAATATGTTATTGTCTACCTTACCCCTTGGATAAGGGATAACTTGGATCTAATTAGAGGGATGAGAAATATCACCCTAATTAGGGTTAGGAAGAGCAAGAGGCTCCTTTGTATCCATTTTAAATGTTTTAAATATTGATATGAGAACATGATAAGAAAGGCTTGAAAATGATAGGGAGAAATCAACCATGATAATTATCTAGTGATTTAAAACTATTGGTTCAATTTTTTGAAAATATGAGATAGATTTTTCTTTAAAAACATGAAATAAAATAAACCCCAAAAATAGGGAAATAAAAGTACATGTACAATATGTAGATCTACATTTACTAAAAATAATAAATCTCTAAATTTGATAAATTCATATAATATTTTGATAAAAAAATGTTTTTGTGTATTTAAATATAATAATTAAAAACCTTTGAGGAATTTGGAATTTGATCTATGATGAATCAAAAATATTCTAAATAATGTGGGATGTTTCACAGGCAAAATCTTAAAATATTCTAAATAAAGAATAAATAATTATGATAAATAAGGAATAATTTTTAGATATTTGAGAGAGTTATTTGAATAAAATATGATTTTTGATGAAATCCAAAAATTAATTTCAACATAAGTAGACCATTCATCTTGTATGCCAATATTTACTAAAAATAATAAATTGTAAAAAAGAAAAATATGTACAAATTTTTGGGAACAAAAAGAGGTTTTTACATATAAAAATGAGTATAATATAACTTGTATGAGCTTTTAAATAAATGTGTTTAAAGGCCAAAATTCACCAATCAAGGAAGAGTCCACTTGCAAGCATAAGCACACAAAGTCCTTGTGACTAGAGGAGGGTAAAACCCTAGGGTAAAGTTTCAATTCTAAAAATCCATCACAATAAATTGAAACCCAAGCCCTTAATCATATTTTTTTGTATTCACATATATTAGGTTAACCAAATGTTTAACCCTAAAAATATCTAGAGTGGGGTTATCTAGATGTTAAAGGGATATATAGAAATGAAATGGTAGAATGGTGATAATCAAATCTATAGTAGGCTAATTAAATGCCAAATTTATATATAAGCATACATTGGATTTATTATGCTTAGATAGATTAAATTTGTAAAATACAAATATATTAGATATATAAATGATAAATATGTGATGTACTTAGATTATTTTGATGCTAATACAATTATGGATCTAAAACAAACAGAAAGTAAATTAGAAAGATATTTTGGAATAATAGTCAGATTCTAGTTCTGATGCTTCTAGTTCTCTAGATAGTAACATCAATTTGGTAAGGTTACATTGATGATACTATCTAGGTTTGATGATAGTGTCATATATTTAATATATACTAAAATATAATGCAAACACCTAGATGCTTTTGGGTTTATCTTCACCTTCACTATGATGTATTTAGATATGGGTCTTGGACTATCGCTCTTTGTGAAATGAAAAAAATCCTAGCTTTCCATCTTCATGGTGACCTTTGGGAGAAATGAGTTAGTGGGCACATAGTGTTGAGCTACCCCAAAGACCCCACTATCAATGGGTGTGACCTCCATAGCCAATACTTTTAAGACAACCTTATACTGATGTAGATATCCCTTAAATGTTATCTTATGTCTGAATTATAAAATATGTGTAAATAAAATACAACAATGACCTAGCTTGTAACTTGGCAAATCAGACTCTTTGGATACTCCTTTAGTACTTCATACCTATAGATATGTTATACCTATTATTGTTATGGAAATATGTAATATTTGATCAATTGAATGCTTGATAGAGTACTTTTGACAAGTTTTCTTTGGTCTCTTTATTCTTTTCTAGGTGTGGAATGAATGAGGGTTAATTTCTTATTTGTATCAATCCATTTGGAGTAATAAATCACACTAAAATAATTAGGTTGACCATTAGGATACATATCATTTGTAAATTGGATGAATTTAAAGAACCAAACACTTGCCTTAGGATAGGCCAATAATGTCAATGATATTATCTATCCTAGATGTTAGTATCCAAGGAGTAAAAAAGTAGGTACAATTTTAAAACTTGCAGAGATAGAAGATAATTATATTTTAAGCATTTTGAGAAAGATAGAAGACCTAAGTCATCAACATAAGACTAGTTAGACTAAGATATATAAGCCAAGGGGAATAAATATAAAGCACATGTGAGACTTATAGAAGTGGAAAAGGTAAATAATTAGGAGGAACAACCAATGTTTAAGTTTGCCAAGTGTACAAGACTAAGGTACTATATAATCATAAAAATATCATCTACATATCTTAATAGAATCCTGAGAGAATACATGCCAACTAAACTATCTTTCATATATGATTTTCTCACCGCCATAAGAATATTTATATTATCCTTCAACTTAGTGTTTTTATGCTCCAAAATAGAGACTCTATCTCTAAGTCTCTTTAACTGGTTTTCCATCTCCTTATTGATCTTTGATATGTTGATTGTTATTATCTTAAAATAAAGTTATGACTTGCTCCCTTAAATTGAATGCTCCCACTTGAACCATATTTGAAGTGATTTTTGAAGCTCTAACTCTTCTTTTATCTTAACTTCCTTTCTTTTAATTATTAAGGTTTTAGCTATGTTATCAAACTTAGAATTGAGGTTTTTTTTTCTATCATAAATACCCACCTTAGAGGGAGTATAATTCTCATCCTTAACTTCCCCCTCCTTGAATTCATGTTTCCCAAGAACTTTACCCTCCATAGTTGTCAAGATAGCTACAATATTGAATAGATGCAAACCTTCTACTACATTCTCCTCATTATCTTCCTATATATCCATGGGATTGTCCTTTATATTTCCTCCACAATAAAGGTTTATCCCTCCACCTAAATCAGTCTTCTTGACCTTTAAATCATTCCTCAACTTACATCTAAATCCCTCCTTGATAATGATATGATTTCTTAGAATATGGAAATAAATTAGAATCTTATTCATTCCCTTTAAATACTTATGAATCATATAAATAATAGCTTGGTGGAGAGGTTGTCTTTTTTCCCCCCTCTTGACATTCATGACCAAACTCGCAAGAGAATGTAAAATGTAAAAGGGTAAAATTAATGGAATATGATGTTGAAAGTCGTTTGGAAAAATAAAATGAGATATATGAACCACATTCTACCTATGTTCAAGTGTGATATACAAAATGGTATGTTTGGTAATCTCTCAAAAAGGTCAAGGAAACTTTTCCTAGGAGAAGCCATTGTGCAAAGGAATGAGTTATTCCCTTTCTAGTAGAAAATTATCCTTTTAATCCTTATAATCCCTACCAGTTCTAATGATCTTAGTGACATCTACTCTTAGACCAGTAACCTAGGAAATAAAATCCTCCATAATATCCATCAACACATCATTAAAAACCACCACTTTATTATTCCACCCCTTCACAAAAATATCATAGATATTCTTATCGTGCCTTTATACTCAAATAAAATCAGCCATACCACCTACTTGATGGGATTGACACACTTCACTATCCTCCAAATAATCTGATATAATTGGTTCAATTCTCAAAAATTTCCCTCCCATCATGATAATCTTGTAGTTTTTAGTAGATCTGAAATATCTATGATCATCTCTTTCTTCATAAAATAACTCACATAAAAACTTATCATGCGACTCAATATAATTATTAATAGCCTTACACAAACTAATATAATTATTCCCATTTCTAATCATGACCTATATGATTTTAGTATTATCCATCTTAATATACCACCTAATATTAGTCTCATCAGTGCCACACATCAAAATAATGATAAAATAATAACTAAATAAATTAGACCTATCCGTGGGTAATAAAATCCTTAAATTTTTTATGAGCATTTTAAATCGATCCTTAGGAATACTGATCTAGGTAATTCTTCCTTAATGAACAATGTTCTTAATCTTGGATTAGCCACCCCTTCATTAGTGAACTAGTCAACCGCATGATTTCCTTCTCTATACACATTTTGAATGTAGAATTCCTAGAAAGACTAGATTATCATTAAGGATTCTTCCATAATATGGATTATGATATAACTAAAAAAAATCTTCTTAGATAAACAATTTTTAATATTAAGTGAATCACCCTCAATCATAATTATATTAACCCCAAAATCTTTTGATATCTTGAATCTCCATAAATTTACAAGTGCTTCAACCCAATGATTGGTCTGAATGCCCATTCCTTCCACATAAGTAGCAACTAAATTACATTTGTCATCCCTCAGTATTCATCCTCATCTTGAAGCATTTGGGTTTACTTTAGAGGCCCCATAAAAATTGAGTTTGACCCAACTAGGATATGGGACCATCCAATTTACATATTTCTTTGTTTTAGCTCTTGGGTCACTTAAACTTCTAATTTGAACCTTAATTTACCAGTTATTAGTAATCCTTATATCCTCCTCATTCATGCTTTTGGGTTTACTAGGTGGATTATTTTTGAATTTTTCCATGATTATTTCACAAATATTATTGGTGACTACTATATTGGGAAGCTTTTTACCTCTTAAAATCATGTTATTTCTCTCCTTCCATATGCCTCATAGAATATGAGGTAGGGTTAATTTCTAGATCTTTCTTATATTCTCATTGTGGAATGGAGGGTACCAAGCCAACCAAAAATTTAACACTATGATAGCATAAACTTAGTTAACTTGAAATTTATCCAATAATATGTTCCATGCCTTATAAGAATAAGAGCATCCAATCATTAAATGAGCAGCCATCTCATTATTATTCTCATACAAAGGGAATTTATTCACAAGAACCATTCCTCTTCTCTTAAGGTTATCAATTGTCAAAATATTATTTTGAACTGACAACCAAAATAAAATATTTATCTTAGGATGAGATTCTTATCCCACATATTAACCCAAAGGATGTCTTCTCTAGAAAGATGGAATATCATCTTATACCCAAATTTCACATTATATTTCTCATCAAACAAATCCCTCCAAAATAATTAATCTTATTTCAAGATGTTAGGGATATGAAAAGTACTAATCACATAAATCAAATCTTACAAAATAATCTCACTTTCAGCTCCTAAAGCTTAACTCTTCAATTGTCTCCAACATCTTTCTCCCTTATTGAGTTCAATATACTCCTGCACTTTATTACCAAATTCCTATTGAATTATAATACCAATTTGATTCCATGGATCTATATCCATAAAAGGATGATCCATTAACCATTTTTCCTCCCAAAATCTTACCTTCTATCCATTGCCTAATTTCCATTTACACCCATTTAAAAAATAGTCTTTGTTGGAAACCAAAAAATTCCAGAAGTAAGAGCCCTTAAAAAATTATATAAGTTATTGAACTTGTTATGTTGTGATAACCATTAGCTTGATTAGACTTTGATTGATTAGAGACATTATGATGTAGTGGAGATGATGTTGTTATATGGTTTTATTTAAGGTATTACTTCTAGTTGATTATTTAATTGATTATGTAACTATTATTGTTTGGAAAATTATGGGATGGACACTATTAATTTCATCTTTGGGTGATTGTAGGGTTTTCTAATGATTTAGGCTTGATGCGGTAACCAACTAACAAAGTTATTCAAATACTATTAATACATTCTAAAATAATGATTTCTAAGAGAAACCATGTTATTGAAGTTGATTACTTATCATATTAGTCTTGATTTATTTTTGTACTTGGAATTTCAATTATGATAGTTTTCATTCTTAATGAGGATCATGGAGGACAAAATTAGTCTTGTGTTGATAGACTTGTCTAAAGAGGAGCCTATGCCTACTTAGGAGTTTTTGGCATACTTCATATTCATGGTTTGACAAGTTAGATGACTAGCTTGGATATCAGTTTCACCTCATCAATGTCTCAATTGGCTTAATATTGGCTTGTGCATTTTCTTTTATTCATTTTTATTATGTTTTGATGATGCCTCACTGTGTTTGTGTTGGCATGGTTGCTTTGACTCTAGAGCACATGGTTTTGTTTTCTAGATTTTTGTCCATTTCAAATTTCCTTTGGTGGTTAAGTTGTTATGTTGCTTCATGGATTGTTGGACATAAATCCATGGTCCCTTTTTGACCTAGGTGAAAGGGACTTAAGGCAAGGTCATTTGGCTTGGTCATATTTAATAAAAATAATTTATTTTTCAATCAATTTGTTTTGGATATTTAATATGATGTATAATGTTGAATTAGGGTAGTTGATCGATGTATTTTTAAAGTTTTGTTTTGGAACCTTCAAGTTTTTTATTTTGTTGTTGTAGGTAGTGGGAGGATAAACCCTACTAACCATGAGGAGATGGAGAGTTTTTCAACCTTGTTTTTGTTATTTGGAGGCTATTTTGTTAAGAATTCATGAAGTCTATTTTGTTCACCACCTGAAACTTGAGGAAAATGTGGATAGTATGGAATTATGGTGTCATTTAACTTTGATGAGTTTTTTGGGGTGAATGTTATAGTCAACTTTCATAGGATGGATAAAAAAAGAAAACTAGTGGTGGTGTGGGAGAAATACACACACATGTTTCATTTTTCAAGCTTTATATGATGGATTTTGAAGGTAAAAAGGTCTGCATACTTGAAATAATTAAGTAAAGCATTGGGTTTTTCATGGCATGATTTTCAGTGGAAATGATAATGGTGGCAATATGCACTAGTTTAGTTTAGGTTTGATATAACTACATTGTGATTCAAATATTGTTATCAATATGATTGTATGTTTACATTGTGCTTATTTTATGGCTTTAAATTATTTTATGGATTTATATCATATGAACTAGGTGTATTATTTTAAAACCCTACATTAGGGTTCACCTATCTAGTTCCTATTCATAATGCCATTATGCCATGGTAGTATTTTATTTGGGAAATGCTAAGATAAGAGTGAAACTATTTTTTGTTTCATTTTTCTATTTGGCAAATTTCTTGGGTTTCATTGCTTAAATTCTATTTGAAATATCATAGTATACATTGATATTATGATGAGAAACATAGTGGTGTGTTAAGGTTTTTATATTTTTTATTTCCTTATTTCTATCAAATTTGTTCTTAGAATTTGGTGTATGGGAACTCATTGATTAAATGTGGCCATAACCTATGAATAAGTTTCCTCATTTTGTCAATGGTTGGGATGGTACAAGGCACCAATGGGGGGATCATGGGATTGATTAGGTGGGTCCTAAATCATTTATCTTGGATGGATTCAAACTCTATATCTACTATGAAAAATGTGATTTGGATTGATATCAACATTTTTTGAGATGTGTTATCTATTTTGGTTATAGTGGCATGATGCATTGGGAAATCTTAGTGAAATGATTAAAAGGGTAATGGTGGTCATTTTGATTCTATGAAAAGAATGGTGTTTATTGTAATCATTCCTAGGTTATTTATTTTGGTCTAATATATAAATTTAATGATAGTCTGATAAATGTTATATGTTGATTTAATCATTGTAAAATATTACAGAATGTAGATTGATTATTTTTTCTTGATTATATATGGTTGACTGTTCCCATATAGGTCTATTTTTCAAAATTAGGTATATATTTGTGGAAATTTTGGTTAGAATTGACATCATCATTTTTGGGGTGTGTTTTAAATTTAGGATTTATATTGTAATGATGCATCGAGGAATTTTAGTGAAAGGAATGTTAAGGTATAATCAACCATTATAAGAATAGAGATTAATATAATGGTTATTTAAATCACTAATAGGAAAAATACCATGGTCAAATAGATAATTTTATCAATGATATTTTGTTTAATATTCATTGTTAGGTTAGTGATATCATGTTGAATGTGGATTCTTGATTTAATAATTCAAGTTTGGTTATGAAATATATATTTGACTCAATCTTTTACATACATGATTGACTGATACTATCATAGGCTATGATTTGATCTAGATATAGAATGAGGAAATACATAATTTAATTATTTTATATGAGCATATTATAACTTTGAAATTGATATTTGATGTAATGGGAATTCTTGAGTTAGTCTTATGGTATTGATTTTCACCATTATAAACATTATAATGTTACTTGGGGCTAATATTATTCTATGCATGAATGAACAACTTTGGTGTTCTTAATTATGAAATGATATATGATTTTAATGGAAATGATAGTTAATGAAATCAAGGTTGTGCCAAAATTTCTATTATTTAAGTCTTAGATTGTCATTGTTTTGTGTTGTGTATGTTTATTTTTGGAAACTTGAGTGGTGGCAAGTTTTATGTTTATTATGTTATGTCGTAATGTTCTCGTTAGTTGTTTATGGTGAAAAGGACTCTAAATAGAGTTAATGGTGTGAAAAATAATATGTTTTACCAATATTAGAATTCTAATAAACATATAAAATCAAATCTATATATAATTAGTTGTGTGATCCTAAGTTATTGTGGTATTTGTTGTTATGTTCTTACAATGTAAATTAGTATGTGTTTTAAGTATAGCATATATGGGTAATGTTTATCAATATTCCTTTATGTATTCAATTAATTGGTGATGGAACAAATTAAATATGAATGTTATGGTAGAGTATTTGAATGCATTCATTAAGGAAATGGAAAGAATATGTTTTGGTGTGCATAAAACATTTATAGTAAGGATTTAGTTTATACTAACTCATGTAATAACCAAGTAATGTTGCTTCTTTATTGTTGGTTCAATTCGTAGGAATTAAATATTACTTTATTGGAACAATAAAAAGATCTATGTTTATGTCTTTGCACATTAATAAATTATTATAGAGGTATGATGGAAACTCCAAAAGAGATAAAATGTAATAAGAAGTTATATTAGTGTAAGGACTACTGGATTCCACTCATATTTATTTTTTAGTTAACTGATTTCACTTTTTCTTAGTACAATCTTGTATTGAGGACTCTTGAGTTGTATTAGAGTGATTGTTTATGGCGTTTCATTGTAAAAATACTAAAATATAGCTATTAGTGTTTAATTCTTATTTTGTCGGGTATTAAATTATTACCAAAATTTAGGGGTAATAAGATTTAAGCATTCTTATTTAATGTAGTTATTGAGTTATGAAAATTATGTTTTTATATGCATGGTGATATGTGCATATTGTATAAATAAATTATTGGAAGATAGCAAAGTAAGGGGTTTCATGATAATTGAAATTGAACATATAATATAAAGACATATGGTGTTTGAAGAGGGAGTCATTGTTATATTTTTAAGTGGGATTTATTTAAATGATATGCATTAAAATAGTTTATGAAAAAGGTAAATGTTTATAATGTTTTCAAGGGAATGAATTTGTACATGAATGATATTAAAAAGATGCAGTGACCCTAGTATCAAATGAAATAGATTCAATTGGGCATCATTGTGAAAATGTTACTCTTATATGTGGGTTTCATGTGTAAACAAATTCTAGTCCTTATAATTATGCCATTTTAAAATCTCAAAATTTGATGTTTGTGATTAATAAATAATAATACCATTTTTAAGTTAAATTTTATTATGAAATGAATACCTTAATCATTGTCTTATAATTCTTGAAGTAAGATGCTTGAGTATATTTTGATTATTTAAATTTTGAGATCTAAGTTTTGTCACCTCATTGTTAAGGTGGAATCTTTGGGATTAATCCTTTGCATTAGAATTGATAGTGTACTACACTTTTGCATAATATGGACTTGTTAGGAATAAGTCTTATTTAGTCAATCTTATGAGAAAGATGACTCACATGTATATTTGTTTAGATCAAAATTTATAAGAGTAGATTAGTATCCTTATACACCCTAATTTTAATGTATAGTGAGGTTTGAATCCTTTTATTATAAGGTCTACTCAATAAGACCCATTCATAAAGGATTTGTATCTTGTAAACCCTTTTTATGATTCCATCAGAGATTAAGCTCTCAAGTTTCTACAAATATTGTATTAATATGTTGTTGTTTTAATTTTTTTGGGTTCATAGCTTTGGTATCAGAGCCTTAAGTTAGGGCTCTAGAGAACTTTGGGACAATTGTTGAACTTTATCCTACTTTATTCTTGAGCTTGTACACTCCTTAGAATGGTTAAAATAAGATCAAGGGGATGATTCATTGCCAATATTAACCAAGGTGACCTAAATTATGTAAGGGGCAAAGGTATAAATTGAGGTAGAGGCTATGGTACTCAAATTATAGATAATATGATTAATCCTCCTCTCAATAATAATGAAATAAGTAATAATGAAGCTCTTAAAGCTAACCTAGCTGGTGGTAACATTTATGAGGAAGTATTGAGTGGGATTTTAACAACCTTAAATTCCATTAAAGTTAAAATTGATACCCAAGAGTGTAGGTTCAAAAATATTGAGGGTGTGCCTCAAGAAAATATACATGGGGAGGAAAATGATCAAGTGGGAAAACATGTACATCAAGAATTAATTTTTTCAATAGTTAATTTGATCATTAAATAATTTAATAAACTTCCTCTACTAACATTTTCAATATAATAAAATGGTGATGCAACTAATGCATAGATGGTGCACCTATAAAAATATTTTAATTTGCACAACATTCCTTCTAATATGAAATCAAAGGTAGCATCTTATCAATTGGTAGGTGGTGCATCCATGTGGTGGAATCATCTCTATACATTGGAAGGTTATATATCCATGAATATCTCTTGGGAGATATTTAAAAGGAATTTATGTAAGAGGTACTTGAGTGCCAATTTCAATGAACAAAAAATTATTGAATTATAGTTATTAAAACAAGAGAACATGAGAGTGTGAGGATAATGTTCTGAACCTACTAGATCCTATGAACTACATGCATGATGAATAAATTAATGTGACTAAGTTCATACTTAGTCTAAAATAATTATTTATGCATAATGTAAATAATATGAATCCTAAAACCTTAGTGGCTACCATTTATTTTTCCCATATGGCTAACGTGAAGGAGAAAACCTAACATAAGGCTAGAGAAGACTTTAAAAAGAATATAATGCATAGTAAAGTTAATAATATTTTTCCCTCACTAAAAATTTCAATAAATTAGACTATAACTAAAGATTTACTAGACACACTAGTGATTTTGGTAAAATTTGCCTAAATCTGAGTAAAACAGTAGAAATCAAAGTCAAAGTAATCAATGTGGCCTAAAACATGGGCTAATTTTATTCCTATTACACATGTTAGGGTTATATAATGATATAAATGTAGTGATGATCACTATCAAAAGGATTTTTCCAAACTAAAACTTGGATTATCAACCAACCACTAGGTATATATAGCTACAGATAATCAGAATGTTGATTTTCAAGCAACACTGATTGAAACTAGAGGTATATTATCTAGTTTTGAAATTTATATTATAATTGATTTAGGTGATAATGATAGATTTGTTTCACATTATATAGTAAGTAAATATAATTCTAAATTTTTTATAATCAAAGAAGGATGGGAGGTCGAGTTTTAAATAGGCAAAAGGGTATTGATCTACAAGTGCCTAGAAAGGGCTAAAATAGACTTGGGTGATTTTAAGACTACATTGAATATGTTTTAGATCATTTTGGATATTAAAACCTAATACTTGGAATGGAATGATTTTAATCACACAATAAAATGTTATATTGATTTTATAAAAGAGTGTGATGCACAAATGATTCTATCAAAATCAAGAAATTGAAAGGCATTGTAAGATCTAAGGCATGCAAGTTATTTTCAAAATTACAACTAAAAAAGGTAGTACACAAAGGATTCCAAATTTACATAGTTTAAATTCATAAATATACTAAAAAAGAGAAAGACACCTTCCAAAAATTTCATCTTTTAAAGGAATACAAGGATGTATTTTTGGAAAAACTATCTAGGTGTCCACCCAAAAGAGAGTTTAATTTTTCAATCGATATCATGTTTAGGGCCGTACTTACCTCTATAGATTCCATATATAATTAATGTAGTATACTTACAAGAATAGAAGGTGTAAATATAATAATAATTATAAAATGGAAGAATAAAACCAAGTGTATTTACTTGGGATGCTCTAGTTGTCTTCATGAAGAAGAACATAACCTTGAGACTTTATGTTGACTATAAGATGCTTAACATGGTGATAATCAATAATATTTATTTATTTCCAAGGATAGATAATTTATTTGATTAAATTAAGGGAGATATTATTTTATATAAGATTTATTTAAGATTAGGATACTATCAATTGACAATTAAGGAGGGAGACATTCATAAGACAACTTTTTGAACTAGTTATGGTCACTACAAGTTCACTGCGATGCCTTTTAAGATTCTAAATACTCCTAAAAATTTTATGAACTTGATGAATAGTGTTTCCATAGATTTCCTAGATAAATTTGTGCTAGTTTTCCTTGATGATGTTTTGATTTACTCTAAAATGGAACTAAAAATGAACAACATTTGATGTTGGTTTTGTATAGACTAAGATGGCTTGAAAAGTTATCAAAGTGTACCTTATTCGAGATTCTAAGGTTAATTATCTTAAATACAACATTTTTAATGAGGCCATTATTGGTGTTCTAGCCAAGATCAAAGCAATAACAAAGTGTCTTGCTCCTACTAGCATGAATGAAGTACACAAATTTATGGGCTTGGTGGGCTACAACCATAGGTTTGTGGAATTTTTTTCCATCATATCTAATGCCATAACTTCCTTGGAGTGCAAAGGTAAAACATTTGTGTGTTCACCCTTCTATGAATAAAAATTTTAAAATCTTAAGATGCTACTGACTACAACATCCATACTCATTGTTCTTAACCCAAATGGTAATTTTGAGGTTTGGGTAAATGCTTCCAAGGAAGGTTTGGGTGGAATTATAACCCAATATGGAAAAGTGGTGGTTTATGAGTCATGAAATCTTAAGTAACATGAAAAGAAATATCCAATGCATGATATGGAACTTGATGACATAATTCATGTATTGAAGCAGTAAAAGTATTTTTTATTGGAAAAACATTTTAAGATAAAATATGATCATTATGACTTGAAATATTTATTTTTCTAGGAGGATATGAATACATGCCAACATAGATGACTAGAATTTATATGTAAATTTGGTATGGATATTTTGTATGTCAAAGGTAAGACAAATTATTTTGTTGATGCACTCAACTGATACACATATCCTATTACCATTTCTATGGTCAAGTCTGATTTTATAAATGTTGTGTTAAAATAATAATTTTTGGATAAATACTACCGTGAGTTAAGAATAGTTTTGGTTGAAGAGCCTATAGTTAAGTGTTTTGCTAAATTTTATATGGAAAATGATTGCTTATTAAGGATTAAAAATAGAATTTATGTTCCAGAGAGTGGGAAATCACATAGTCTAGTTCTAAAATAAGTGCATACAACACCTCACTATGCTCATCTTGGTGTCGCTAAGATGACACATGAACTAAAAAGAATTTATTTTTAGCCTAAAATTAAACATGATGTGCCTACCTTCATGGAAAAATTTATGGAATTCCAATGAGATAAATTTGAGCATTATCATTTTAGATACTTGTTGTATCCACATGAATTACCAAAGGATAAGTGGTTTGTAATCTCACTTGATTTTATTTATAGACTACCTAAATCATGAAAAAACATAACACTAATCTGATTGTAATTGATAAATTGATCAAGGTAGCTCATTTAATTGATGGAAATGTAACATATTGTGTTTATATTTTTTTAAAAATATTTTTTAAGTAAATTATTCAACTACATTTCATGTCATAAGTGATTATTTTAGATCAAGACAAATTATTCATGTCGAGGTTTTTGCAAACTTTGATCATAGCCTTTAAAAACCACTTGAATTTAAGTTATAAATACCAACATAAATAAAATTTTTAAACTTAAATACTAAACCAATTGGTGGAATACATGTTGGGAATGTATGTGATGAGCCAACCGTCTAAGTGGGAAGAGTATCTATTGACAATTTTACCACCATTGGTCAAAGTTGCTTATGTGCAAGTTTTAAAGAAGAATATATTCATGTAATGAAAGTTAAAAAAGGTATATAAAAAATAATATAACCTTAATCAGGCCAAAATCATGCTTAGAAACATCTCATACATCTAAATTTTGATAGAGGTTTCTTCTATTCTTCTAAATAGCTAGTTGCAAGCTAGTGAAGATAATTTTAAAATGATTAATACATGAAGGTGAAGAGGAGTTGGATAGAATTATATTATGAAGATATTGATACCTATATTAAATAAATATTAAATAATTTTTTTTAATTTTATAATGGATTAAATTTATGAATAGTCATTAAGAAGAATAGGTGCTCTAAAACCCTTCTTAAACCTAAATGACTCAATTTTAAGCAAAGTGTTTGCATTTTGAGTTATTTATTAAAAAATAAATATGGTGTGATATATTATTTTGAATTTAATAAATTTATACACATTTATTAATAAAAAATTTAGGGAAAATAATAGATAATGGCATAGGTATAAGCATCAACGTTTTAAACAAGTAAGAGAGATAGTCAAAAAAGATAATTTTTGAGAGTTTTAAATGATTGCTTGAGTACATACACTTATTTAAATGATAATATGGGATATTAAATGTATCAATAAAAATATAATTAGGTATTTAGGACTCATAAAAATTAATAAAATGGCAAAACATAGACCTACAAGCGTTTAGAAATGAAATTGTGCAAACTAGGAAATATCAAAAAGTGCATATTTTGAGTTTTATTTAATGAAATCTATTTAAATTTGATATTGAAGTATATATTTATTTAATTTAATTTTTAAATTTTTTTAATATACATGTGGAGAGATAAAATTCCAATAAACAAGTTTGATCATGAAGGAAACGAAGGTTTCTGCATTTTTTAATTCATAAATGGAATTGGAAATGGGTGTTTTAGGTCCCTGTAATGAAAAAAATTGATTTTAGAGTGTGTATAATTAATTTATATGTTTTAATAAATTATAATTTAATGAAAATAAATTTAAAATAGGCCCAATTTTTAAAAATAACATCTCTAGGTCATCCCTAGGGCAACAAGTACACTTTTTTATAAATTTTTCGTAGGGAGTTTGGTGAAGAGTTTTAAAAAATTTAAATTTTTTATAGGTATGAATCATTGATACATATAAAAAAAATAATAGGATAAGTGTTTTTTTAAGTTTGGAACTCATTTTAGACCTCCTAATCCAAATCAAGGTTTCTTCAGTCCAAGAGAGTACAAGAGAGTATAAAATGGTGTTTTTTGGAGTTGTACATGGATTTTAGAGTTAAAAATTTGTTTAAATATCTATACCACCATGTTTATTATGATAAAATCATTTTTTCCCTCCATATATATTATAATTATAAATATATTTCAAGTTTCTATCTCTTACAGTGCATTCAAGAAACTTATCAAAGTTGCACAAGATAGACATGTGGAAGAAGAACCAATTTAAAGAGATGATGTAATAATCATCAAGTGAAAATTTATAAATAATATTTAATGGATAATTAAACAGCCACATGATCCCATATATCTAACTATGTCTCCCCATTTTAGACTAATTTATCAAATTCAAGTCAACAAAAAGAAGTCTTCAATTAGCCCTACCAAAGTGGAGTTCCAAAACATGTAAAGGTGAATAAATAGAGTTAAGGTCTTGATAAAAATTGGAGCCCTATTTTTAGGAAATATAATAATTTTAAAATGAAACATGCATCCCACTTATACTATGCCCCCCTTTTGGTTATTTTAGAAAAGATATGAGGCCAAACATGCATGCAAGTTGCATGTAAAATAACTCAAGTTGAACTCTAGGTGTGAAGTCAAGATAAGTCTAGTCAACTCAAGATGCAAGGGAAGTGAACTGAAGTATACATTTTAATTTTAATGTAATACCAAGAGGATTTAAGTAAATACCAAAAAGAGTTAACTAAATAAGATCAAGATGTTTGCATGATGGATTCAAACTAATTCAAGACTCAAGTTTGCATGAGGATGAGCCCTTTGAATTATCAACTTTATTTGTCTCTCCTATTGTGCCATATTCCATGTAGGAATTTTTTTAACTCTATTATATGTATGAAATTGGAAGTAGAGTTTGAATTAAAATTAGAGTTTAATTTGGAGTTAAAGTGGAGTGAACTTAACTAACATTTGGAATTATTTCCTAATTTAGAGCTGATTGTCTTTTCTCTCTCTTCTTCTCTTCTATATGTATTCTCATTTGAGGAAGGATTATTATCATATTATGATTTTGTCTTACTGAAAATATACCAAAAATTTTACTACCTCACATTTGAAGCAATAAATAACTGATTTTTCCTTTATTTTCAAGTTGTTCATGAAGTGTGTATCCTGTGTTCATTAATAGAACTTAGTGAATAATTGTTTTTAATATATTTATGTCTAAATATTTCAAATTTATGCATTAAATTATAATTATTTTAGGTCATATAAAGTGTCTTTTTTTTATTTCTACCTAATCTAGGAGTAAATTTAACCATTGTTCATTCCATCCAATCTAGTGTGAGTGTTATTCAAGACCTTTGTGCAAAATACTGATGCAAGCATCATTATATGAAGATGAAGTAAATGTGTGAAATATATTTAGATTCTAAAATGTGTCAAGTATAGTCATAATTTACCTTAACATTGGTGCATCACCCCAATTTTTAGTTTTCATTTTCAGCTTTAACATTGTTTTTTCTACCCTTTTCCAAGTCAAGAAAGCACAAAATTAGATAGTTTAGAGATAAGTATAGGAGTGTACCAAAGGGAACCAACCCTTCATCTAGAGATTCTCTCCAATACAATTTAATACACATTGGAGAGTTTCCATTGTATCAAAAAAATGAGAAAAGGCACACGTTCTTAACAGGGTGCACTTTTGAGTGATAACAATATATTCATTTAGTTGAATTTTATTATATCAACATATATCACTCTATAATTAAAATGGATCCATTTAAATATCTATATGGGCATAAATGTATAACTCCTCTTGGCTAGGATAATTTGTAAAATAAGGTTGTTATTGGGCATAATATTTGTAAGAATATGATAATTATGTGTCATTTATTAGACAAAATTTGAAAGCAACCTTTGAAATACAAGAGTTATGCAAATTTTAAAAGAACACCTTGAGATAGGATTGATGCAATAACTAGATAGCAAAGTTATTGAATAAATATTAATAAATTTTGAAATAATAAATGAGTTCCAAGAGACACCATGTTATTTTAGTTGATTACATATCACCTTATTCTTGACTGATTTTTATACTTGGAATTTTGTTTATATTAGTTTTCATATCTAATGAGGATCATTAAGGACAAAGTTAGTCTTGTGTTGATAGAATTATCTAAAAAGGAGTCTGTCTCTACTTAGGCACTATTATCATACTTCACATTCATGCTTCAAAAAGTTAGATGACTAGTTTGGATATTAGTTTTTGCCTCATCAATGTCTCAATTGAATTAATCTTAGCTTATCCATTTTCTTTTATTCATTTATGATTGTATTTTATTGATAACTCCATGTGTTTGTGTTGGCATGGTTGCCTTGAATCTAGATCATGTGATTTTATTTGATAGATTTTTTTCCATTTTAAATTTCCTATGGTGGGTAAGTTTTTATGTTTCTTCATGGCTTGTTAGACATAAAACCATGGTCATTTTTTGACCTAGTTGAAAGGGACTTGAGGTAAGGTCATTTGGATTGGTCATGTTAAATTAAATCATTTGATTTTTGATGGATTTCATTTGGAGATTTGGTATGATGGGTAATGTTGACTTAGGGTTGTTTATTGATGTGTTTAAGAACTTTCACGTTTTTCATTTTATTGTTAGAGGTAGTGGGAGGAGAAACCCTATTCATCACTGGGAGATGGGGAGTTTGTTGACTTTTTTTTCGTTGTTTAGAGGATTTTTTTGATAATTCATGAAGGCCATTTTTTTCAACTCTTAAAACTTGGGGAAAATGTGGATAGTATAGAGTTATGGTGTCATTCCACTACACTAAGTTTTTGGGGGTGAATGTTATAGTCAACTTGTAGGGGATGGAACAAGGAAATAAAAAGAATGGTGTTATGGGAGAAATACACACATTTTTTAATTTTTAAAGCTTTGTGATATAAATTTTGAAGGTAACAAGGTTTGCTTACTTAAAACAAGTAAGTAAAACATTGGGTTTTCCATGGCATGATTTTTCAGTGGCAATGATATTGATGGCAATATGTAATAGTTGAGTTTATGGTTGTTATAGCTGCATTATGATTCACATATTATTATTAATATGATTGTATGTTGTCTCTATGATTATTATATGTCTATGTGTTTATTTTATGGCTTTTTACTTATTTTATGGCTCTATATCATATGAATTAGGTTATTCTTCTAAAACCTTACATTGGGGTTCATTCATAATGCCACTATGCCATGGTAGTATTTCATTTGTAAAAAAATGAGATAAGAGTGGAAATATTGTTATGTTTCATTTTTCCATTTAGCAGATTGCTTAGGTTTCATTTCTCAGTTTCTATTCAACATATCTTAGTATACAGTGATATTATGATGAGAAACATAATGGTGTGTTGGGTTTTATCTATTTTTGTTTCCTTATTTATGTCAAATTTGTTCTTAGAGTTTGGTGTATAGTAACTCATTGATTAAATGTGGCCATGACCCATAAGCCTATTTCCTCATTTTAATGATGGTTTGGGTGATCTAAGGCCGCCAATGGGGAGCTCATGGGACTAGTTAGGTGGGTCCTAAATAATTTTTCTTGGATGGATTCAAACTTTGTATTTGCTATGGGAAATGTAATTTGGATTGACATCGACATATTTATAACTGCATTATCTAATTTGGCTATAGTGGCATGATAAATTGGAAAATATTAGTGAAATGAATAAAAGGGTAATGGTTGGTCATTATGACTATGTGAAAGGAATGGTGTTTATATAATTATTCATGGGTTATTTGTATTCATATAATAGATAAATTGAACAATGTTATTTTGGTAAATACTGACTCTTGATCTAATCATTGCAATAGATTATGCAATGCAGATTAGTTATTTTTTTCTTGTTGTATGGTTAAATGTTCCCATGGAGGTCGATGTTTTAAAACTAGGTATAAATTTGTGGACATTTTGGTTAGAATTGATATCATCATTTTTTGGTTGTGCTTTAATTTGAGATTTATATTGTAATGATGCATTACAAAACTATAGTGAAATTAATGTTAAGGTATAATCGACAATTATGGGAATAGAGATTGATAGAATGGTTATTGAAATCATTATTAGGCAAAATTCCATGGTCAAATAGATATTTTTATCAATGATATTTTGTTGAATGTTTAATTTTGGCTTAATGATACTATGTTGAATGTGAATTATTATTTTAATCATTCAAGTTTGGTTACATAATGTATATTTGACTCAATTCTTTACCTGCACAATTGAATGATACTATGAAAAATTATGATCTGATCTACATATAGAATGAGGAAATACATCATTTAATTATTTTATATGAGCATTTTGGAACTTTAAAATTGATTTTTTATGTGATGGTAGTGCTTGAGTTAGTATTATGGTATTGGTTTGTGTCATCATGAACACTAAAATACTATTTAGGGATAGTGTTATTCTGTGCATGAATGAAAAACTTTGGTGTTCTTAGTTATGAAATGATCTCTGATTTTAATGGAAGAGATAGTTAATGAAAATAAGGTTGTGTCAAAATTCATATTATTTAAGTCATAGACTATCATTTCTTGGTGTTGTGTACATTTAGTTTTAGAAGCTTGAGTGATGGTAGGTTTTCTGTTTGTTATGTTATGTGGTAATGTTCTCATTAATTATTTATGGTGAAAAGGGCTCTCAATGGAGTAAATGGTGTAATAAAGAATACATTTTACCATTATTCAAATTATAATATACATATATAATTAAATCTATATAGAATTAGTTGTGTGATCCCAAGCTGTGGAGTTTGTTATGATATTCTTAAAATGGAAACTAGTATGTGTTTTAAGTTATTGCATAACTAGTTAATGTTTATCAATATTCATTTATGTCTTTGATTAATTGGTGATGAAAAAAAAAATATTAATGTTATGAGAAATTATTTAAATTCATTCATTGAGGAAATGAAAATAATATGTTTTGTTGTGCATAAAACATTTATAGTAAATATTCCATTTGTACTAATTGGTGTAATAACCAAGGAATGTTACTTATTTATTGTTGGTTCAACTCTTAGGAATAAAATATTACTTTATTATAACAATATAAATATATATGTTTAATTATCTACATATTATTAAATTACTATAGAGGTATGATGGGAAATCCAACATAGATAAAATGTAATAACAAGTTATCTTAGAGTGAGGACTGTTGGGTTCTACTCATATTTATTTGGTAGTTGATTTCACTTCTTAGTGTAACCTTGTCTTCAAGACTCTTGAGCTATATTAGAGTGATTGTTTATGGTGTTTCCTTGTTAACATGTTAAAATATAGCTATTAGTGTTTAATTATTCTTTTATCGGGTGTTTCATTATTGATGTAATTTAGGGGTAATAATATTAAAGCATTTTGATTTAATGTAGTTATTGAATTATGAACATTATATTTGTAGATGAATAGTGATATGCACATATCGTATAAATAAAGTATTAGAAGCTAACAAAGTAAGGGGCTTCATTATCATTGAGATTAAACATGTACAATAAATACATATGGGGTTCAAAGAGGGAGTCCTTTTTATGTTATTAAATGGGATTTATCTAAATGAGATGCATTAAATTTTTTATGAAAATGATAATTGTTTATAATGTTTTCAAGTGAATGAATTTAGACATGAATGATATTAAAAAGATATGATGACACCTTGGTATTGAGTTAAATAGTTTTGATTGGGTATAATTATGAAAATTTTAATATTATATGTGGGATTCATGTGTAAAAAAATGCTAATATTTATAGTAATTATGCCAATTTAGAAGTTGGAAATTTGATGTTTGTGATTAATGAATAATAATACTAATTTTTAGTTAAATTTTATTATGAAATGAATATCTCAATTATTGTCTTGTAATTAATGAAGTAAGATGGTTGAGTATATTTTGATTATTTAACTCTTAGGATGCATTGTTAAGGTGGAATATTTGGGAATAATACTTTACATTAGAATTTATTTTGCACTACACTTCCATGTAGTATGGAATCTTTATTGTTGGTTCAACTCCTAGGAATAACATATTACTTTATTAGAACAATATAAATATATATGTTTAATTCTCTACATATTATTAAATTACTATAGAGGTATGATGGGAACTCCAACATAGATAAAATGTAATAACAAGTTATCTTAGTGTGAGGACTGTTGGGTTCTACTCATATTTATTTGGTAGTTGATTTCACTTCTTAGTGCAACCTTGTCTTCAAGACTCTTGAGTTATATTAGAGTGATTTTTTATGGTGTTTCCTTGTTAAAATGTTAAAATATAGCTATTAGTGTTTAATTATTCTTTTATCGGGTGTTACATTATTGATGTAATTTAGGGGTAATAATATTAAAGCATTTTGATTTAATGTAGTTATTGAATTATGAACATTATATTTGTAGATGAATAGTGATATGCACATATCGTATAAATAAAGTATTAGAAGCTAACAAAGTAAGGGGCTTCATTATCATTGAGCTTAAACATGTACAATAAATACATATGGGGTTCAAAGAGGGAGTCCTTTTTATGTTATTAAATGGGATTTATCTAAATGAGATGCATTAAATTTTTTATGAAAATGATAATTGTTTATAATGTTTTCAAGTGAATGAATTTAGACATGAATGATATTAAAAAGATATGATGACACCTTGGTATTGAGTTAAATAGTTTTGATTGGGTATAATTATGAAAATTTTAATATTATATGTGGGATTCATGTGTAAAAAAATGCTAATATTTATAGTAATTATGCCAATTTAGAAGTTGGAAATTTGATGTTTGTGATTAATGAATAATAATACTAATTTTTAGTTAAATTTTATTATGAAATGAATATCTCAATTATTGTCTTGTAATTAATGAAGTAAGATGGTTGAGTATATTTTGATTATTTAACTCTTAGGATGCATTGTTAAGGTGGAATATTTGGGAATAATACTTTACATTAGAATTTATTTTGCACTACACTTCCATGTAGTATGGAATCTTTATTGTTGGTTCAACTCCTAGGAATAACATATTACTTTATTAGAACAATATAAATATATATGTTTAATTCTCTACATATTATTAAATTACTATAGAGGTATGATGGGAACTCCAACATAGATAAAATGTAATAACAAGTTATCTTAGTGTGAGGACTGTTGGGTTCTACTCATATTTATTTGGTAGTTGATTTCACTTCTTAGTGCAACCTTGTCTTCAAGACTCTTGAGTTATATTAGAGTGATTGTTTATGGTGTTTCCTTGTTAAAATGTTAAAATATAGCTATTAGTGTTTAATTATTCTTTTATCGGGTGTTACATTATTGACGTAATTTAGGGGTAATAAGATTTAAGCATTTTGATTTAATGTAGTTATTGAATTATGAACATTATATTTGTAGATGAATAGTGACATGCACATATCGTATAAATAAAGTATTAGAAGCTAACAAAGTAAGGGGCTTCATTATCATTGAACTTAAACATGTACAATAAATACATATGAGGTTCAAAGAGGGAGTCCTTTTTATGTTATTAAATGGGATTTATCTAAATAAGATGCATTAAATTTTTTATGAAAATGATAATTGTTTATAATGTTTTCAAGTGAATGAATTCAAACATGAATGATATTAAAAAGAAACGATGACACCTTGGTATTGAGTTAAGTAGTTTTGATTGGGTATAATTATGAAAATTTTAATATTATATGTGGGATTCATGTGTAAACAAATGCTAATATTTATAGTAATTATGCCAATTTAGAAGTTGGAAATTTGATGTTTGTGATTAATGAAGAATGATACTAATTTTTAGTTAAATTTTATTATGAAATGAATACCTCAATTATTGTCTTGTAATTAATGAAGTAATATGGTTGAGTATATTTTGATTACTTAACTCTTAGGATGCATTGTTAAGGTGGAATATTTGGGAATAATCCTTTACATTAGAATTTATTTTGCACTACACTTCCATGTAGTATGGACTCTTTAATAATATGTCTTTTTTAGTAAATCTTATGATAAATATTACTCACATGTATACATATTTATATCATAATTTATAAGAGTACATTAGTACCCTTATACATCCCGAGAAAAAAATATTTAGTGAGGGTTGAATCTTTCTATTATAAGGTCTACTCAAGAAGACCTATTCATAAAGGATTTGTATCTCATGAACCCTTTTTATGATTCTATCATAGATTAAGATCTCAATTTTCTACAATTATTCTATCAATCTATTATTTTTAAATTTTTTTGGGTTCATTATAAATAAACCCATTGTAGATGGGTTTTAGATTCAAGGTTGCTCACTACTCTGTGTAGATTGATTTTTTTTAAGAAAATAAACAACTATAATTATGATCATTGTAAAATGTGTAATTATACATGAATTGGTATCATTCCATTTAAAATTATTACAACTACAAAGTGTCATAGTGTGTATGTGCATGAACTAGTATCACACCCTCTAAATCTATACCAATTGATTAAAATACTAGGCATCTATATTTTGAGCCTAAGAACCTATATTTCAAATGTATGTATATTTAAAAAACTTGTAATTTTTATTCCTTTAAACTATGTAAATTTCCCACACATGTGCACTCAAGTATGTATAAATTTCCACTTAAGTCTATGTGGATTAAGTGCATATGCCCCCATAAACTGCATTGATGTGATAATATATGTCATGTAACTAAACTCATCTAATATTTGAATCACTCTGAATCTCTAATGTTTTTACTTTGATTTCCAAAATATAATTATTTGTTCATAGAAACTTGTGTCTCTATGACAAGTTGATTGTAATTCCCCCTTTTGAGATGAGGGATGTGTCATGTAAGTTACTCATCCTAAAATAAAATTTAAGTGTATCAAGTCATGCTAAAGATAAAACCATTTATAATTATGTGAACACATGGAGATTAAATTATCATAGTAATGTCTATGAAAATCAAGACATGTATGTAACATATGTAATGTAATGTCTATAAGTTTCATGTATAGATAGATATATCAATGTTACATGTATTAGTAACCATCACTGCATTGAGATACCTGAAGAAGAGTATGAAGTAATAATGCATGTTATGGATCATGGCACTATTCAATCTACACAAGCTTAACAATCCCAACATAATGAAAAATATTAATAAATAGTGTTACACATAATTTCAAGGGCCACATACAAGGAACAAATTGATTTCAAAATACAAAAATCTAAGGGCCACATGAAAGGGACATAAATATGTCACATCAAACAAGGTCCAAAGGCCACATGCAATAAACATAAAAAAGTTGTAAAAAATACCAATGGGACAAATGTGATATAAAATCACAACTAACCTATCATGTACGAGAGTAAAAACATCAAATTAGCATATAAAAAGTAAAGGCTAGTTTACACTATTCATATGTAATGTCACATCCTAGTAAAATAACAAATACATGTTGAAATGCATAAGATATGAGTAACTAGAAAGACATGCATAATAAATATAGATAGTTAAACATGGTAAAGAGGTCATAGAAAAATATAACTTGTGATACTAAAACATGTGGAATAAGTTACCCCTAATATTGGCATGGCCACTAGGTAGAGGAGAATCCAACATCTATATGTCCATGTGTAACCTATATGTCCTACATCACACTCATATACCATGAAACTCATGTGTATGAAAATAAAATTCCATCTATAAAAAATGCACTAAATAACATATGTAAATAGTGTAATCTAGTAATCATGTCATGCTTAGGTCCTGATTTTAATTTTTTGAATATTTTCTGAATGCTTTTGTATTTCTTGAGGTATTTTATTTTTTTATATTTTAAAAATATTTGAAATTTAAAACATAATAACTGATTATCTCATCAATGGGAAGAACATGAAGAGGTCATGCATCACATAGCATAAGGGTTAATTATCATGAGTAAAATTAATAGATGTAGGTGTATTAGAATATGATAAGAAATCATGTGTTTTACAATAACTTTCATGATATTTTTTTATAGAATCTTGTGTATGATTGGTAAATAAATAAGTCCTAAGACTTTGTAGGTTTCAATGTATATTATGAGAATATATCCCTAATTTTGTTAAATGTGGAATATGGTGAAATTTATATGATACTAATTAAGTATGTGATATAAGAGATGGTGAAATATGTGAGGCCTAAATAACTCTCTCATATGATGGGCACTAAATAAAATTCTATCTAGTATACTAAACTCTCTCCTATCAACTAGGTGGATAGAATGATATTGCATGTGTGTAACCATTAGATATATATACTTATCCTATATGGGCATATCAACTAATTGTAATGGTGATGGGGGTGGAAGAGTAGATAGTAGTGGATATAGAGGGTTCTCATATCATAAAGCTATAAGTGTGACTAACTTGTTGAAGTGTATATACTTGAGACATTAATTCACTATATATTGTATTTCACTAAGTTTTTGCATCTAATGGCCTCTTAGAAACATGTCAAAGACCCCATTACTATGTATAATGAATAAATGAGTGGCTAGTATGGTGGATCCAACCTAAAAAGGTAGCAACATGTATATAAGGGTATTTAGTTTATTTGAATACAATCCCTTAAATAGTTATTGATTTATTTCATGTATCTTATTATGTGTACCAAAGGAAACGAAAATGTGCCATTATGCACACATTATCACTTGAACCATTATTGATCATGACACAATGTATAGGTTTATCATTTATATAAGCTCATATGAATAGTGAAAAAAAATTAGAATCATCATTGATAATCTTAATGTCATCAAATGTGATCATAGGATGTTGTGTTGATGTTTTAATAAGTTTCCCAATAATCATATATATTAGGTGATCACATGTTGCAGGTGGAGGATGAATATTATATGAATAGTGCACTTATAAAGTATCCTTAGCCTTTATATTCTCATTCTTTAGAAATATATCATTGAAAATTTTTAACCTATGATTTTCATTTTTATGTGCGCTAGATTCCTCTTCAGGTGTGTAGAAATCAATAGTTTTATCATCAATAAGATATTATATCTTGTCTTAATTTGAAGCATTTTTTTGTATAATGTCCCATAATTTGATGATAATCATATATTTATTTATATCATATTAGCTTGATGTAATCCTATGAGGATCAAAATCTCATGGAAGAGGAAGAGAGATAAGGTTGCACTCAAGTAGATTCTATAATTATATATGAGGAGATGATGGTAATCTATAAAATTTACTCGATATTGGACTTGGTAATTTAAGTCAATTTTTAGGTTTTGATACTACATTAACTCTCATTTTTGCTTCATTTTTATTTTCAATTGTTTGACCTTGTAGCTTGGTTTTATTTGAAACTTAGTTGTTAAATTAGTTGTAGGATTAGGCATATACTTGAGATTTTTCAAAACTATAAGATTAAATAATTTGTATTTTAATACGTGACATAGGTCATCAAAACATTTCAATCTCTTAAAGATGATTGAATCATGGAGTGGCACAAGTAAGCTTTGATTTAAAATGTCTTGGAGCTTATTTTTAACCATAATATCAGTCATCTTAGCTAGAATAGTCTTGTATAAAAGTACATAATCACTTATTGGATTATTAGACCCTTACTTGAGTTTAGTATTTTATGCATAAATGATTTTTCATCAATTTTGATGGAAAAAAATGATAGAAACTAATTTGTAAAAAAGTTGAATACTCTATTTGATTAAAGAAGGTCATAGAACCATCACAATAAATATTCATTGAGACTTATAAGGAATAAATTCACTAAAAGGTTGAATGATCTTATTGATTAGAGAGGGGTCTCATAGAACCATCATAATATGTATTCATTAAGACTTATAAGGAATATCTTCAATAATAATTTTTCACTGTATGCATAATCCAAGCATGTTGCATGGAATGATTGGATGCATTTTTTTAGATCACATTTATATTTATATATTGGAAGATTAGGAGTTATAAAACCTAGAGGTAAAGGATGAATAATTATCTTAGGGGTTAATGGACTCAGAATAAAGACATACAAGTCCATTGAATGACTAACTTTAGATGCACCTTGATCTAACTACAACACCTTAACATGCATAACTATAAACATTTTATCAATGGAACATGTAATAGGAAAATTTTATGATGTAACATGCATATAAATAATATGAGGGATAAATTTTACCTATTAGGAATAGGCATGAATCTTTTTTGGAATCCTTGTGTTGTCCCCACACCTTGGTTATGTAGCATGTGTAACTAGATGTGAAGATGTAAGGATAATACCAATGAAATAAGTTTAAAAACTTATGGTTGGATTAGTAAGGTGAAATGGTTGGTTAATATCATGTAAGGGGTCATATTTTTCCTTAAATATATTAGATTTATCTAATTTTTTCTATTCATTTATATTGATATATAACATTGCATCAAGTTGATGTTGATTCAAGTTAATATATTTAGTGAATTATTAGTCATCAGTAGTATCAAATTTATCTATAGTAGTTTTTAATGAGTATTATTAGTCTTTAAATTCATGATAAATTCATCAATAGGATGTGTATTATGTGTTTTATAATCCATATAGGGAGTATACGGAATGAAGGAGGTCATTAATGCTCTTTCCTATATATTGGTAACAATAGGTAGCTCAAATTATATGTTACAAAAATATGATTCAATAAAGATTTGGGATTAGTCATTTTAAAATTTTAGCCTTATTAATGTTCTTATATTTTATCCATTTGATTATAATATTGATAAAAATATAACATATCCAAGTGCAACTATATGAAAATATTACCTTTATTACTTGCATTAACAAATATAAAAAATGTTTAATCATTATATACATAGGTAATTTGTATATTACAATGAATAATAAATTATGTTTGAAAATAAAGCCCTAAGGCTAAACTATGAAACCCTAGAGGGATGAAACCATAAGGGAGACCTAGGGTTTGATATGGCTTAACAAGAATGTGGGTTCACCAATATGTTTTACCCTAATTTGGATTAAAATGAATTATTTAATATAATTAAGGTAGAAACTTGTATGTTAATTAAAATTATCAAATATGGAATTTAATGATGAATATAAATATTAAAATTTAAAATATATCACAATGATTTGACAAGTTTCATTTGATAAATATAGTAAGAAAAATAAAAGGATAAGTACTTAGATTTTTTGATTGAATGCATGATTGCAATTATGTTTTTATAGTGAAAAAAGAGTAATGTAATATTTTGATTGTTCAATTTCTATAACTATGTTTATTTCTACATAGGGTTAGTTTTTTCAAGTGTGGATTAGTATCAATTATTGATACTAACTTGTAGTGGTTGGTAGTGACCTAGGTGGAAAAATGTGTTTGTGAATATATGGTTACATTTCCCTATCGTAGAAAGATATATATGTGCAATTTTAAACCATGATGATGCAACACAAAAAAGCAACCTTCTTTAAATTGAAACCCTAAGTGTGCTTGTGATGGATAGAAACCTAAAAACATTAAGAAAGTGTGATGGGTTGAGATAAACCCAATTACCCCTTTTGATGATTGAATTATGCTCAGGTATTTGATACTCTAAGGATAAAAATCAAGCCACTTGTATTTCTCTCACCTAATGTGATTTTGCAATTATGATCCTTTGCTATATGCATACAATTAGTGATTTATTTTTGATAGACATTGATTGATTTTACTTGTATTTGATACTTAAAAATTCTTGATTTTATTTAGATTTGGTATGCTTTAGACTTGAATTGTGACTGTTCCTAGTGATTAGTTTTGAATTTGAGAGAAATGGGGAAGTTTTTCTCAATGCAAAATAGTGTATATAGTGTACCAGATAGGTACCAAATACTTAATCAAGTAAGGTCTTAATTTGTATATATATATATATAATTAATTAATTTTTCATTTTATTTTATTTGAAATGTACATGTCAACCCATTAACATGTCATAGATTCCAAAAGTGAACATCACTAGGAGAGATTTAGTACCATTATGATCAGGTTAGTATCAATCATTAATACTAACCCAATATTACAATAATGACCCATGCATATGAGGATTAGAATAATATTTTGGGCATGTATGTGTAGAATAACATGTAAGTTTAAAATAAATAATGAGATTCTTGTATGTGTGTAATAATAGAACAAAAGGGATAGACCCATAAAAAATAGTAAGATAGGGCGAGCTGGTAAGTTAGGACCATATTTGTTTACATAAGTCATGTAATTAAAATTTATGTCAAGCTTGTCATTTTAAATTTATCTAATACCAAATTTTTGGTGTCTAGAAATTTCCCATTGTATTCTAGTAATGGAATTATTAGAGTAAAATGTAAATTTATACCTAAGTGTTTATAATACACTATATCTTTTGTATAAATCTCCAACTGTATAAGTTACTCCAAAGAAAAATTTGAAAAAAAAAATGGTAGTCAATGTATTTAAGTTTAAATTTGAAATTTGTACTTGAAATGTTAAAATTAAAGAGCAAGTAAGGAGTACACCTATAATTTAGTGAAAATCCTATGGCTATTGAAACTTTTGGAGATGATGCTTCCTTGTTGAATAAATGTAGAAATGTGGTTTATGATGAAGCATTTGGATATATGTTACTTTTTTTGAACCATGGATAAATTGACAATGGTCAAACCCAAATTTTGTGTAACTATACAAGCCCTTGGGTTGGAAAGACAACATGCCCCAACTCTTATAAATGTGGTAAAATTTAAGTGATGTAATAACCTAAATAACTAATCATATTTGATAAATAATGGTAATCACATGATGGGTTTTATAGAAGCAATGTCATGGCCATTAATAATTATTAAACCTCAACATACATTTCCCATGAAAACATAAATCAAACCAATGTAGATGGATTTTATATTCAAGGTTGTTCACTATTTAGTGTGGGTTGAAAGTGTGTTTAAAAATAAACAATTGTATTAGTAATCGCTATAAAATGTGTAAATTTTCACAAATCAATATCATGTCCTTTTGAAACTATACACATTCTATACCATAATGTACATGTGCATGATGTAATATCATGCCCCCTAAATTTATAATAATTGATATATAATGTTATGCATCTATATGTCAAACTTGAGACCATGTATTTAAAGTGTATATATAATTTAAAAACCTAAAATTTATTTTCCTATAAATTATGTACATATGCCCATGAATATACACTAAAGTGTATATAAATCTACACTCAGTTATCTATAAATTAATAATATATGCATGTCATATGCCACCATAATATTTAATGATGTGGAAATATCTGTCATGAGACTAAACTCTTTTGATACCTATCATTTTAAATCTATAAAGGTTGTGATCTTATTCTCATAATCTAGTTTTTTTTCACATGGAGACTTGTGCCTCGATGACAAGTCCACTGCAATGCCTCAATTTTGAGATGAAGGTTGTGTCCTATAAGTTACTCATCTAAAAATAAAATATAACTAAATCATGTCATGTATAAAGATAAAATTATGTATAATTATGTGATCATGTGGAGAAAATGTCATCATAATAATGTATATGTTAATTCATGGAAGTATGTAACATATGTAATGAAAAGAATATAAATTACATGTTTAGATAGCTATATTTTGAAACACACAATAGTATCCATCACTAGATTAAGATAAATAAATAATACTAAATAGTAAAATTTTATGATATGGATCATGGTACCACTCAATATCAATAAGATCATCAAGATCAAACATTAGTGTCACACCAAGGCCAAAGTCCACATAAAAGGGATATAACAATGTCAAAATAAACAAGTCTAAGGGTCACATTCAAGGTAAACATATATGTCACATCAAAAAAGGATAAGGACCACAAATAAGAGACATAAATATGTCATAAACAAGGTCAAGGGACCACACATAAGAGATGATCAACCTATCGTGAAAGAGAGTAACAATATCAATCTAGCATAAAATAAGTAAAGACTAGTCTAAACAATATATATGTGTCAATACCACATCCTAGCTAAATAACATACCCATGTATAATTGTGTAATATATGAGTACTTAGAAAAATATGCATAATAAATATATATAGTTCATTACACTAAAGAGGTTATAAAATGATATAACTTATGATAGTGAACCTATGGAATAATAAGTCTCGAATATTGGCATGACCATTAGGTAGAGGAGAATTCAACATCTATATGTCCATGTATAACTTGTATGTCTTTCATCGCAATCATATACCATGAAATGTATTCCTATAGAAATAATATACCATCTATCAAACATATTATAAATAAAATATGTAAAAATTGAAATCTAGCAATGATGTCATGCTCCTATCCTAATTTTTATTTTTTGAATATTTCGAATACCTTTGTATTTCTTTAGATATTTCATCTTTTTATATTTTTGAAATGTTTGAAATTTGAAAAGTGCTAACTGATTATCCCATCAAATGGATGACCATGGGGAATAATTGTATCACAGAGTAAAAGGGTCACCTATCATATTTTACCTCATATTTATTAGATTGAGCCAACATTAATATTCATCTATTGTGATATCTAACATTGCATCAAGCTAATGTGGATTTAATTTAAAAAAGCTAGAATCAATGGTATAAAATAGATATGTAGTAGATTTTCATAAGTATTATTAGTCTCAACATTCATGATAAGTTCATCAATAAGGTGTGTAGTATGTACTATATAATCCATAGAGGGATATGGAATAATGAAGGAGGTTATGAGTGAATTTTTACATTTGGTGGGAATAGGAGGTTGATCAAATTTGATGTTCAAACAATATGATTTGAGGAAGGCTTGGAATTTTTCATTGTTAATTTTAGCCTTATCAGTGTTATTTTATTTGATCCATTTAATAATATGATTGATAAAAAAGTAACATAGCCAAGTGGAATAATTTGAAAATATTACCTTTAAAAATTACATTAAAAACTAAATAAAAATTTCATTCATTAAAGTTATGGGTAATGTGTATATTAGGGACAATAAAAAATTGAGTCTTAAATTAAAACCCTAATCATAAAATATAAAACCCTAAGGGAGACCTAGGGTTTGACATAATTCAATCAATGTACGAGTTCACTAATATGTTATACCCTAATTTATACTAAGATTAATTACTTAATATAATTAAGGTGGATACTAATATGTGAATTTAGATTACTAAATATGGAATTTAAGCATGAATCTAAATTTAAAAGCTTGTAACATATTGCAATAATTTAACAAGTGGCATATGTTAAATATAGTAAGTATAAAAAAGGGATAAGTACATAGATTTTTTTGATTGATTATCATATTGTGACTATGTTATGAAATTGGAAACCAAACTAATGTATACCTATATTTTTTTAGGTTTTGGAAATATGTATTTATCTATGCAAAGTCAGTTGCATTAGGTGCAGGTCAATATCAACTATCAATATTGAATTTTAATGGCTTGTAGTGAACTATGTATAAAATTTATTTGTGATCATACAATCACCTTCACTTATCTATAAAATATTATTATGTGAGATGCTAAACCATAATGATGTGTGTAACCCCAAATATTAACCTCCTTCACCTTGTATCCATAGGTGTGAATGTGAGGTATAGAAAATTGTAAAAATTTGGGAAAGTGTAATGAGATAAGTTGACCCTAATGACACCTATTGATGATTTAAATCTACCTATGTATCTAATACTCCAAGGAGGAAAATAAATCCACACATAGTTATCCCACCTAGTGTGATTGTAAATTATAACCTTTCACTATATTAATACAACTAATGATTTGTATTTGATACTTGAAAATTCTTACTTTGACATTACTTTGGTATGCTTAAAAATTGATTTGTGACTACTCATAGTGATTAGTCTAAAATTTGGGAGGAATAAGACATTTTTTCTCAATGTGTAATAGTGTATATATTTGCACTAGATAAGTACCAAGTCCCTTGCTAAGTGAGGCCTTGATTTATATATATAATTCTAGTTAGATAATTTATCACACTGTGCTATCTGAAAAGTATGAGATGACCCATACAAATATTTATATTTGAAATTGACCCTTACTAGGAGAGGGTATGTACCATCATGCTCAGGTTAATATAAATTGGTGATACTGTCCCATTCTGAGGATAATGACCCATGCATATGAGAAATAAATTAAGCATATGGTTATGTCTATGTAGGTTTGAAATAGACAATGATATTATTATAGGTGTGTTTTAGTAGAATGGAAGGGTTAGACCCATATAAATTACTAAGATAGGGTAGATGGTGAGTTAAGACCATATTATTGTGCAAAAGTCATGTATGATAAATTTATTCCAATATTTTCATTTTCAAATAGTTAATAATAAATTTTTAGTGTATACAAATTCCCCCATTTTATTCTAGTAATGGTATCACTATGGTAAAAGGAAAAGGTATACCTTTATTTATATAACACACTTTTTCTTTTTTAGAAAGTTCCAATTGTACAACTCACTTTAAAGTAAAACCTAAAATAAAAATATGGTAATCAATATCCATAAATTTTAATTTGAAATAAGAATATAAATTTTAAAATTAAAGATAAAGGAAGGAGTACATGTGTATTGGTGAGAACCACATTTCCATTGAAACTTGTTGGAAATGATGATTCCTTATTAAATTATTGGAGAAATGTGATTTCCATTGAAACACTTGGATATTGATTCCTTTTGTTGAACATTAGATAAATTGAGGGTGATAAAACCCTAATTTTTTGTAACTATGGAAGACCTTAGGTTGACAAGCCTCAACCCTCATATATATGGGGAGAAGTATGTGATGTAATAACTAAAATAACTACTCATATTTGATAAATAATGGGAACCACATGCTGGGTTCTCTATAATTAATCCCTTGAACATTGTGCATCACTAAAACTCAATGTACATTACCTATTAAAATGTGAGTGAAAATAATGTAAATGTATTTTAGATTCAAGGTTACTCACTACTTGGTGCTGATTCAAAAATGTTTACAAAAAAGTAAATTTAATATTGTTAATTTTAAAATGTGTAAATGTGGATGAATTTGTATCATGCCCCTTTGGAAATGTTTCAACTATAAACTATCTTTGTGTGTATGTGTATGAACCAATATCATGCCCCATAAATTTATACTAAATGATATAAAATTCTATGCATCTATATGCTGAACTTGAGAACCTATATCTCAAATGTATGTATATGTGAAAACCTATCATTTATATTCTTGTAAAGTATGTACATATACCCATGAATATTCACTCAAGTGTGTATAAATATGTACTCAAGTATCTATAAATCAAGTGTGCATGCATGGTATATCACCTCCTAATATATACTAATGTGATAATATATGTCATATAATTAAATTCATATAATATTTGAATCAATATGGATCTTTAAAATATATAATTAGATTCCAAAAATATGATTTTATACTCATGGAGGTTTATGTCTCTATGTAAATTCTACTATAATGAAACCTTTTGAGATGAGGGACACGTCCTATATGTTACTCATCTCAAGATTTTTTCTATATCATATGACATATAATGATAATATCATGTATAATCATATAAACATGTGGAGAGTATGTCATCATAGTAATATATATGTCAATTAAAGAATGTATGTGTGGATGTTAAATGTAGATTTTATATGATAAACTAGTCTTTCACAATTAAAAAATATCACTCAAGGCTCATCCCTTCTGTTCATGACTTCTTCATAGTAGAAAAACTTTCATTCACCATATCACTATGCATAAATAATTATCATATAGACTAACCATATTATTCTAATTATTTAGATCACCTGTAACCCCCCAAAAGCCTAAAATATGATATAGAACTTACACTGTCAGTTACAAATCTCAATCTAGTCTCACACTAATGTCTATATAAGGATACTAATGTCAATGCTAGTGCCTAATTCTAATGCTAGTGTCTGTATCTCACAAAGCCTAAAATTTGTAAGTATTTTGATATCTAAATGTTGGCCATAGTGTCTTCATTAACCCTTCATGAGACACATTTAAAAATAGGTGGTACAAATATAAGTAAAATACCACTCATTATCATTAAGTACTATTTAATCACACATTTAACACTTTCTAAGAAAAAACACCTATCAAGCATTCAATACTACCATATTTTATCCTATTTCCATATCAATTATAGGAACCATATTTATATAGGTTTTAAGCATTCAAAGAATAACCCATGAGAGGTATTTTTAAAGTTTCAATCTAGATCAATACATGTACTCACATATCACATATTACACCATTGTGCACATAAAAAACCACACATTGGAGAAAACTACATGTGTGAGACCCTCTTCATAGTATTGGATATGTAAGCATCACTCATTGACAAATCAACCTTTGAAGTTATATTGAATTTACTTGAGCCCACTAACCCTTGTTTTTCAATATAACATGCCCAAATCATAGGACCTAGGGTTTTGAGCTATACACTGATATCAAATATTTGTGTATGAGATATAGACACAAAATCAACAAGGCTATAATGACATCTAACATGTAAAAATGGAATTTATAGAAAAGAATTGATATTTTGTATATGATAAAAGCATAAAAATTAGATAGTATCATTGATGTTAGTGTCTTGACTTTGATGATAGTGTCAAGGTTGATAGAAGGCTAATTTATAGAATGTGATGAATCAATCATGAGCATTAGGTTGACTATTTCCACACCTAAAACTATCAGATCTACCTACACATCAATAAATAAGCTAAGTATTGTATCTTTTTCATGAATACATAATCGAATTGCTATTTTGTATTATAATTTTTATATTTAACACATTTATATATTTCAACACTATAATTTAATATTTTAAATATAAATTATTTAATTACCTTGATCTTGGGAATACTTAATGTAAAATTTTATTATACTATTCTCCACTAAATATTTATAAAAGGGTTAAACTTTTGGTGAACCCATGTTTTGTTCCAAGATTGTCAAGCCCTAGGTTTCCATTAGGGTTTCAACCTTATTTTTCAAAATTTATAAAAATTTGCCCCAAATTTTATTTTTAAATCCAATTTTATTTTTTTCTTGGTGTAAAATTTATAATTCAATTCAATGTTTATGTAGGGTTTCACCCTCTTCTTGTTTCTAGGTTTATAGCTCATACACTTACAAATTCATTTTCATTGATTATCTCTTTTTTACCTCATAGCATCTCATTTTTCAAATTACTTAGAGGTTTTTCATACTTAGGTTAATGTAATAAAAATCCTTTTTTGTTCACCAAAATTTATTATGTTTCTTTTAGATTTTTTAATTGACTATTTTTAATAAATCTTGACATACAAGGCACAAGGGATATCTATTTTTACCGATTTTCTAGTTTTTTCTTATTTACTATTTTTTCTATAATAACTTTCTCATATTTTCAAATTAACCAACCAATCACTTGAAATTAATAAATCTTCATTATGCACATATTAGATATTTCATTTAAGATAACATCATCTAACCCTCCTTATCCTTTCAATTTAATATTTAGTCTCCCTTATGATAAATACATTGCTTATGAGGATCTCATGGATAACAAGAATGAAATAAAAAGCCTTATTTTTTAGCAATCCCTTATAATTATGCTAATGAATGTACCGATAAATATATGCATACAAAAATTTATGACAGTATAAAGATTAATAACACCAATTATAATGGCTCTTATGATAATGATAGTCACTCCACATACTTAGAAAGTGAGTGTTTAATATGATTGCCATGTATCTCTTATCCTATTCTTATCTTATTCTTTGTAATATTTAAAGTGGATAAAAAATAACCTCTTCCTCCTCCTAACTCTTGAGAGGGTGATAACTACTTTTATTCTGATGAATTCCATGATATCACCACTTTAAAGGCTAAGGCAGTCCATTTAATAGTCATAAATCAAGGTAGCCAACATGTCCTTCCTCAACTAATCTAAATTTTTAGTTAATGTAAAATGCTCATTATTTACCAATTTTGGATACTCATGACAATTTTCTCAATTTCTATATTTTTATGTGTAATTAACTTATTTGGTTAAAAATTAGGTTTAATAATTATTAAACATAATTAAATGAATAAAAATAGATAAAATTCAAATTAAATTGATAACAAAGTTCATCCTTTTGGGGGATATGTAACCAAATCTAAAAAAGCACTCAAACTTATCTATAAAATAGTAAAAAATACACTTTTCATATAATATTTACACCAAACAATGACTATGGTCTACAAATATAACCTTTGATATATTAGGAAGTCTTTGCAACAATGTCTTATATGGAATTTGCTCTTTTATGAATAATTTTTTTTTTTGTAGATGTTTCTTATTTATTCTCCTTCAAAGGGCTAAAAAACAAGTTTTCCTCTCTCTGTCTCTCTATCCTTTTCCAAATACAATAATAAGCCTTTTATACTATTTCCAAGGCCCTTATTTTATTGATTGAAGCCTTATATTTTTACCTAATATGTTGGGATTCATATACCCCTTCTAGTGCCTTGTTTTTAGTCTTGGATAATGCTTCCATGTATTTTGGGTGGGATTTAATCCCACACTAATAAGTATTTTTAATAATAACATTTTTAAATATAAATTTCAACACCATATGAATAGGTCTTAAGACCAATCTTTGTCTTAAGGCTATTTTTAGATTATATACATGTCAATATACCATTGATACATGTGTCAATATCCAATTGGGTCACTTGTACACATCCAATAAACATTGTATTGTTTTACCCCTATTTTTTTCCACCTTAAACATGCCATAAATTTTTCATACGATGTTCCTTTGACCCCATTAAAATTGCATTAGAAATCTCTCAAGGATATATTAAATGCATGGGTAGTTTTAGGAAAAGTGTAGAATATTTTATTAGATCAAGGTGGGGATCCTCCTTGATCACTCCTCCTCACTAAAAATCTTTTAGACCTATAAAAGTCTAGTTTTTATTTTTAGAGTAAGTGAGGGTACAACTCCCTCACTTTTATAATTTCCATCCACCTTATCTTGCTTAGATTTTTTCCATTTAGACCAACTCAAAAGTATTCAACATATCCTCTTCATGTTATCCTTATCTTCCTATCAAGAATCATGTCTTCTTGTAACTCATCAAGGTATTCCAAAGCAAAATCAACTATATATGGGACTTGAACACTCTCACCTTGATGCATGATCATAGGTGGCTCATACAATTTTAAGTTTTTCACATTTAAAATTAAATACATATACATGTAAGGTGGTAATTCCATTAAAAAATCATTATTATAAATCTTTTGCAATGATCATTGGTGGATCATACAATTTTAAGTTTTTCACAATTAAAATTGAATACATATACATGTAAGGTGGTAATTCCATTAAAAAATCATTATTATAAATCTTTTATAAAATATTAAATGGGCCATACCTTATTTATTTGACAGTTTTACCTTCTCCTTTGAGGTTTTATTTTCTTATATGAAGCCAAACTAGATCACCAACTTGAAAGTGATGATAAAATCAATGCTTTTAATGCCTAGCCTTGTACTTGGATTGAATATTTTCTAACTGATCCTGGATAATTTTATGAATAGATTAGAACTTATATATGAACATATTGGATTTGTATTCATACTTACTTTCATTTATCATTATTTATTGTTCAAAAGTGAAGTCCAAAGAATACTTAGGAAAATAACCAAAATAAGTCTCAAAATAATATTTACTTGTAGAATAATATATGGCATGATTGTAAGCATGTTGCACATAACATAAGTGTTCATCCCAAATCTTGGGATACTTACTAAAATATCCTCATAGAAAAGGAACCACTATATGGTTGACCAATTTTGTTTGACTATTATTTTTTGGATGAAATTTAGTGCCCTTCTTGAGTTTCATGTCTATCAAGTCACATAAAGTTGACTAAAATTTTCTAATGAATCGAGAATCCTGATTAGAAATAATAGATGTGGGTAAAAAAAAATAAGCCCAAAAATTATTGAAGAACAAGTGTGTAGTCTCCTCATATATGATAGTTTTATTACAAGGTACAAAAACACACATTTGGATAAATATGTACACAACCACATACAAATAATCAAGATTCTTTATAGACATAGGTAAGCCACCCATAAAGTCGATATAAACATTCTACCATGGATAGGTTGGTATAATAAGTGGGGTATTAAAGCCCAACTTCCTATTACTAGGCTTATCAGTGGCACAAATAATACATCCTCTTACATATTTGGATACATTTTCATGTATTCGAGGGCAAAAGTAATATCTTTGAAACTATGCAACTATTTTACCAATGCCAAAATGACCTAAAATAAGAGAAGTATGTGTTTATATAATCACATGGGCTCTTTCATCTTATGGAATTAATAACTTACCAAGATGATACAATAATACAACATGCATGTGATAGTATATTTATTTTGCCTACTTTTCATGGGTTGAATCTTCATAGACATACTTAAAATTAGCATCTCTAGCATACTTTTCCTTATAAATTTAACACATAAAATAACTATGCTATAAAAGAATATATGCCATAATAAGAGGTCTTGAAAGCATATAAACTACCTTATTTTGTGTACTTTTTTAATACCTAATAATGAAAAGTAATTTTTGTAAAAACCCCATCCAATTAAAGTATCTTGATTATTGTAGCTTTGACTATGATTAAAATTATTATAAAGGTTGGTGATCCATGTGGATGATTATCTCTTTTCCCATTAAGTAATACTTCCATTTTTTCACACTTTAAACCAAATCACATAACTCTTTGTCATAGGTAGGATATCACCTTACCGAACTTATAAAGGTTTTATAATGGTAAAAAATAGGCTTTCACTTCTACATCAAAACTACACCCATGACATAATCAATTGCATCAATTTCAATCTCGAATGGATACTATAAATATGGAAGTGCTAACACTATGGCTATGCTTATATTTTATTTCAATGTGTCAAAGGATTTTTTATGCTTATGTCCCCATTGAAAGACCTATTTACCATTTTCGGTCACTATGGAAGAGTAGAATCTAAGTTCTATTCAAGGATTCATGATCACTCATAAGCTTCTCAAGACTTAGTCAAATATATGTAGTCTCTTACAAGCCCAAAGGGAAGTTATACACTTAAAATATTTTCAAGTTTTTATCTCCCAACATCTCTATTTTTCAAGGAAGTGCTTTGATGCTTAGTCATTTAGGGTTTTTCTTAGTGATGGCTTCAGGAGGTGATAAGATTAAATTTGATTATCCCTTGATGACATCTTGATGGCTTCTTAGGTTGTTAGTCACAATAATACTTTGGTCCAATCAAATAGTGCCATGTGATAATTATTCTCAACTCTAGTTGGTCCCAAGACATTTTTAAATGACTTTAAACACTTAGTCAATTTTAAGATTTTTTTTGGCAACTCTCTATGTTATCATAAATTTAGGCTAGTAAGTTAGTAGGATGCTTCTATGTGTTACAATCTTGGTGACCCAATGCCACAAAACCATCTAAACTATTGAAATGCCTCCAAGATAGTAGGTTAGAGAGATATTACCATGTGATATGATCCAACTAACCTACTATCCCATAGATATTCATATAAAGCATGAAGCCCTCAAGTAAGTGGGTAAGTGAGATAATGCCACATGGTGAAATATTGCTTCACCATATAAGGAATAATTAGCAGTGCATTTGAAGCCTTAGTTGAATAATGAAAGATTGAGGAACCACATAGAGGTGACAATCCCCAAACACATAGTGTCAAGAGCATTTAGTGAATAGGAGAACACTAGCTGAGACTCAACAAAGCTCGATCAAGAGAGCTTTAGGAAGGGGTAGATAAATAAGAAGCTACCACATGACCCAACTGGTAAACCCATAATGTAGAGCCTAAAGTTAATAGGGAGATGACACATGGAGGCCATATATTACAACAAGGATCAATGGGTTAAATGGGTGACATGATCAAGTAACAAAGGAGGTGGAAAATGGAATGGAACCATGTCATCATTACACCAACCTAAAATTGATGGGCTGTTTGGCTATGAAAATAGTTAAAGGAAAATTTTTTATAGTGGATCAAATAAAAATCATAGAGTGGATGGAAAAAACATCATAATTTGGCAAATGTATTATGGTAGCATGTGCAAGGGGAGTAAGAAGATGCTAAAGTCAACTAAAACCTAAAAGAGTCATAATAGACAACTATGCAATCATGGCCAAAGGTAATCCTAAAGAGCTTAGAGTGGTTGATTTTCCCCATTCATGTCTATCATGATTTAGCATGGGTGCCCATCTATTTTAGTTAGAACCTCGAATGCTTCCCCAATCATCATTAAAATTTGTCATTTCCCCAATAATGGGTGAGATTGAATCAATAACTCATGGCTTCCTATTGTTTATAAAATATTAGGTCTTACATAGTGAAATGGTCAACATTTTTCAAAAAAGTAATGTTTCCAAAATTTACCTTCTAAGAGCCCCTTTACTATCTAAGCCTTACATTTTAATGAGAATTGAGTTTACCTCTATCTATTTTTCTTGTATTTTGTGTACATTTTATAGTTTGTTGATCCTTTCTTGTGGATAATATTCATCCCTCTTATTATTTTCCATCCCTTAGCACCTTTGTTTAAATATTGGATCTCTCTCATAGGTCATATGTTGTGTGTACCTAGGTTTGTGTTGTCTCTATCTATAGACCATTTGTCATCCTTCCCAGTGTCACATTGCATTCTTAGGCCTCCATGTGAAATAATTAATCAAATGAGGTGTTTATTTTGGAAAATCTATGATATTTTATCATTCTATAAGATTTTTAGTGTGTTATTCAAGGCTTGTAGAGGTACTCTACCTAATATTGATGCACCACCATTTTCCTTTCAATATTCCTTTATTTTCCCCTCAATTTTTAGATTTAAGATTAGTAGTAGATTTATTTTTAGCTCTTTTAGGCCGACATGTTGATATTAAACTAGATGAATTTATATTAGAAAGAATTCAACCATCTCTAGAGGATAATCTCAAAGAGTGAAAGAGTCCCACACCTTGGGGGATGATCTTAATCTCTCACAGAACCAATTCTTCCAATTCAATAGGTGCACAATTTGAATGATTACAATTTCTAAAATACTCGGTAGGACAAAGTTTTATTATGCTCACATCATCAATTGAATAATTTTGATGTGTTATTCATTTCATATTGCCTTTTGGGGTAGTTTATTCAAGACCATGGTGACTCTAAGTATCAAATATACTAGTTTAAGTAGTTTGAGTGCTCAAGGATGTTTTTTTCACACCATATTTCATGACAATGTTGTTATTATGCCTTCCTATTTTCCATATCAGACTCAAAATACTATTGGTTTTGTCTCAAATATATATATATATATATATATATATATATATATATATATATATATATATATATATATATTAGTAGGAAACCCTAATTATTATAGTGTTTACCTCCCTCCCACCCCTAATCAACATTCTTGGTATCCTGCTCATGATTATAATCAACCTTTTGAGGGATATGTTACTCCTAATTATTATTATGACCCTCCTAATCAATCCCCCAAAAACATAAATGATATACATATAGGTTTTTAGAGATATCTAGGGAAGATTTAAAGAGAGAAAGAGTATACTAGGTAGCAATAAGATATTACTTATCAAGTTTATCTCTATCAATAGAAGGTGAGCTAGCAAGAAAAATGTTATGAAAAATTCTTGGCTAGGTAAATTGTAGAGAAAGAAGAGTAGATACATCAACTAATTATACAAATACAAAAGGTTTAACATTGATTAGCCTCCTTTATTTATAGTTTTAGACAATATTCTCCCACCATATCTCAAGATTAAACCACTCAAAAGGAGGCTCCCACATTTGAGATCCCAAGCTTAAAGTAGGGGAAACCTTCTAAACTTCCAAGTAAGTCTATTTTAACATCCCAATATTTAGAAGTCCCCATCCCTTGAAAAATTCTATTCCTATATAAATTGAAACTATTATCCATCAATAACAAACCCAATAAATTACAATTCTTACTCAATATCCTAAAAATACTCAACTTTGACAGACTTCTTGGACCAAACATGCTAATTTCAGGATGCCTAACCTTTTAAGGCCACTCTTACTTCATTAGTTAAAACCTCTTTCCCTCCCACCATATTAATTATCAAATGATGACCTATTGTATTTAGATAAAATGGATGACATTTAGATGAAGAGGAGGATATTACAAAGTGATGATGACAAATAAATAATTATTTCCATCCTTTTTTATGCCACTAAACCAAAAAGATTAGACCTACTACAAGAGGAAGAAGACAGTCTTGGTGAAGAGATGTCAGGTTTATCTAGTCAAGGATAAATTTAGGGGAGATATGATGAAGTTTTATCTTCTAAATATGAGATTCCATTTAGCATAGAATAAGAAGAAGATTAGTCTGGTTGGCATGAGTTTGATCAAGACAAAGAAGAAATAGAGCTTGAAATCAAGTAGACCACTCCTCATGGTATGCTCATTAGTTTCCAAAATGGTGGTTCTGTGCAACATCGATTTTGTGTAAAAACATTCTCCCCAGGCCTAATTCGTGAGGATGTTTGGGTCCTATCCATGGTCTAATGCCTTGAATGAATATAAGAGGTCAAAATATGGGTTGAGAGAGACATTTTAATCCTTCCCAAGGAATATATAATGCAAAAACACTTCCAAGACAGCTTAATTCAACCTTTTAAAGGAGACTTACTCTCTAATTCTAATTAGAGGTAAGAAACCAACTTTGAAAGGAGTAGAAAAGAGCTGTAAGAAAATATTTTTTGGGATGAGATAGAGTAATTATTCTCAATAATTGAGACCAAACCATCATATCATAAACAATTAGATAATGAGAAACATTAATGTTAGGTGGAAGTGGCCATGTTTCCAAATGATCCACTACGACAAGAACATCCTAATCAACTAGATGATAGAGTAAAAGAACTCAGCTTTGAGATCATCACTGATTGTTCAAGATTTATCTTGTTAATGGGATTTCCTATAAGATACATAGATTGGTTATAAGTTGATAAGGAGAAACCATCACATGTTGTGCTCAATCCAAAGCATAAAATTAAACATCAATAAGGCTATAACCAACCTACATATATACTCTAAGATGGCTATATTTATAGTTAATTTACATGTGTAGGTGAGTTTGTTTTTATCCTTGGAGAAACATATCACCATTTCATCAAACATCCAATCCTCCTCCACATATGGTTGGCTACCCTAAAACAATAAAAAAATTCTATAATAGTAATAAAAGGTAGTTATTTTACATAACTAGCTAATGGCTTCATTTAGGTGGCCTTATGTTTAGTTAGTTTAGTTTAGGTTAGTTTCATTTTATTTCCTCCAAGTGATAAAACACATTAGTTTAGATTTTTTATTTTACCTAAGTGTATGCATGTATATGACAAATAGTTTTAGGTGTTTTTATATTCATCTATGTGCCTTTGGCATAATTTGTGTTTTTCTTTTTATCTTTTGTTGGAGGCATTCTCAATTTAATAATTGGCTTAGAAAGCAAGTTTGAAAGTAGGGAAAAATCATATCTTTAGGGTAGATGGAATGGAATTTGAAGGAGATCATGAAGATTTGATAAATTTAGGGGGTATATTAGAGACATAAATTAAGTATCTTTTCAAATGATTCATAAGAAATTTGAAATTCACTTATTTAGTGTTCAACCAAGCAGGTTATATCTATGTTTCATTTTTAGAATCAAGTGTTTTGGGTACCTCTACAACTCCATGTCTAATAGATTTCTTTAAAGGATACTATATTCTTACTTAGCACACAAGTATCCCAAAAAGGTCACTAGAATGTTGACCATTTTTATCACCATGCAAGAGCAAAATCCATGTTCCGTTCAAGGCTTCAAGATCACTCATAAGCTTCTCAAGACTTAGTCGATTTTGCATAGTCACTTGTAAGCCCAAAGATAAGTTCTACATCTAGAGGATCTATGAGTTTCAGTCTCCCAATAGCTCCATTATTTCAAATAAGTACTTCAACAATTAGCCAATATGGGGTTTTCCCCCGTGATGTCTTCAAGAAGTGATGAGATTAAATTTGATGGTCCACAAATGTTTTCTTGACAACTTCCTAGGCTATTAGTCATGGTAGGGATCTAGTGAAATCAAATGGTGCTACATGATAATTATTTGTAACTCTCAAAAATATTGAGCCCTTTTAAAATGAATTTTGGCACTTAGTCAAATTTATTAAATTTTATCAATAGATCTCCACACCAACATTGCTCTAGGATAGTGGGTTAGTAGGATGCTTCCATGTGTCAAAATCCTAGTTACCCACTATCTTAGAACCATTTAAACTAGTGCAATGCCTATGGGATAATACGTTAGTGAGATCTTGACACATGGCATGATATTACTACCTTGATATCCTAGAGATATTCATAAAAATCATGGAGCCCCCAAAAAAGTAGGTAAGTTAGGTGATGCCACATGGAGAAATCCTACTTTACCATAGAAATAACAATCAACATTGCATTTAAATCCTTAGGTGAGCAATATAAGAATGAGAAGGAGACACGTGGAGGTGGTAGGCCCCTAACACATAGTGGTAGGAGTGCTTAGTGAATATGAGAACACCAATAAAACTCAATAAATCCTATCTAAGAGATCCTAGGGAAGGGGTAGACAAATAATAAGATGCCACATGGACTAACTAGTAAACCCACAATGTAGAGCCCAAAGTGAATAGGGAAATGACACATGGAGGCCATGAACTTCATTCAATGCTCAATGGGTTAAAGGGGTGACAATCCAAGTAATAAATGAGGTGAAAAATGGAATTTTTCCACATCATTAGTGCACCAACCTAAAATTAATGTGATATCTATCTATCAAAAATTGTCAAAATCAATATTTATATAATGGCTCGACTAAAAATCCTAGAGTGGGTGGAAAAAATGATATAATTTAGACAATGCATTATGGTATCATGAACATGGGGAGTAAGAATATGATAAATACAACTATAGACTCAAAGAGACATGGAAGAGAGAGACACAAACATGGCCAAAGTCAATCTTAAAGAGATCAGAGTGGTTAGGATTCCCCATTCATGTCTATCATGATTGAGCATGGGATCCTATCCATTTTAGTCAAAACCTTGAATTATTCCCTAATCATCATTAAAATTTTTAATTTATCTAATACTGGGTGAGAATCAATCAATCAATCACATGCTTCTCATTACCTATAAAAACATGGGTCTTACATTGTAAAATGGTCGACATTTCTTAGCACAATGATGATACAAAAATTTTCCTTCTAGGATCCCCATTACCATTTGAGACTTAATTTTTAATGAGAACTGAGTTCATCTATCTCCATTATCTTGCATTATTTGTTCATTCTGGTGGTTTGTTATTCTTTACCTATGGATAATCTTCATCTCTCTCAAAACTATCCATCCCCTAACACCTTTGTGCAAAGATTGGCTCTCTCTCACAAGCTATATGATATGAATACCTAGGTCCATGTAAATGATATTTATGGACCATTTTTCATCCATCCTAATGTTATACTATGTTCCCATGCCTCTATGTAAAAAAATTATGTAATTTATGTGTTCATTTTGGAGTTTGTGTGATATTTTCTCATCCTCTAAGATTTTTAGTTTGTTCTTCAAGGCATGTAGAGGTGTTTTTTCTAGTCTTGGTGCATCACCATTTCCATTTAATAATTATTTATCCTTTTTCCCCTTAAGTTTTAGATTTAGGAGTAACAATATATTTCCTTTCATCTCTTTTAGACCTACATGTTGATCTTAAATAAGATGCATTTAAATTATAAAGAAGCTAGATTTTTCTAGAGGTTCATCTCAAGGAACACAAGAGTCCCACACCTTGGGTATGATACCATTACATTAAACCAATTATTACATTTCAATAGGTGCATAGTATGTGATAATAATTTTTGGCACATCCAATAGGATAGAGTTTGATGATCCTCACATCATCCATTGAAGAGTTTTAGTATGTTCTTTAGTGCATATTTTATTTTGGGGAAAATTTTTCAACACCATGGTGTCTCCAAGTATTAAATTTATTGGTTTAATTAGTATGAGTGCTTAGGGATATGTCTTTTCACACCACATTCTATGAAAATGTTGTTATTATACCTTCTTATTTTATATATCAAACTAAAAATGCTACTAGTTTTGTCCCAAATAGATATGTATTAGTAGGATATACTCATTGTCATAGTGTTTTCATCCCTCCCACCCCTACTTAGCATTATTGGTAGCTTGATCATGTTTATAATTAGCCTTTTTAGGGATATGTTACTCCCAATCAATATTATGACCCTCCTAATCATCCCCCAAAAATCATAAATAATATACATCTAGGTTTTTAGACACAACATATAGATATTAAAAGAGAGTAAGTAGGAAAAATGAAGATCTTGATTATCAAGTTTATATCCATCAGTATAAGGTTAGTGAGAAAGAAAGACATTATGAGGAATGCTTGGCTAGGTAAATTGTAGTCAAAGAGATCTAGATGCATCAAAATCTTATGCAACCACAAAAGTTTGAATCTCAGTTAGCCTCCTCTATTCCCAATTTCAAAAAATATTATCCCAATATAGATTAGGCTCAATCCACTCAAAAGGAGGCTCCTAGATTCAATATCCCCAGCTTCAAATAGGGTAAACCTTATGAATTGCAAAGTGAGTCTCCTTATTTTACAATCCCAAGTTTTAGAAGTCTCGATACTTTGAAAGAGTTTGTTTTTATGAAAATTTAGTCTATTATCCATCAAGAATAACCCCCTCAAAAGACCATTATTTCTCAATATCTTGAAACTGCCTAACCTTAGCAACCTTCTCAAACCAAGCATCCTAATTTTGGGATGCCCAACCTTGTTAAGGCCACTCTTAATTCTTGAGTTAAAACCTTTTACACTCACACCATATCCATTTTCAAAGGAGGAAATATTGTATGTAAATTAAATGAATACCATTTAGATGAATATAAAGATATTTCAAGGGAAGATGGTGAAGAAATAATTATTGTTATCCCTTTTGTACAACTAAACTAGAAAGATTAGACCTATTGATAGAGGAAGAAGATAGTCTCGATGAAGAAATTCCAAGTTTATATAGTAAGGGTTACATTAAAGGGAGAGATAATGAGTTTATATCTTATAAAAATAAGCTTCCATTTAGCTTGGAAGAAGAAGATCAATCTGGTTGGCATGAGTTTGATCAAGATAAATAAGAAATAGAGACTAAAATTGAGGACATCACTCCTCATGGCCAAGAAGATTTGGAGTGATGTATTGAAATATTCCAAGAGGTCATGATTTAGGTTTAGGGTGATTTTTAAATCCTTCCCAAGGATGATCCAATGCAAAACCACTTCTAAGACAACTCAATTTAGCCTCTCGAGGGAGACTTGCTCTCTAATTCATATTGGAGGCAAGAAGCCAATTTTGAAATGAGTATAGAAGAGCTAGAAGAAGATATTTTTTGGGATGAGATATAAGACTTATGCTCAAGAATTGAAACCAAACCAACATATACTAAACAAATAACTCATGAATAATATGAATGTTAAGTGTAAGTGCCCATGTTTCTAAATTGTCCACTAGGATAAGAACATCCTAATCAACTAGATGATAGAACAAAAGAACCTAAATATGAAATCAAGATGGATTTTTCAAGATTTTTATTATCAAAGGGATGTCATATAAGATACATAACTTGGTTAGAAGGTTGATAAGGAGAAAACATCACATGTTATGCTCAATTTATAGCATAAAATTGAACATCAAGGAGGCAAGAACCAACCTGCCTATCTACTCCAAGATGATTGTATTTTTAGTAAAATTATATGGGTAGAGGTGTTTTATTTTGTCCTTAGAGAAGAATATCACTAGTTCATCAAGAATACAATCCTCTTCCACCTCTAGTTGGATATAATCAAACATGAAAAGCATTCTATATTAGTAAGAAAAGGATACTATTTTGCAAAACTAGTCAATGGTTTAATTTTGGTGGCCTTATATTTAGTTAGTTTAGGGTAGGTTATTTGTATTTTTTCCTCCAAGTGCTAAAACACATTAGTTTAGACATTTTATTTTCCCTAATTACATGTGCATACATTGAAAATAGTTTTAGTTGTTTTTATATTCCTCTAAGTACCTTTGGCATAGTTTGTGCATTTCCTCCTCTTTTTTGGAGGCATTTTTAGTTTCATAATTGGCTCAATGAGCAAGTATAAAAGTAAGTAAAAATTAAAAATTTAGGGTAGATGGAATGGTAATTTAAGGAGATCATAAATCTTTGATAAGTTTAGGGGGTATACCAAAGATAAACCTTGGGAATATTTTCAAATTATTTGTAATAAATTCTTAGTTTAGTTATTTAATGGCTATCCAAGTAGGTTAAAACTATGTTTCACTTTTATAATTGGGTTTTTTTGGTGTTTTTATGAATCCATGCCCAATGTATTGATTCAAAGGTTATTATATTCCTAATTAGGAAGCAAGAAACCCATATAGGTCACGAGAATGTTAAACATTTAAGGTTACCATGGAAGAGTAGTGTCCAAGTTCCATTCAAGGCTTTAGGATTACTAAAAAACTTCTCAATACTTATTTGATTATATGTAGTCACTTGTAATCCCAAATGGGAGTTCTAAATTTAGAGAATTTGCAAGTTTCAGTCTCTTAACAACTCTATTTTTTTAAGGAATCACTTTGACACTTAACCATTTTAGGGTTTTTACCTAGGATAGATTTAAGAGGTGATGATATTAAATTTTATGGTCCCCCAATGATGTCTTGATGGCTTATTAATATGTTAGTTCTATCAAGACTCTGGTCTAATTGAATGGTGTCATGCGGTAACTACTCATAAATCTCAGAGGTCTTGAGCCAATTTAAAATGCCTTTCGACACTAAGTCTATTTTTAAGAAGTTTCCTAGTGTCTCTCTACATCAAAATTGATCTAGGATAATGGGTTAATGAGATGCTTCCATGTGTCACAATCCTGATGACTTGACATCCCAAAACCATCTAAACCACTATAATGCCTCTAAGTTAGTGGGTTAGTGAGATATTATCACATGACATGATTCTACTACCTCGCTATCCTAGAAATATTCATATAAAGCATATATATCTTAGATAAGTGGGTAAGTAAGATAATTACACATGGTGAAATCCCACTTCATAGTAGAAGGAACAACCAGTATTGTATTTAAACCCTCAATCGAGTAGTAAAATATTGAGAAGGAGCCATGTGGAGGTGGTAGGCCCAAGGAACATAGTATTAGGAACACCCAATAATAGGATAACACCAAATAGAACTTGATATAGTCCAAATTAGAGAGCCTAGGGAAGGGTATACAAATAATAAGTTGATACATGGCCTAGCTAGTAGAACCACAATGTAGATCTAGAAGTGAATAGGGAGATGACATGTGGAGACCATAGACTATGATCGAATCTCAGTGGCTTAAAGGGGTGACATGGTAAATTAAAAAAAGAGGTAGTAAATGGAATGGTGCCACATCATCAGTGAACCAACCTAAAATTGACAAGTTATCTAAGCATCAAAACTATCAAAGTAAACATTTACATAGTGGATTGACTATAACTCACAAAGTGGGTATAAAAATGGTAGAATAAGACCAAGGAATTATGATAACATGAACATTGGGAGTAGGAATATTATAAATAAAATTATATCCTTAAAAGTTAAAGAATGCAAAAGAGATGTAATCGATGAAAATTAAAAAATAAACTTCTTCCAATATTGGATTTCCCCTAAGAAGCTTCTAACTATAGTTACATCATTAGGCTTAGGCTATTTAATTATGGATTCAACTTTAGATGGATCAAATTTTATTTCACCATTCCATAATACATAGCCTAATTATACTAAATATTCTTTTACAAATTCACATTTAGACATCTTTAGATACAATTTTTCCCTTTGCAAAGTTTCTAAGACTTTATTAATATGCTTTACATGATCTTCCCAAGTTTGGCTAAAGAAAAAAATATCATCTAAGTCAAGTATTATAAAATTATCTATAAATGGCCTAAATACATCATTCATAACCCACATAAATGTGTTATGTGAATTAAAAATTCCAAAAGGCATAACAATCCATTCAAAAATACTTTGCTTAGTTTTAAAAGCAATTTTCAAATATCAACTTCACTAATTTTAACTTGGTGATAACCACTACTTAAGTGTAATTTAGTCAAATAAACAACATTTCTCAAATAATATAAAATATTATCAATGATAGGAAGCGTGTATACATTTTTAACCTTAATTTTGTTCAATTCTTGGAAATCAATGCACATTTTCCAAGTGCCATCTTTCTTTGGTACCAAAATAATTGATGAACCACATAGAGAAGTGTTTAGCTAAATGACCCATTTATCAGGAAATGGTTAAACTTGATTATTTATTATCTACCATGGATAGCCTATATATGATAATATTATAAATATTTTCATCTTTTTGTATTTGTATCTCATGTTGAATATGCCTTTTAGGAGGTAAACCTTGTGGATCTTAAAATACATCATCATAATTAGACATAATATTAACTATTTCATTCATATGTTTAGGATAAAATAATTATATATCCTTGGATTTATCATCGTCATTAGATTTTAAAATCATGAGTAAAAATTACTTGATTTCATTAATAAGCCTTTTAATATTTCTTATAGATACAAGTGACAAATTTGTCTTTATCTGATGGGATCTTACAATGTATTCAATCCCATGTTTTACAAGAAAATATTTGTTCTCTTCCCTACATAATATTTGTTTTATATAATATAAATAATGAATTATAAGTACAATACAATAAATATCAATTGGAAATAAAAATAACTTTACCTCATAAATGAATTTGGAGGTGATTGAAAATCTCAACCTACATGTTTTAGTGACTTGCAATTTTGCATCATCACACACCCATCCCAAAGGGTATGGCTTAGGATGTGGTTTATTATTAAGCCCTGATTTATTCACATATTATTTATAAATGAGATTATATTAAAATCCATTATCAAAAATAGTATCTATCTTAGTACGATTAGAAATTACTCTATGTGTAAAAGCTCACTTATTTTCTTTTCATCATGCATATATTTAGTCTATAAAAAAGAATGATAATTAAGAGATTTAGTGATTATAATTAAATTACTTAGATGATTCAAAATAATATAATTATATATCATATAATTAAGATTATAATAAAATTATCCACAATAATAATTATTGAAAGAGAAGAATACTTGAATATTATGATTGAGCCACTTTGAGGGGGAAACCTCCACAACAATGCAATAAGAACAAAATTTATAATATGATAATAAAAGAATAACCACTACCTCATATATATACTCTAATTGGCTAGATTTATTTTATAGGCTGACCATAATAAAAACATAGAGAAAACAATAATATAATATGAATATGTGTAATCCATAATTTGGCCACATATGTCCCTATACACACTATAGGTTAAGGGCATAACATGCCCCTCCACTTCAAAACAACATTTTCCTTAACATTGAATCAAACCAAGATTTTGTTTTATAAATGATTCATCCTCAAATTTTGCATCTTTAGAATGTAGGTTCTTCCATTTTATCAAATACTCCTTAATGGATTTGGTCCATAGTTTCTTAGTGCATGTCCGAAGGATATCTTTAGGTTCCAGAATGACTCGACCTTATTCATCTAATTTAGGTAACTAAATATGAGTAGAAAATATATGTTAAATTAAATCTTTAGGCAAGATACATGGAATACCATATGTATGAGAGTGGATGGAGGTAATTCCCAGCTTGTGATCCACATTACCAATTTCCTACAATATCTAATAAGGGACATAATGCTTAGATGATAGATTGTTATCCTTTTTGTATTAATTTAGAGACATTATTTGTATAAAAATTCATAAATACCCAATCACATATGACCAAATTACACTTACTATGGTGTTAATATATTTTTTGTTTCATTCTATTTTTTTCCATTACTAAATTCTCTCACAAATTAACTTGCACCTCATGTTGATGTGAATGTGTTCCTCAACAATTAAAACCTTAGGATGCATTATAAAAGTTGAAGTGATGGATGGGAGGTAATACCCATATAATTACACAAAGGGATACATCTTTTAAGAAGTGTGAAAATAAGTTATATACCACAATTCATAAAGTGGCAGCCAATGAACCCATTTATCCTATTTATCAAAAACAAAACAATGAAGATACCATTCTATACATTTTTTTGACTACCTCTATTTGTCCATTATATTGAGGATGATAATATGAGATATGAACCAAATTGGTTCCCAAACATGCAAATAATTCATCCAAAAATTACTAGTAAATATGGGGTATAAGTTACTTATAATGATATTTTGGAGTAACATGTAATTTCTGAATTGTATTGAGAAAAAAATAATCTATTGTATTGGCAAAAAATAATTGTGATAAGAAAAAAATGATCATACTTGGTGAGTTAATCCACAACTACTATGATAATGTTTTTAGCCTTAGACCATGGTAAGCTAGTAATGAAATCAATATAAACATCCTCCTAATTCTATCTAGAGATGTATAAAGGTTGTAAAAGACCTAGGGTCTTAATAGTCTCACCTTTGTTTTATTGACATACCATACATTCAATGACATATTTCTGGACACCCCCCTTGAGTCCTTAAAATAAATCCTACTTGATTATATGATATGTATACACATAGTATTTTCAAACTTTTATCACTTATTGACCCTTTTCATCTTTCAAGAACCCATCAAGTTTCAATCTCTTTGAATGCATGCCCTAAGGGGTACACCGTAAAAGGGGTGGGTAGACTATTGGTGCTTCACATGATTGTTGTTCCTTTTTCCAGTTGTTAACTACACACTTGTCTCCTAAAACCATTTACCCTAAGCTTGATCTTCTCTATTATACCAATTTTATACTTTTGATACATTTTATCCTCCTTTTCCTTACCTTGATCCTATTTTTTTAGTTAATTATATAGGGTCGACCCTATTGGATGACATTTTTGGAAGTTTTAGGGTAAGATCCACCTATATATATAAGTTCATTTCCCACCATTTTATAAGAAATAAGTGAATAAGAAGTAAGTGTGAAAAAACATATGCTTATTCACTATTATACTTGAGAAGTAAAGATTAGGGTTTCATACTTTATTTGGAGATATATATCTTGTCTTATGGAGAAGTATTTTGGATACATTGATAGGTTATGTAGCCTAGAGTTGACTTATATTTGTTATCCTTACATACCACAATAATTTCTTGTGAATCACCTTTGCCAAGGGATATATTGAGGCTCAATGGGTTCATCTTCAAGGTAAGTATTCCTAACTTTGTTTCTCCTTTGTAAGAGTAGATAGATAATGCAGTTATGCTTATCTTTCATGCACTAGAATTCAATATACATTCATGTAAGTATATGTCTTCTATGCATATTTAGTTTTAGTTTTGTTTCTAATCCCCACTTTGTGCCATAATATTTGGTGAACACTAGATTAGATTTATGTTATTTTTATTAACATAGGTGAAATATTAAAACATAGGATTCCTTTAGGGTTATTTCATGATTGTGTTAGATTGGAGGCTTTGGAACCCTTCTTAGCATAGTGTATTATGATAAATGCTCCCCTAATCAAGTATAGAGGATCCCCATATTTGTCATTCTAAATGTATTCTCAATTGGAAGTGTAGGTATGCTTTATCTTTTTTGAGCTAGGATTGATTTATAGACATGATACATTTATGATTGCATACATTCTAGTGAACCTAGCATGATCTAACCCTTATAGGATTTGTTAACTTATTTTCATTATATTATCATTTTTAATATCATATATTTATGATACTATTTCAACTCTATTGACACATTTCTAACTTTTATGTATAGGTATTACACACATTCACATCTATACGACTATGTTCTGTCTATGTAGGATTTTTACCAAGTTTAGATTACTAGGCTAACTGAATCAACCTTTTACATTTTTAGATACTCATTTTAGTATATTAGGTTGACCTAGTTGACCTTATACATTTTTAGACACTTAGTTCAACATACTAGGTTGACCTAATCGACCCTGTACATTTAAAGCACTTAGTAACACGCTTTTACAAAGCTAGATCGACCCATGAAACCTTGTTAGCAAAATTTCCAAGCATTTATCAAGATTATTTGATAGTAATATCACTTTTATACATCTTCAGACCCACCAAGGTTCCTTTCTATCCTTTCTCTCTTTACTTACAATATTATTTTTCATAGTTTGTAGTCTTTAAAACTTCCCTTGTACAATTAATTAGATCAACCTTGTTGACCCAGTTCTATATTCTATCTGCTATATGGATAATTAGATTGAATCTATCAAACCTATTAATTTTTATACCTTTTCTTCCATAGTATATAGGTGACACTATCAACCACTATTCTATATTCTATGCATACACTATTGACTGCATCGACACTATACCATGTTTAAAATTTGGAATTAACCTTTATATGCTAGTAATTAGCTCACACTTTAATTTATTGTTGCTTGCATTATTAGAATAGAACACATAGTCTAGTTAGGTGGTTTTTAAAATTACTATTTAGTTTCACTATTTTCTATTTTATGCACACACAACCAAATCTCAAAATCTTAAATAAGAACTTCAAAAATTGTATACCCAAGGCTAACCTATTTAGATTTCATCACCAAGGGGGAAGCCGACTTGGTTTTTTGGCCAAGTATAAACATACGGTTAATGTTATATTTTAGATAAACACCTAACACCCTTATCAGTATAGTGTGTGAAGTGAAGGGGTAGGCCCTAATACTAATCATGTATCATTGCCAATATAGATCTCTTTTAGCTGAAACATACTAAAACCATCATTAGATTTCTTTCTAGTTCTTTGCTTACAAAAAACTTCCTACCACATTTAAAATCATATTCTAATAATCTAACAACATCCAGGTTGACCATCTAGTTAGCTTTTACTTTTCACATTGATTGCTTTCTCTTTTCTCAATTGTATTTTGTATTGTAAAAACTTGCATTAGTAAACATTGGTGTAAGGTTTTATGCTATGTGCCTCAATTGGATCACCTTTATTGATCCAATTGATTTTTTTTTCCCTTCAATTCTTAATTTTCAAAATACTTTCAAAATTAGTCTTATCTTAGTACATGGTCAGTTCAGTTGACATAGTCTCTTACAGGCTATTTATTTTTCCCTATCTATTGTACATGGTCGACCCAGTCAATCCAATTGACCCTATATAATTTTTAAGTATATTTTTGCTATAATAGGTTAACTTAGTCAACATTTTATAAATTTTTATTATTTATTTGTTGTACTAGGTTGACCTAGTTGACCTTGTATAGTTTATAAGACTTATTTTTTGTGCTAGGTTGACCAAGTCAACTCTATACGTTTCCTGTCACTTCCTATTACCTTGTGTGTTTATCTAGTCTTATCTCATCATGATGACATATTTTAATTCTTATCTTAGTCAATAACATTTCATAATTAAGGATTTGGATAATAACCTCACTTACTTTATTACTTCAGATGAAACTATCCAGTTTCTTCCTTCCTCTCCTCCCAAATCAAAACCAATCACTACACAATATAATTTAGTTAAGGTCCTTCATCATAATAATTTTCCAAATATTAATGTTAGGAACCCTCCACCTACAAATAATCCTCCTCCCATCAACACCAATAATCTTCCTCCCACCAACAGTAATAATCCTCCTCCTATCAACACTAATACCCCTCCTACAAGCACCATTCCAACTATTGATACAAATAAAATTATTGCACAAGTAATTAAAAAAATTAACATCATGAAAACAACAAATCAATCTAAAATGATGAACTTGCAACAACATTTATTAGACATGACTAGTCAACCACATCAAGTCATCATGTCTCAACCAAATCAAAATTTTATCCCTCCTCCTCTTAGAGATGCCAATGTGAATATAATCACTAAAACTCCATTAAATAAAATAACAATTCAACATATTCAAAGTGAAACTTTATCCCAATTCATTACCTCCATATATATTAGAAACATTGTTATAACTATCACATATAATGAGACTAAGGACCCTATTATCTTTCTTAAGTCTTTTGGTAATATCTATAATGAATGGGTACAAACTAACACATTTTATAACACCAATATCTTAGCCAAAACCTTTATTATTGATGCACTTAAATGGTATAAACAAATTCTTAGACATTCTATCTCACAACTAGAGGATTTAGTTAATGCTCTAATGAAGGAATTCCAACTTGATGACCTTTCTGAAAATTACCTTAGCCATTTCATCAATGCTAAGTAACTTCCTAATGAATTTGCTCATACTTTCATTAAATTATGTAAGTCTCTCACTCATAAAATGGACCATAACATGAATGATGATACTATTTTGAAACTATTTGTAACTTCTCTTAAACCTCCCCTTCAATAAAAAGTTTGAATCTTTTCACCTAAAACTTTAGAAGAAGCCTTAGACTAATCAAAAAGGCAAGACTTTCTTATGACTCAATTTAAAACATCTCAAATAACTAATAAAACACATTTTCAATAATTTTATCATAAAATTAATTCATTGAAGCCTCCCCAAACTTAAAATGGATCATCAAATTCAACCAATTTTAACCCAACCTACCCACCCTTGACTCTAGAACAACTTAAGCAAAAAATGCCACCCTCTAAGTCCATGAGCTTTGATTCTTCTAAACCTCCTCCAAAATGGTATATTATTGATAAATTTTGTTGGTGGAATGATACTATAGGTCATTCTCATGTGTCTTGTCATGATATTCACCATTTTATTCTTTCTTCGTTGCTTGGTCCACATTTGGATCTTGATACTCTAGAAAAACAATATTATCAAGACTTTCTTCAAGCTTCTCAAATTCAGTCTCCAGAAACACAATCACATCAAAATAAACTACCTAATGATAAACAATAATTATCCCATACCTCATCTACTAATTTTGGTCAAACCATAATTTATCATTCTTCCTACACCAATAAGGAAAGGATAAATAACATGAACAACTTTAAACATATCATTACATCCATTGAACATCAATCTCTTAGGTCATATAAATAAAAAGAGTACCTAGTTCAAATGCCTAATCCAAATTATATCATATATGGTCCTCCTTTACCTCCTCATACCTCTCCTATAAATCCTATGTCACATTCAACATCCCTAAACTCTAACAAACCAACACATTTACCTATATCTAAATGCACCTACCAACCCAATGCAAATAATTTTAATAGTGCAATGTTACCTCACTGCAACTCACATGTTTGGGCATCTTGTGATGCCCATCCACATATTCCTTCAAAATTTGGGGCATCTTGTGATGCCCATCCCTAAATACACTTACCCATTGGGGCATCTTACAATGCCCACTCTTATTCTACATTACATAATAACAAACACATTCAGCTTCAAAAAACCTTCTAAGACTTATAGACTTGTATTTCACATGTTCATCTTTGATACAAATGTTAGCATAAATCTTGTTCTTTTTATCTCATGTTTCTTTATTTTTGTGCACTTTCTTTATTTTACTTTTGCTTTATAAAACATCATTATCTTCCTTTATGCTCTTTGGTTTTATTATACATTTGGCATTTGATTTCATTTTTATCCTCATATATTTCTTTTATTTTTGTCTTTTTATGTTATTATTTGACTTAGTATCTTTATGATTATTTTCCCCTTGTTTAGCATTTACCCTCGTGGGTTTCTCTTTTATGAGTTGCATTGTAAGACCATGGACCTGGCCTTCATAAAATTACCATCTTGTGTTATTCCTTTTATAAGAAAATGTATTTTTGATCCTTGTTCTCAACTTTAGCTTTTGCTTCTTTTGATAGATGGAATTTTCACAATAATCTATGTTAGCATGTTTTCCTCTGTTTCCCTCATTCTTATGATAGTGAATCACACTTTACCATAATTATATCCTTTTTTACCCTTTGTCACTTTTTTTGCAATTTGAAGTAATTCAAATTTGTTTCATGTGTAATCTCTTTTTATTTCCTTTCCTTTCACTCCACATTGGATAAAACAAGGTTGAAGTCAAGATAATACTTTTATTTTACCTAGATTTAGGAGACTCTTAGACCCCATGCTATTTAAATTTCTCTCTCTTAGAAACCAAGTCCCAATTATTCAAATGAAAGTCATTTTTAATACCCATGTTTGGTTTTCCAAATTTGTATGGAGGAAGAATAGAAAAGCCATCAATAAATTTAAAAGCTAAATCATTTGAAATAAAAGGCAATGATATACAAAAGGCAACATACAAATTTTAAAAGTCAAAATCACACCAAAATGCATGTTTTTAAGAACATATCCTATCTCTAATCAAATCTCAAACTCCACAGTTGGCCTCACCATAAAGTAAAGTTCCATTGGGGTGCAATAGGCTAGTAGATTAGAATAGGGTAATTCAAAAAACTCTATGGTCCTACCTAATTTCTCATGCAAGTACCCAATATTTGTAGTAGATCGACGACTCTATAAGGGGTCCTAAGGAATGGGGAACATGTTTTGAGAAGGTAGGTCCATTTTAATTTTCATCCATATAACCTTCATGGGATAATATACATACTACTTTTGTTGACCTAAGACTTGTTTGTCTAAGAGAAGTTCTTTAGATTCCTTAAGGTTGAAATTCATCTTGTTTTGACAAACCTAATTTGAGTGTCTTGACTTCGATAAAGAGTTCCTTTACCTTGGTTTTTCCATAATTATCCCCTCCACCCATTTACTTTCCCACTTGATAAAACAAATTATGATTCCAAATCTATTTTCCCTCTTCTATTATCCCTTCTTCTTCACCTCTTAAAAACATGCTAGCATTGCTTTGTTTCAATTTTATCTATCCTTAGAGCAAAATGGCATGTTTGAACAACTATGAATTACACCCTTACACCATTTCACTATCATCCGAGTCATGAAATTATGTGGCTTTGTTTTCTTACATTATATCTTCTAAAAAGCACCAAGTTTGAGTTTTCATCCTTAAGAGATTTTTGATTTTCATTTCTCCATCATGTTCTTATTTGATTTTTGTGGACTTCTCTTATATATGACATTTGACATTATTACATATTTTTATTTATGAATTATTCATGTTTGTCTTACCTCTTGACTTACATTTAATTTTTATTTATTTATGGTTTCTTCACCTTTATTTGACATGTTTGTCTTACATTTCATTTTTAATCATTCACATTTTCCTTTTTGTTTGATTTGACATGCTTATCTTACATAGAGTTACTTTTAACATTCTTACATATCTATGTAAAATATTTCTTGCATTGATATTTAATTTATCGTTCATGTTTTACATACTTCCCAATGTGATTTAGTATGTTCTAGATTCTTTTTTACCATTTATGTTTTACAAGCTTTACAATGTGATTTACTATATTCTAAAATCATTTTGTCATTAATTTTCCATCATTTGTCATTCATTTTCCATCCTTTCATCATTAATTTACCTTCAATATTTTATCCTTGCCTTAAAAATCCTAATTTGCTTAACTATCATATGCTTATCTTCCAACCATTTCAATTTTTGGCTATTTCTTGCACTAAATTTTATAGGTTTGCCTAGTGTTCTTCACATTGGATGCCTTCACTTCTCTTACAGTCTAATTATTTATCTACATCACTAAGGTAAGTAAAGGTATGTGTTTGTCAATTCTATTCTTTATTTTATCTTTTTTTTTGTTTACTTCACTTTTTTAAGCATCAACATTATGTGTTATCATGTTCTATTTCCTAAAGCACCATCCTATGTTACACTCATGTGACATGTGATGATCTTCGAGTGGGCAATATGTATACACATAATATTTTTAAACTTTTATCAATTTCTGACACTTTATATCTTTTAAGAACCCATTGAGTCTCAATCTTTTTGAGAGCATGCCCTGAGTGGTGCACCAGGAAAGGGGTGTGTTGAGGTCAACATACACTTATTTTGAAAATTGGGACCCAATAGATGTTTTGAAGCTTAACCTTGAAAGCATGGACTATTTTTTATCATTATTAGAATTTGGTGATCATCCATTTTTATAAAATTAGCTTACTAAGTTATGTTTTGGATTAAGCTTGCCTAACATTACTAATTATTTGTCTTCATGTATTTAAGTTATAGGTTTCATGGAGTCCTTGCTAGAAGATTCATATTCTAAAGCCTTGGCATAAACCCTTGACTCAAGTTGGCAGGAGCAAATTGGTGAGAATATTTTAAACTTGTTTTTGAATTTAAGTCATATTTTTATGTTAAGGCTTGGTCATGTTTTTTAACATGACCAAACTATTTCTATACGATTTTTGCTTTCACATTCAAAGAGAGAATAAGAAACTAAAAGAAATGGTCTAAGGCTTGTATGTACCTAGATGAAGTCATGTGCACTATAATCCAGACGTTTGTGAAAACTCCTCTTTGGTTGTGGAGGATGACACCTGCAGAAGAAAGAGACTAAAACAAAGAGGGCATTAGATGAGGAGATGGTGGGCTGCCAAGCGAAAGCTTGATCTCAGAAGTACAATGACTTCCTTAAGGGATGTCAACCCACTGATTGATAAAAATAATGTCTGATAAAAGGTAGAATGATAAAAAGACTAAAATGATTAAAGACTGAAAAGGAAATAGAAGAAAATGCTTACCTGAATGCTATTGTCAGCCTGGTCACAGTCACTGACATTGGTTAATCTACCAACGTCAGTTGTTAATGTCTACCGACGTCGGTTAGTATGCCAACGTTGGTGGGGGTAGTGGTCTCTGCGACTGGCATCGGTCAGGTTAGTAGTCTTTGGACGAGGTCTGGTCGAGTTTTTGATCTATGGATGGGTCTGAGACAGAGTTTGGGCCTTGTTAATGGTCTGTACAAGGATCTGGACAGAGTTGCAGGGACAATGGATAGAGTATATGGTCTAAAAAGGGGCCAGTCAGAAGATAGAGGCAATAGGGAGACAGGGAAATAAGGATTTGGGTCTGGTCTGGTGATAGTATGGCTTAGAAGAAATAAATATAAAATTGATTACAGAGACATTCTAAGTTATTAAAAATGACATAACAGAAGAGTACGTACCTCTTTCCTATTGAAGAAGAAGTGTAGGAGGTCAGGCTACTAATGTACCTATTGTTGATGTAGAAGACTGTTGCAAGGTGGGGCTTTTGATACCTGTTGTGATTGCTGGTGTAGAAGCCTGCTGTGTGTACCTGAAAGAGAGAGAGTGAGAGGTCTGATGGAAAGATTGGCTGATTGATTGATCAGATTGTAAGATTTAAGAGTCAAATGAAGAGTATGGGTGAAGGCAGGATAATAGATGTAGAAAACCATTATGAAGGAAACCGATGCTGGTAATACCACCGATGTCGATCGACAGTTGACCGATGTCGGTGGCTGGAAGGCAGGAAAAAGGCTAAAAATAGCCTTTTGTCTATTTTCCCAACTACCAGGTTTAAGTGGCAAGGTAAGAAATGGTCGAGAGGGGTTAAATGGGTGTGAGGATGAGGAATAGGTCATAAATGGGTCATGGGGGGATGAAGGGAATCCAAAGAAGGGCATCATAGGGTGGTGAGGTGGCAAGGGAGAGAGAATTATTAACTTAAAATAAGATAATTATTTCAAATTAATATAGGTTAGGAGTGGTTAAGAGGACCAAGGGGGAGAGAAGGGGAGGACGACCAAGGGAGTAGACATGATTTCGGTGTCTACATTTGCCCCTTTTTGTCTTGTTGGTTGTTCTTGATGAACTGTAAGACAAAAATAGGAGTTGATTGCCCTAGGTATGGGATGAGGTTGATTTTGTCTTGTTGGTTGTTCTAGTGAACTGCAAGACAAAAATGAAAGGAGGGTTGGTTGCCCTGATTATGGATGAGGTATTCCCCCTCAAAGTAGGAGTCGAGGGAAGGGAACCTAGAATCGGGTGCTGATTTGATAGAAAGTGGATGGAAATGGTGAAGATGGAGTGAGAATGCTGTAAAAGTCGTGATTACATGTATACCACTTCACAGGATGGTTAGGTCAAATTGTCGCAGGTCAAGGGTCAAGGAGTGTCAAAATTGAAATAACCAGGCCCCAACATTAGTCGTAGCTGATTGAGTTATTCAATCTAAGCTAAAGCTCCAATGGTCATTGTGTTCTAGGTATCTCAGGCTCAAGAATTTCTCCTAGAAAACATGAAAATGTCACAAGTAGTGGGGATCAACCGGCTTGCGATCCTATACTTGTGAAGGTCAAAAATAGTCTGCAAACAATTTTGCTAACCATTCGTGAGGTAACATACATGCAAAAACAACCAAGGCAATGTTTGTCTTGGAAGTGGTCAGGGTCAGAGGAGATAGGCATGATCTCCATGGTCATTGGTCGAGGCGGGTCAAGATAGATAGCTAGTCGAATGAATGGATGGACGAAAGAATGTGGCTGAGCTAACCTCAAAAGACTGAGTGCTGCCTACATAGCCCCTGTCGTTAGGGCCTTAGGCTAATGTAGTTATCTTGAAAAGGGGAGGAAGAGGGTTAAAGGTATGGATTGGTCTTGGTCGAGGTCAAGTCATGGTCAAAATATTGGGCAAAGGAAAGAATGGTTTAGCCATCAAGGAGATGAACAAACGAGGGTGGTCGAGCTAACCCCAGAGGACATCATGTCATCTGAGTGCTACCTACATAGCCCCAGTCTTAGGGCCTCAGACCAATATAGTTTAGACTAAAAGTCAAAATGGTTGATGATTGGTTTTGGTCATGATGAATGATGAGGGTAAGATGATGTTACAGCCTTTTCCATATTGTGTGATGGTGTATTCTGTAACATTGGTCGAGTGGTCTTTTATCCCTAGCAATTTTCCATAGTCGTGATGGATGTATGCTAAAAATGAATTGAGTCTATTTATGCTTCAACAAGTAATGGTTTATGCTTAACATAAATTGAGTTAGGTTGATAGTTTCCATGTGTATTGTTGTCCATAGAAACTATGTGAAATAGACTAGGTCATGTCGGTGGTCTAAAAATGTTTGGGTTGGTTTGGTTGAATGTGACCAAGGTGTAAAAAAGAGTGAAAGGCATATTGCTCTTTCATTGACAAGGACCAAAATGATGGCATGGATAAGGGTTATTTAGAAATAAAAGACCCGTTCATGCATTACGTCATTGACCAGTGATTGTGTTAGAGAAGCAATCGAATCACTTGACGTTAAGTGAGCTTGAAATCCCTTGAGTATGATAGGATTGATGTGATATGGAAGGAAGGGGGAACCCTCTCTGGTAGGAACAACTTTTTCTCCTTTTATAGGTGACCCCGAGAATGACTATAGACAAGTCCATGACGTTAGAGTTTGTCAGTCAGTTTTTTTTTGAGGCAGACTGATCGATGTGGGAAGCCTGCGAGGGGATGTTGTCTTGTTTTGTGGTCATGTTATGAAGCTGATTGATGCAGGAAGCTTTAGAGATAATTATATTTGTATCAAGAGTTTAGTTATAGCCATCCTTCGAGGGAGTGGTCTATATTTTGCTTTTTATGTTTTTTGATATGACTTTGGCCTAGCTGTCCTTCAAGGGAGCAGTCTAGTAGATACAACAATGATGATGTAGCTGTCCTTCGAGGGAGCAGTCTACATTTATAGTTTTATGACCTTGGAATATGCATCCCACTTTTATATTTTTTTGATTTTTTTGTTGACTAGACTTTTGGTCATGGACTTGACTATAGAGGTTTAGAGGGTTTCCCTTTTATTAGGACAAAGCAGTCATGCTTGACAAAAGGGGTGACTGATGTTTGCAGAGTTGAGGGTTGAAAAGGAATAGGAATGACAATGATGGGGAGTGCTCAAGGGATCGAGCTCAAGTTAAACGTCAAATGAATAATTACTTGACTAACAGTAGACTGGTTGAAAATGCAAGGCATAAAGGGGCTCAGGTTCTGACAAAGTCCTAACCCATGCTTGTGTTATGATGCAAGGTCTGAGTCAATTAAGAGAAAACTTGCCCCATTTGCTTCATTTTAAATTGGTCACATGTTGATTGATGTTGAAGGAGTTAGTTGATGTTTGGTTGAGGTCGGTTGATATTTGGTCAATCTTTGGTCGATGTCTGGTCAATGGTCGGATCGATGCTTATTTGGTCGAGGCATAGTCGAGGTTTAAGATTAAAAGAGTGATTGATATTTGGTCGAGACTGGGTTGAAAGGTTGGTTGAGGCGTGGATGAAGGTTGAATTCCCCCAGTGGCTAGGGAGAATGTTTGATAGATTGGTCAAGGTCGGTTGAGGCTTGGTGGTCAGATTGACTGTGTTGATGTCGAATAAGGGGGTTAAAGGTGGCAAAGGGACCATAGTCTGGCATGGAGATCCTGCTTTAGGTGATTAGGTTTGAGAAGCATGGGTCAGTGTCGATGATTTATTGAAGGGGTGGTCAAGAGGATCCTTGATGAGAAGGGTATCCTTTTTCTAGTGTTGATGAATGACTACTTTAAGAGCACAACAATGCTCAGTGTCATGTCCCAGAGTGTGATGATAATGGCAAAATTTAGAGTTGTCAAACCAAGATGGTCTTGATTTGAGAGTTGATGAGTGGGGCGGTGAGGAGGTTAAAGGTTTGTTGATAGTATGGTCAAGAAGAAAGGTGTCTTTCTCCAAGCATTGGCGAATGACAACCTTGAGGGCACAATAATGCTCAGTGTCATGCCCAGGCGTGCGATGATATGCACAAATCTGAGTGTCATCAAACTAGGGTGGTTTTGGTCTAAGAGATTGGTATGGTTTAAGAGGTGGGAGATTGATGTGAGAATACTGCAATAATTGCCGTAACAACAGGGCATAAGAACCTACTAATGGGTATGTGTGTCTTGTTGCAGTGGGGGTTGATGACTTTGGTTTGAGAGGCGTAAGAGGTGTTAGTCGTACCATCATTTCTGTGGGTGGTGTAGCCACACTTGTAGATGGAACTTTGGTGGTGATAGGTGTTGGATGTTTTGGAGGAAATATATGTCTGATGGGTTGAGGGAATAATGAAGGTGACTTGCCTCTGTGAGGTATGGGAACAGGAAGCACCCCTATTAAAGTGGACGAATGTAGGCCCAAAATTGAAGGTAATGATGAAGGTGGGGGAGGAATCCTCTGGTGTGATTTAGTGGCCTTTTTTTATTTGGGTTGAGGGCCACCATTGTGCGAGGCGAGGTTAGACACGAGTTTGGGTTCGGATGTGGATGGAAGTGAGTGAGATGTAGTAATTTCAGGCAGAGGGCAAGAGGAAACCATGACTAGGTCTTCCTTGGTCAAAATGGGTGAAGAGACTGGTTCTTCTCTTGATGGAGAAGAAATAGGAGAGTGTGGCTCCTCAAGAGGGTAGAGGGCAGGGATGATTATACCTTCGAATTGTGGTTGAGGAGTAGGCAAGGTATGGTCCTCCATTGGTGGGAGGAAGGACGAAGGTGGGCTAAATGGCATTGGTGTGGTTAAGGCATCCTCCAATATGAGAGAGGTCGATGGAGGACTAACAAGAGAAGAGGATTCTTCTGCCTGTGGGAGAGGAATAGGGGAAGAAGGGTCTTCCACCTATGAAGGAGGTTGGTCAGGGACAAGAGGCAAGACCATGTTGACCGTGTGTATGTCATGCTCTTGGGAGCCACTAGTCATGGTCTGGACATTGTTTTGGGTAAGAGGATGGTTAGGAAAGGGTTGTTTGAAGATATTGATGTGTTGGTTGGGTGGGGTGTTCAGGTTGTCCAAGATGAAATCACCCCTGTCTAGCATGTCTTGGATGATGTTTTTGAAGGTTTTACAATTTTCCATGTCATGGCCGTGGACGCGATGGTACTGACAGAAGTCGGCCTCCCTATACCATATAGGGAGGGCTTTTGAAGGGTCGAATTGGGGTGGTTGGATTGGAGGGAGATTGAATACCCCCTGCTTGACAAGTTTTTCCAAAATGGAAGCGTATGATTCTCCAAGTGGAGTGTATGAATGTTGGATGTACCATTGTTGGAATTGTTTGGTGATGCTTGGAGAGGTAAAAGGTTGAGATTGGTCAGGTGTTGTCAAAGATGGTGATCTAATGACCACAGTGTTGGCCACTCCTTTAGATTTGGAGTGGGAAGAAGAAGGTCTGGAAGAAGAAGGGTCATTGGCTTTCGCGTTGGTATTACACAATTTTACCTTGTCTTCTTCAATGGCATGGAGTTCAATCTTTTGGGCCATGGTGAAAGCTTCATCGAAAGTGTGGAATGTTTGAATCCATAAGGTAGAAGAGATGTGCCTAGCACATGCTCGAGAAAAGAGCTCAATGAGCTCAGGTTGAGGCAAGGAGAAGGAGAGCTAGTTAATCAAGCCTCTCCAACGGGCGATAAAATCGACTATGGATTCGTCATCAAATTGCCTGATGGAGTAGAGGTCTGTGATTGAGACTTGTTTGGTGATATTGATAGAAAAATGGTCGATAAATAATTGGGTGAGTTGAGTGAATGAAAAGATAGAATGTCTGGTAAGAGAGCTATACCAGTCAAGGGCGGGGCCAAAAAGTGACATGGGGAACATGCGTAGAAGTAACGCATTGTCATAGGCTATAAGATAACAAGCATGTTTGAATACTTGTAGATGTTGTTGTGGGTATTTCTTACTCTAAAAGTGAGTAAATTTAGGGAGTTCCCACTGGTTGGGATAAGGTCAGATGGGCACAAAAGGATGAATGGGTTCATTGCAAATTTCTTCATATGAGAGGGCATTGCGTGAACCAGAAATAGAGGTCTCAAGACTAGACATTTTGTCCATCAGCATTTTGATGAGATCTGCTGATAGATTGGTGGGTGGGGCACCCCCTAGGTTTTAGGGTACCTGGAAGGTGGTCGAAGAGGCGTATGACGTACTTGGTTGTGCTTGTGTAGGCATAACATATGGGTAGTGCGTCATAGGGGTAGATGTCGTGGTCAAAGGGGCTTGTGCCATGAAGTTGGAGGACACAAGTTGACTAGATACCACCATAGGTGGTTGAGTGGTGGCACTGGTAAAAGGATAGGTTGTCACTCCCACATGCATAGGTGCAAGAGTGGGTGAGGTTGAGACAATCAAGTTCTGGTATGATGTAGAACTCAGTTGAATTGTGTGTGGTTGAGGGGGTAATGACACCCTGGTGGAGATAGGTCTGGAAATAGATGGGGAGGCCAAAATTTGTGTATTGGCCATGGTCGAGTGACTAGTCGAGATAATAGGCTGAGTCATGATGGGTTGGGTAGCAGATGACGTCGATGTCATTGCCACTGCGCCTAAAGGGTCCTGCATTTGGTTTCTCGCGAGATAGTTTTGGAGGGCTTTGACATTGAGGTCCAAAAATCTTTCAAGATCTTGGTCCCCTTCAGGGACAATGGGGGTCTGAGTTGGGGTCGGTCGAGTAGGAGTTCTTTTGGTCTCTGAGTGGCACTCCATTATAGGACTGGTTATGGATGGGGAAGGTAGAAGCAGTTGATGGCTTGCTTGGTCAAGAAGAGCCTTGGTTTGACTGTGTGTCAAAACCATTCAAGGCAAGAGGGGTCAAGTTTCAGAAACTATGTTTTTTTAGTTTTAGAAACTCAGAATGTGATTTTGGTAGAAAAAGGGTCAGGTTTTAGGCTGCTATTTTCAAAAAAAAGGACTATAATAGTGATCGACGTCAGTTGAAAAACTGATGTTGGTGAGAAAAGATGGCCGACGTCAGTCAGATAACCGATGGTGGTGATGAAGGCTTGCCGACGTCAGTGGTAAAACCGATGACAGTGACTGTGTTTTCCAAAAACCCAAAAGATTTGAGAGTTTTTGGAAAAAAGGAAGAAAAACATCCTCACTAGCTCAAACAAGCAGATAAGAACAGAAAAGATGAAGAACACAAGTAGATCCTCAATGTTAAATCCTAAGAATCAACTTTTAGAATCCTGTGGCTTATGCCTTAAAGTGATGTTTGGGAGGTTGGCTATTAGAATGGGTCCTAGAAGAGGTAGTCTATGGATGGTTTCAGGGTTGTTTAGGTGCTCAAGAGTTTGGGTTAGGTTCCGTACATGGCCTGGTGCTAAGGAGCAAGCTCCCCTCACTTCACGAGCTCAGTGATAAGTTGGTCTTGCTTAGCCAAAATATACTTTCCCTAGAGATTATCCTCCGCCAGAGAATGGAGTGGGCTTTCCCCTTGGTGGTGAAATCCAAGTGAGATTGCCATGGAGGGGTAAGGTATCTGTTGGGTGATGAAATCCCAGTCGGGCCTTGTCTCAGGTAGGTTTGATGTTTGATTTATGCAAGTGATTTAGATGTGTAACATCAGTGTGATTAATTCATGATGTGGTCTAATTACTAGATGTGAGAGCTAATAATGCAAGCAAGCAGAAATGAAATGCAAAATATTTTAATCCCAAGTCAAAATGTTAGTTCGTATGAAGACAAATGGAGAAAGGGTTGAAGAGCATGACTTTTGACTAGTCTAAGATGCAAGAAAAGAAAGAAGAGTTCTTTTTAATCCTACTAATAGTGTCATTTAGAAGAGAAGAAAGAGGTGAAAAGGGAAAAACCTAATGCACCCTATATGAAAAGAAAAGAAAAGAACCCAAGGAAGACCCTAGGGTCCCACTGGGCGTGCCAGAATGTTTCTATATGATTTTCACTTTCACATTCAAAGAGAGAATAAGAAACTAAAAGAAATGGTCTAAGGCTTGTATGTACCTGGATGAAGTCATGCACACCATAATCCAGACGTTTGTGAGAACTCCTCTTTGGTTGTGGAGGATGACACCTGTAGAAGAAAGAGACTAAAACAAAGAGGGTGTTAGATGAGGAGATGGTGGGTTGCCAAGCGAAAGCTTGATCCCAGAAGTATAATGACTTCCTTGAGGGATGTCAACCCACTGATTGATAAAAATAATGTCTGATAAAAGTCAGAATGATAAAAAGACTAAAATGATTAAAGACTGAAAAGGAAATGGAACCAAATGCTTACTTGAATGCTGCTGTCAGCCTGGTCACAGTTGTCGACGTCAGTTAGTCTGCCGACATCGGTTGTCAATGTCTATTGATGTCAGTTAGTATGTCGATGTTGGTGGGGGCAGTGGTCTCTGCGGTTGGTGTCGGTCAGGGTAGTAGTCTTTGGACGAGGTCTAGTTGAGTTTTTGGTTTGTGGACGGGTCTGAGATGGAGTTTGGGCCTTGTTAATGGTCTGTGCAAGGGTCTGGGTAGAGTTGCAGGGACAATGGATAGAGTGTATGGTCTGAAAAGGGGCCAGTCAAAAGATAGAGGCAATAGGGAGACGGGGAAATAAGGATTTGAGTCTGGTCTGGTGATAGTATGGCTTAGAAGCAATAAACAAAAAATTGATTACAGAGACATTCTAAGCTATTGAAAATGACATAACAGAAGAGTACGTACCTCTTGCCTACTGAAGAAGAAGTGTAGGAGGTCAGGATACTGATGTACCTATTGTTGATGTAGAAGACTGTTGCAAGGTGGGGCTTTTGATACCTATTGTGGTTGCTGGTGTAGAAGCCTACTGTGTGTACCTAAGAGAGAGAGAGTGAGAGGTCTGATGAAAAGATTGGCTGATTGATTGATCAAATTGTAAGATTCAAGAGTCAGATGAAGAGTAGGGGCAAAAGCAGGATAACAGACGTAGAAAACCATTATGAAATAAATCAACGCTTGTAATATCGTTGATGTTGGTCGAAAGTTGACTGACATCGGCGGCTGGAAGGCAAGAAGAAGGCTAAAAATAGCCTTTCATCCATTTTCCCAACTGTCGGGTTTAAATGGCGGGGTAAGAAATGGTTGAGAGGGTTTAAATGGGTGCGAGGATGAGGAATAGGTCATAAATGGGTCATGGGGGGATGAAGGGAATCCAAAGAAGGGCATCCTAGGGTGGTGAGGTGGCAAGGGAGAGAGAATTATTAACTTAAAATACAATAATTATTTCAAATTAATATAGGTTAGGAGTGGTTAAGAGGACCAAGGGGGAGAGAAGGGGAGGACGACCAAGGGAGTAGACATGATTTCAGTGTCTACACAAACCTTAGCTTAAAAATTATGATTGTTCCACTTTTATTTTCCCCCTTATGCTTCCTATATTTCTAACCATGGTCTAATTTTATGTTAATAGAGTCCCTTTTGTTTTATAGCATGGTTCCCTTAATTATTCCCAACTTAGCCTAAAGCTTTAATGTTAAGTCCCCATTCATATTTATTAATACAAATGAAACCTTAGTCTAAATACCTTAGTCTAAATTTCTTTCATTCTCAGGTCTTAACTTAAGTATTGTAAATATTATAGGATCTAGCAATCTATGCTTCCTCATGGCCTTTCAATTGGACAATGAAAAGAAATATTGACAAAATTGAGCACTTAATCATTGAGACCAATCACATTTGAGCACTCACATCATGATTAATGGTTATCACTTTGTCATAGACTGAAGATAAGATGGAGTGAAGACATCATTGAAAATTCAAAGCCCCAAGAGGCTCGTGGAGTTACCATGTAGCACTCTCACATTCAAAGACTAAAATAAAAGGGTAACACATATCAAAAGGGACCAATCATGATCATAATTAGACAATTCTTACTTCATCATGATTTTCAATAAGATAGAGTGAATTGAGTCTGAGATCCCAAGAAATGCTGTAGAGAATCCATGTGACACTCTCGTATTGGGTCACAAGAGTTTGAAGAGATCAAATTTGAAATTCACATGACCATCATTTGATGTCTATGAGGACATATTTAACATCAACACAACTGTCAACTTTAAGTCCATCAAAACTAAGAACTTCCTGAGCCTAAATTTGAAATTTGCATGACCATCATTTGACATATGTGAGGATGTATTTGACATCCATGAGACAATAAAATTTAAGATAATGGATCATTTTGCTCAAGACCAAGATATAATCCAAATTGTTATTTATAAATTTCATAAATTACATTTACAGATTAATCGAACCTCGCAGAGGATGTTCAAGCACTTGAAATCTTTAAATTACAAATAATGAAATGGTCTCATAGTCTAAATATATGCATAAATGAATTTAGTCTAAGTCTATATCGTAAGGTCCCTATTACATTTTTTAGAATGTTGTGAACCTTAGGCTAAATACTTATACTAAGAATTATTTTAAAAAGGGTCTTTGTGACATAAAATTCAGCCCAAATGCTTCTAACCAAAGATTTTATTGTGTTTATTAATTAAATAAATCCCTATGTCAAAATTTAGAATTCTTGGTCCTTATATCATTTTGACTCCCTTGAGCATAATCTAAGAGCTTAACATAAGTATTTTATCCCAAAATATGCATTGTGTTTATTAAACACAACACAAACTTTGGCTTAAAATATTTGGCCATGGTCCCCTTTTATAAATCCCAAAAACTTAGGCATAAATACTTTAGCCTAAATTTTATGTCACATTTAATAAACATGAAATAAATATTAGCCTAAGATATTTAAACTTAAGTCCATACCTTAATAATGTGCTGACTAAAGTTCATGCATCTTTGTAAATCCTATGACTAACACTTCATCATGGAAGGATGATCTAATGATGCAAGGCATTGATGAATTTTCAATGGAGCTTTGAGAGACCATAGGCTCAATGCATGGTAGATGCATGGTGAATATGTGACTAACAAAGATGAAGGAGCCCATAAAACCCATGAAGGTTACAAGTGGCATGACCATGGGGCCTAGTATAAAGGGAACCAATAATAAGTGAAGGCCCATATCACAATCGATGGCCCACACTAATCTATGATCTTGATCTAATGGTGTGAAACAAAAGGGAATTTTTAAATGCCAATGGCTAGTTCTTCCAAGGTATTTCTAAAAAATGTCATGAAAGGTTCTAGATTGATGTCAAATAAGCACCATGCAAGCAAAAAATGATAAAGGAAGATATCTTGTGTGCCTAATAATGAAAACGTATAAAGGCAAAGGTCTAAATCAAATTTGAATCATGTATGAGCCAAACCCCAAATGAGCTACCACCATTAAAGCTTCAAAGACCTAAAATATGAATAAAAGAGACCTTAAGTAAATTAGTTGATTAAAGAAAATTTGAAAGAAGCTTAATTATGTTTTGAGCATGAAAGAGTTAGAATAGAGACCAATTACAATCTATATTATGAACAATTTGTAAACATAAAAAGCCATGGTATATTGTAGATAGTAATTAAGAGATGAGATGGAGTTGTACCTATCTACAAATAGAAAATGAAGGGTTTTCAAAGATATGGAATTGGACACTGTATCCTTCAACAATGGAAAAAAGAATTAGTCTAAGTTCTTTTGGACCATAGAGGAGATGAAAACCATTACCAAGGAGGAGCAAAGGATTGTTGCTATTAGTATAAGGTACTATGCCCTGGTTACTATTCAAATGGTTGGCCTCCATCATGATACTACCAAACTAGATTTAATCCATTACATTGACATTCTTGCTCCAATTTTAATAGATTATTCATGAGGGTAGATTTAGGAGAGTTGCTTATATTTTCCCACTAGTCTTTGAGATGTATTATAAACTACCAAAACCCTATGTGGACTTACCCACAACCAAGGAATGGACTAATAAGAATGAACTAGATACCATCCTCAGGCCATGGTTACTCTAAGGGAACCATGTATTCTAATAATTTGAGGGGAAAATCCCAATTTTCCACTTTAAGGAGGGAATTAAGGTAATCATAACCCTATTAAACAAAATATTTAGAGACCCTACAACCGCATATGTCAATAAGAGATGGGTGTTTTATGTATAATTTATGGTAGAGAAGAAGATTGTTCCTCCAATTGGGGATATGATTAGTATCCACTTAGGGAAATAATTTACTACCGTTAAGAGGAAGACTAACAAATAGTTCTTCATGATGTCTTATTTGCTATATGCCCTACTAGCTTCCACCAAGGTCTCCAACATCAAAAAATCATCTCTTGAGAGTAGAACCACAATTTCCCACCATCATTAAAAGCTACACATATTCAAGTATAGAAACCACATATAATTCATTTATGATTGTGTCTATCCTACATTAGTGGAAGCCATCATGGGGATCTTTATGCCTAGGGTAAGCCCTCTAATCAAGAAATATATGGAACTAATAGGAGATATTTAGTTATACCTAGATTGCACTATAATAAGAATTGAGGGAATTCTAACCTAACCCTATAGATTAACTATCTACATTCCCAACAAGTTAGCAGAGTAGGAAATTACATATCAACTCCATAGTGTTGATGGAGTCTGCAAGGAAAAGAGGAAGGGCCTCCTCCATCCCTTTCCTTTGAAAATTGGAAGAATAGTTTTACAAGATTGGAAATAGGTAGAAACCATGTCCAGGCATAGGGATTCATTTGTGTTTCAATTAGATGACATCAGGTTTTGGGATCTGAATAACATAGTGGGCAACCATTTAAAGGGTAAACAACTACCCAAGCCAATATATGAGCATCAAATTGGTCCTTATGACACCTTCCACATCAAGGCCAACAATTTTGAGGAGGTATTGGGTAGATTCAAGAAAAGAAAACTCAAGCTTGTGCATAGGTTGAACAATGATGAAAATCTAGGGGACATATGGAAAATGTATCCCCTTTAATACCATTTATTGCCTAGACCTTCCAGGCCACCTTAAGAACAACCTAAGATGGAGCTACCACAACCCTAGGGATGGATTGTATAAATAATTGGTAAGGAGAAGTTAGAGGAGAGACCTGGTGAGGGACCTTCATCCTCAAATCTCCTTAAAAGACCAATATCCCCTATTAAACACTTGGATATGATAGCCTTAAAACTAGATGAAGGATGCCCTAAAGGTCCTTTCCAAAGCATATGGATCTAAAGGAGAAGAAGAGTAGGCTGAAGAACCATAGGCTCAAGTAGAAGGGTTTGAGTGGGAAGATAAAGGAAAGGAAGTTTCCCTAGATTTGGTCCTAGTGGCACAACTAAGGAAGATGAAATCAAAATTGGAAATTGTCCCTATAGGACAAAAGAAGCCAACATTGAATCTCACTCATCCCACAAGTGAGATCAAATTTTTTAGTGAAGATTACCCCATTCATGGACCAATCATCCCTGATTGGTTCACTTATGGAAAGAAGATATTGAAAGCCTATTTGAGGCTTGCTCAGCTCAAGTTAGAGCTAGTATTAAAATAAAGAGGTGTAGACACCAAAATTATGTCACACACATGCATAAATCCTTGTGTTGAAACCCCACTTGATCCCCTTTTAATAATTAGCCTTCATAACCCATGTTTTTACCCCTCACACATTTAATTAATTAAAAAAAAATTAATTAAGTTAATTAAAAACTAATTATGCCACCTTACCTAGCCACCTCATCCTAAGACTAATTCTTACCCTTTGAGTCACCTCAAGACTTAGTCCCCTAATCCTAACTACCCATGACTTATTCTCATCCCTAACTTAAATTTCTAACTATGTTCTTATTAACCTCACATTTCTATCATTTTATAATGGATACCACACATGGCAAGAGAAGGAATAGAAAATAGGCTAATATATCCCTTTTACCTATTCTCATGCCACCAACGTCAGTCAACCCTTGGTTGACATAGATGGGATCGTCGATGTTGGTTACATAAGCCAAATTCCAAGCTAATATTCGGGTCAACAAAAATAAAAAAAAATCAATCATTTGTGTATAGGCTTTGGCATTCAAATTTATACATCTAGGCTTATTATTACTCTACATAAATTAGTCTAGATTAGGAATTGGTATACTGCACAGAGCTTAGATTATTCTAAACTAGCAACACACACTTGTCTTTTATATTCACGTATTACTTCAACACACCTCATTAGAGCCATCTATCTGGCACTCATAGTTCATCCATTTCACCAGCTAAGTATATCTCTATGTTTTTTAATTCCCTTAAACAATCATTTGACAATTACTTTATGTTATACTATTTATCATTTTACAAACATCCTGACTCTCCCTATGAAGGAGTTATAAAACTCCTTTACCTATTTCCCTCTACTCCAAACATACCAACCCTCTGCCTAGATCCACCTGAGTCTTACCAACTCCCTTACGACTCTTACCAACCTCATAAACCTGAGAAACATATACCTCCCATCTCAAGAAAGTCTCCTATAACCTCTTGAGAACCTACTACCCCTACCAACATTGGTTATATCTCCTTACCAACATCAGTAGCCTAACCAACATTGGCAACTATGTATTTCCACTAACTTCTCTAAGACTACCTAAATAACCTCAAAAAACACAAATAACTCACATTCCCTGAATTGTGTCACTCTCTACTACACTCAAACTATACGAATGGTAAAAATATCTCTCTCTTACTCTCTCTTTCATTTTATTATTCATTACCATTTTGTTTCAAAAAGTGGACTGTCATCCCTAAAGAAGTTTGACACTTCCAAGAACAAGCACATAGCTTGGTAGCCCACTCATATATCTACTAACAAATATTTTTGGTGGTAGTGCTTTCTTATTCACAAGTATTCCTCCCTAGCCATAAATGAGTGATCAGCATCATCTAGATATGACGTGTAACCAATTTGGGTTCTCTCTAATCTCTAATCCCCACCCTTCATCTTTGTTTCTCCTTAAACATCAAATAGATTCAAAATTTAGTGAACCATTTTTGGCACGCTTGGTGGGACCTTAGAGTTTTTCTTGGGTTCATTTATTGTTTTAAGCATTCATATAGGTGAATTATAGTGAAAATTTCATTCCTTGCACTTTCTCCCTCACTTTTTCCTCAAAACAAAATATTCAACATTTTATTTTCTATTTAAAGGCAATAAACTAAAATTTCTTCTTCCTTACCACTCTTCTCTTTCTTTTACCTCAAAAATAAACTTATCATTTTTCTTGAAAGCTAAAAAGAATCTCTTCTTTATCTCTTTATTGCATGCACATAAGGATAGTGAAATTCATTATCTTCTACTATTTCATCATTTTTTTCATTTGAATCAAAACACTTTAGACTTGGGTTTAAAACTCACTACACGTCATTATTTGCTTGTTGCATATTTAGCTCACCTAGTTAATTACAAGTATTATGAATGAATCATAGTACACCAATGTTACACTACTAGATCACACTCACAAAAACAAGCATTTAAACTCACCTGAGATAAGGCCCATAAATATTTCATCACCTGGTGGATCACCTTACCTTACCCAACTATCCTCCTTAAATTTCAACACTAAAGTGAGAACCTGCTCCATTCTCTAGTGAAGTATAAAATCTAAACATAAGGTATATTCTAGCTAAGTGACCTAGCTTGGCTTTAGGTCTGTGAAGTGTAGGAAACAAGTCCTTACAACAAACTATGTACCTAGTCTAACATATATTTCCTCTTGAGTACTATAGCTAACCTGAAACTAGCTCTAGATTGCTTTCTAGTACCTTTGGTAACCAAACTCTCATCTCACTATCTGATTAAAGCATAAGCTAACATGAGACTAAAATTAATCTCTAGATGTTAATAATTAGTGGTTCTATGTTCTTTTTTTGCTTTTCTATTGACTTCTATATTTTGGAGTTAGTAAGAACATTTTTCTATTGATTTAAAAAATAAACACTATTCATAATACTCAAGTTGTATACCCTATTATATCAAGTTTTTTGAGTATTCATCTTCCTTATACAGACCTCTTACATCTTTTGTTTTACCTATATTTTGCATCTAGATTTCTAAAACATTAGATTTTTCATCTCTCAAGACTCCATAGTGATCGACATTGATTAAATCCATTGACGTCGATAGACTTTAACCATTAAGTGACCGACATTGATGACTGTGTAATTTGGTTATTTTTAGTTTGCTCAAAATAACAAGCTAAAATAACCTACCTACCTACACCTAAACCTAGTTTTTTCACTCTCTATCATTAATACAGAGTTCTAAGACTATTTATACTTCTTGCATGGTATTGACATGAAGCTAAGCCAAAATTATTATTGATTATACAAGCTAGAAACCACTTCTACCTTTCCCTCTTGTTGTTGATTCTATCATGGAGCATACTTTAGATATAGAGCATACTCCTAGCCCCAAATAGATTCCCATTGTGCCTAAAGGAGATCAAGATTTTGATAGATTTTTTTATCACAATGTGGCAGCCCTTCAACATTACCTTGCCATGAGATAAACCCATAATTCTTTGGGTGACCCACTATATGGTATACCAACTTTTCTAATGGATAAAACTTTAGTTTTCTCTATCTCCAATATGTTCCCCATGGTTACTCAAACCAATGACTCAACAAGTAACCTAACCATAAATAATGCCCAAAGTTCAACATCACCAACTACCTAGTCCCACCTGACCCCTGTCATGACTTCCTTGCCTTCACAACCACAAGTATTTAGTCAAGTCTAACCCCATTTCAAAATTTGGTGGTACCCATCCTATCTACTCTTGCACCTATAATTACACAAGTTATGACTCACCCTTCACCTATTATAACCATACCAACAACCCAACCTACAATAACAACATTCAACCATAGCATTGTCTCTAACCCAATGGGATAGGCCCCTTTCATTTCTGTCTCCTAGCCTATGACTCGCTACCCCTATGTTGTGTCAACACAACCATAAAAAGCTATGATATACACTACCTCTACTTCTTTTTAGGCTCCTTATAACTTAGGGGGTATCTCCCAAACCAATCCCCCTCCAAACCTAATTAGGATGTTGATGGATAAGATGTCTAGTTTAGAGACATCTGTGTCAGGTTTAAAGAATGTGTTATATTATGATCAAATATGCAATGAGCCCATCCATCCTTGTATGCATATTCACCCTTATCCAAGTCAATGGTAACTCCCTAAATTTACTCACTTCCAAAGTAAATAGGACTTATAACAACATTTTTGAGCATCTAGACATGCTTATTATTTAATAGGACATAATGATGTGTTACTACTTTGCACCTTCCCTATGTCCCTTTCGAGTGTTACCCTAGATTGGTATAGCTCTATAACTTGGCACTCCATTTTCTCATTTATCCAACTCACACAATCATTCCTAGACCATTTCTTTATCAACATTTCTAAAAAGGTTTCTATTACAGACCTTTATTCTATTAAATAATTTGATGACAAGTCTATCATATATTTTGTCAGTCACTGGAGAGGCTTAAGTAACTAACTCTCCTTATCTTTACCCCAACCTAATATTATTGAGCTCTTCTCAAGGGCATGTGATAAGCAAATTTCATCTACACTCTCATACAAACTTTTCACACATTTGATGAAGCCTTTACAATGGCACAAAAACTTGAGATCCAGGCTATAGATGAAGATAGAGTCAAGATGCATAGTAAGAACACCGATTCCAAATAAAATGACTCCTCTTATTCTAAACCTTCTCTTTTTTTTAAAGGATATAATAATGTAGTTGTCATTAAATCAACTTATTACATAACCACAAACCAACCTAATTCCTCAAACTCACAAAATCTGACCAAGCAATTCTAAAAATGGTATGAAAAAAGATGATACACTCCCATTAGGGAGTCATACACTTATGATTTGGAAAAACTATTGCAACAAGGAGCCATAACCCTTTCTCAAATCAAGCCTCTTATATAGTTTGATCCCTCCCATCCTATTCCTACTTGGTACAAGGACGATGAGTTTTATGGCTACCATTGAGTCAAAGGCCATAATTCTAATAACTATAAAACATTTAAGAACATTTTTCAAGACATGCTTGATAGGGGTGATATCATTTTTGATAACCCTAATGTACCTGCTAATCAAAATATGGATGTGTTCAAACAACCTTTTCCTAAACATTCACCCAATCAGAATAATGTTCATACACTACTGATAACTCATGTCATCATCATATCCATACAATCAATATGGTCTTTCTTTTACCTCTAGTCCAACCTATCCCACAATAGGAGGCACCCATTTTACCTACTCGTCCCCCAAAATTAGTGGAGTTTGTTTTGCCCATCCTTCCTCCTTAGGTATAAGAGCTTAATTTACTTTTTCCACTCCCACATGAGGAAGGGTCTCCTTTACTTCTCATTTTACCATAAGAGGATCCTATATTACTAGTTCCTTTTACACCCATTTAACCTATCCTCTTACTACTTAAAGACCACACCTTACCTATTATTCAACTAAATGTTGAGGGGAACATAATTCCTATGCTATACCCTCTTAAGGAACCTTATTCACTTGTCTCTCCTCTAATGATGGAAGGTAGTACCCCATCCATTCCTCTTTCACACCTAGAGGGGCCAGTGTTACCTACCCCTACATTAGATGAGAGACCTATTGTGCTTACTCCAATTCAACCAATTTTACCACTTTTTTACTTATGGAAGATCATACTTTGCCTATTCCTCACCCACATGTTAAGGGAGTAATTATACCTATGCTATACCCCCTTGAGGATCCTTCTTCACCTACCTCTCCCCTACCCATGAAAGACCATGCCTCTTCTCCCATCTTTGTCAAAAAAGACCTCATTACTTCTCTTTCTCATCTTTGACCTGAGGTAGTAGAGGCCAATAATTTCCCTCTTTCTCAATCACCTAATCCTTCTAAAGAAGAAATTGTAAAGATCTAAATCCTTCTCAAAGTTAATGGGAAATCTAGAAGTTTTTGACTCCACAAAGCTAGATCATGCAGCATTTTGGGACCAACTTAAAACTACTTATCCTATACAAAAAGTGTCATCCTTTACCACTAATCCTCTTGCTACCCTTTACCCCAAGGTCTTAAAAAAATTTAAAGCTTCTTCACCAAAATCACCAGAAGCTCATCCTTCTATGTCAGATCCCTCACTCTTGAAGGCATCTACCACATTATAGTAGATCAAGTCTTTAGGCATTCACCTGGTCACTAATCTAATTCATCCACAAGTGAAATTAGATCTAAATATCTAACCACAAGTTAGTGTTTTTTGGCCTAAACTAAGGAAGAATGTTAAGCTTCCTAGATCTCATCAATCCTTCCCTCTTCTACCCTCAACTTTGCCTTGAATTTTGGGACCACATCCCTCTTCTTTAGTTGGGGTATCACCGATCCAAGTGAAACCAAAGGCTAAGTTGCCTCCACTACTACCTCTACCACCTAGTAGGCCTTTCACATCTAGCACCGCAACACCTACCACCAAGAAAGTGTCAACAAAACACATAGATCCACCACCACCTAAAAAGGTACCACATAAGTTCACCCCTATAACTCCTAAACCAAAGAAGGTGTCCACCCCTATTACAACAATAAGTGCTAACCCACTCGTAGGCTCTTAGATATTTTTCATATACTAGTTATTGTAATCCTCCATAATAACTCTTCCTCTCATTAAGCCTTATAACCCTCTTAGGCCAAAGCCATCTTGGTTTGATGATACATAAGTGTGTCTCTATCATCATTTACCTAGACATGATATTGAGAGTTATAAATCTCTCACGGTAGTCATTTGACAATACTTTGATATCGACACTCTCTTTGTTGATACTCCCATTAACCTTACTACTATTCCACCCATGGCATCCATAATGCCTCATATTATTTCCCTTGAATTCAAACCCAAAGATGTTGTCATCCCCCATTTGCCACCTTCTTCACCTATGTTTCAAATCAACATGGTTAATGTGACTACATGGTCACAAAATCAAAAGGATAAAGGAAAGGAAAAGGTCACTACCCCTTGGGTTCATCTATTCTCCAAAGGCACTCCTCTAAATCTCAAGATTTCCATCTTGGGAGTCTCAAAACCAACATCTTTAGAAGTTATTCAAAACTTAATGGTGAAACAACTTCACCAAACCCCTGTGAAAATGTCCTTATATGAGTTAATCCAAAACTCACCCCAACACTGTCAAGCTTTGATTAGTGCCTTACAAGAGGTTGAGGTACAACCTAATGATCCCTAACCTCTTGTAGCTTTGGTCAACTCTCTTAACACCATCTCCCTGATTTCCTTCAGTGATTTGGAAATTTAATTTCAACACCCTAAAGATTAAGATTCTACCCTTTTTATCATCACATAAATCGATCAAACTCATGTCAAAAGAGTCATGATCTATGGAGGATATATCATTAATATTATCTCCACCCATGCATACAAACAAATAGCCCTTCCTGACAATTGCATGTCTCAAACTGATGTGGTGCTCTGCTCTTTTAATGATACCATAACTACTACAGTGGGCACTATTGTATTACATATCCATGTGGGTACTTGCATAATTCCTAAGCTCTTATACATTATAGAAAGAGAGTTCTAATACAACATACTACTTGGATTACATTAGATAAGTGTTATGGCATATGTGCCCTCAACTTTGCATTGCTATGTCAAGTTTGAGCATAATGGGAAAGTGCATGTTATTCCCACTGATCCACCTCCTTTAAAAATATGCAACATGACTTATATCCCCAATGATCTTCTCATTCCATTAAAGACATCATCTTCTTTGCATTATACTTCTAAAGCTTCCACAAGCTCCACTATCTTGATTACATAGATACCGGCAACACAAATTCGCAATAAAGACCCCATGGAGGAAACTTTCAAGAATTTATCACTTAGAGAATATCATTTATCAACAATCAACATGTTCCATACTCTACAAGAGTATGAAAAACTTTATATGCACCCCAGTTATGATCCTCATATTGGGATGGTCATCCTATATGGTCAATCTAACCTTTGAACTAATTTCACATATGAAGGAATTGATCAAGCTCCCACTGTCGGCAATCCATCCTCTTCACCACAACCATTTACCTATGACTTTTCTTTCTTGGGTAAGCCTAGCTTCAGTCACACCTATCTTTATAGGTGTGCCTAGAAAGGATTTGGTTTGGGTCATTACGAGTAGGGTGTTCATACACCCATTGAATATCCCACCAACAAAACCATTAAAAATGCCAAAAAGTGGCATGGAGTGGGTTTTTATGAACTAACTAAACTCAAAAAATCTTCTCATATACTAATTATCGGAGATCCAATCTATCATTCTCCATCCTCTCCTCCACCATCACCTATCAAATTAGAGGTATCTATACCTCCTAATTTATTTTTCAATAAATGCCATCCATTTAGGCCCCCTCACCTATCACCTGGGTAAGGAAATAAGGTCCTTTCCTCTCATTCATCCTAAAATGATTGATGAAGACTCTCCCATTATCAACACTATCCAATGTCAAGATGATGATGCTATTATCACATACATGGGTGCAGATGATTCATATATCTAATGATTACTCCCATCTAAAACACAAGTTATGTTAAATGAATGAACCATTGACATCAATTTGCCTTCTCATGATAACCCCCATGCCTTTAAGATTGGCCAATCTTTGGACTCCTTTAAGCAAGAAAATTATGCCACATTTCTTAATGATCATATCAAAGCCTTCACTTGGTCTTGTAATATAATGCCTAGTATTAACCCCTCTATCATCACCTAAAACATTATTACCAATCAAGATACTAAACTTATTAAGCAAAAGCTTTACAAAATGCATCCTCATATTGCTCTCCTTGTTAAATAAGAGCTCCAACGCCTCCTTTTTGTTAAATTTATTCAACCCATCAACTACCCACAATGGGTTTCAAATATTATTCTTATCATAAAAGTGATAGGGGGAATCCACATCTGCAATGTCTCGCATGACCTAAACCTCACTTATCCAAAGGATGACTTTCCTTTATTAAGTATCAACTAACATGTTGCTCTAATAGTCAGCTATGAGATGTTATCACTTATGAATAGGTTCTTAGGTTATATTCAAATCTTGGTTTCTCTAGAGGATCAACACAAGACAAATTTCATTTCCCCATGGGGGAATTTTTATTATCAGGTCATGACCTTTAGTTTGAAGAACATTGCTGCCACCTAACAACGTGCCATGGCTTACATCTTCCATGATCTCCTACATAAAATTATGAAAGACTACATGGATAAATTACTCAGAAAGTCTAAATTTCACCAAGATCACTTGATGATTCTCAAAATCATATTCACTCATCTCCTCCAATATAACATTAGACTAAACCCAAATAAATATGTCTTTGGTGTCCTTTCCAGTAAGCTCTTAGGATTTATCATTTCTCTCCATGGTATTGAAGTCGACCCTGCTAAGGTTTGAGCAATACTAGACATGCCTCCACCTACTAATATAAAACATTTCTATAGCCTACAAGGCAAGCTTCAGTCAATTTACTACTTCATCTCCTAGTTGTTATATCATTGCCAACCCTTTCACCATCTCCTCAAAAAATATATCTCCTTATATTGGAATATAGATTACCAAGAAGCCTTTAACACTCTCAAAAGGTATCTCCTTTCCCCACCAATTTTTGTTCCACCTAAGGAAAACCAACCTTTCTACCTTTACATCTCTACAATGGACCATTCTCTAGGTGCTATGATTGCACATTAGGATGATCACCATTGAGAACAAGTGGTTTACTACATAAGTCACACATTTATTGATTATGAAACTTGATATACCCATACCAAATATCTTTGTCTCACGTTGGTCTTTGTAGCTTCCAAGATCCATCATTACCTCTTAAAAAATAAAACCTACATCATCACACGTACTAATCCCATCAAATACATGCATTTCAAGCCATATCATAACCAATGTGTAGCTTGATGGCTCATGTTCCTTGCTGAATTTGACTTGGAATTTTTTCAACAAAAGTCTATCAAGGGGAAAAGAATCACTAAATAGTTAGCTACTACCCCTTTACTTGACAACCAACCTTCAAACCTTGAATTCCATGATGAATCTATCACAATGATCTCCACTAATGAAACCTCCTATCAAATGATGATGTTCTTTAAAGGGTCTAAATGTCAACATAGTGGGGGTGTGAGGGTCATCCTCATCCCTCTTGATGGTGATCCTATGCCTTTGTCATTTAAAATAGATTTTGAATGTACTAACAATATAGATGAATATGAAGCTTTGATCTTAGGGCTTCAAATGGCTATTTTCTTGGGTGTCAAATAAATAACCATTTTTGGTGACTCCCAGCTAGTGGTTAATCAGGTTAATGGTTCCTGCTTATGCAAAAATGAAATTTTTCAATGATATAAACATCATGTAGATATGCTATTGGAATCATTTGACTCCTACCTCTTGAAAACTATTCCTCAATCTACAAACAAGTTTTATGACACAATGAATTCTCTTGCTTCACACATACCCTCTTCACCCTCTTCCTTGAAAATCTATGTCACTGTACATCACTTAACATTTCCCTCCTATGTATCAACTAACATTATTTTTATAGGCAATGTAACACATAACCCACACAACTTATGGTACAAGCAACTCATAGATTACCTCTCCTTTTATATTACTCCTTTCAACCTCTCTAATAATGGGAGATGTGCCTTCATGAAACATGCCACCCATTACACTATGCTAGGGGGACTTATCTACAAGTAAGGTTTTGATGGTCTCCTCTTTAGATGCCTCATTAGTAATGAGATCCCCTTTTCCATTAAGGAAGTCCATGATAGGATTTGTGGTAGAAATTTTAATGGTAACATAGTTTCCAAATGTATCCTTCAACTCAGCTACTATTGGCCAACACTCCATCAAGATTATTGTGATTATGTTTGGCATTACATTAAATGTCAAAAATACACTAACCTCATTCAAATTACAATCCATGCCTTACAATTTTACAAAGACTTCTGGGCCTTCTCCCAATGGGGTTTGGATATAATCAATGTGATTAACCCTCATTCATCTTTCCATCACCATTCCATCATTACTGCTACTAAATACTTTACCAAGTGGGTTTAGGCCATTCCTCTCATCTCCACTAAAGATGACAAAATTATTGACTTTATAAACCATCACATCATCTATCATTTTAGTGTCCCTCATAAAATTATAATAAAAAATGGAAAATATTTCAAAAATAAGACTATCCAAAAGATTTGTGATGCTTTTAGAATCAAATTAAGCTTCTCGTCACTAGACTATCCACAAGCAAATGGACAGGTAGAAGCTTATAACAAAACCTTAAGCAAAATCCTCATGAAGGTAGTCAATGATACTAGAAAGGATTGGCACATGCACATTCTCTTTACTTTATGGGATTATCACACTAGCATTCAAAACCATATAGGTGCTATGCCTTTTTTCTTGGTCTATGGGATGTAAGCTATTTTGCCTCTTGAGGTCTAGATTCATTCTCTTTGCATCTCTCTACAAGTACATACTAATGATGACTTTCACCAAGAATGTTTGGCTCAACTTGAGTTGTTTGATTAATGTCATCTCATAACCCTCAACCACCTCCAAATCTATCAAGAGCATATCAAATGTGCTTACAATAAAAATTCTCAAGGAGCAAGATTTCAATATCAAAGATATCATCTTAAATAAAAATCAACATGTGATGAACATGGAGAAAAGCAAATAGAGTAAGTTTGCTCCTAATTATCTTGGACCCTACATCATAACTCACAAGTATGGCTCAAGAACTTGTCACTTATCTTCTCTCGAAGGAAGGCTAGAACATGAGCCTTTAAATGCTTTGCACCTATGACCATTCTTTTGTTAATCAAGTGATGCTTCACCTCATGTTTAACTTGAGATCATCCCTTGAGTAACCCTATTATATTCATCTCCCTTCCTATTAACCCTTATTCCTACATATTTAGTTTTAGATTAAGGTAAAAGCAGGTTTTGAAGGGACCCCAAAACCCTTTAACAGAGAAGGAAAGATGAAGCGATAACACCCAACAAGAAGGACATTCCTAAAACTTACTATAAATCAACAACAAAATTAGGTTTTATAAGGACCTAAAACCATAGACCAAAACCATAAAAAAGAAAAAGAACACAGGTTTTACAGAGACCTGGAAACTCAAAATAAGTCTTAAAACTAATAACCAAATTTTAGAACCAGTTATAACATCTAGCATCCAGGACTAGAACAAAAACTATAGCAGCAAAGAAGACCCTAGTCTTCTAATTCCAGGATCATCTTCACAACCTCATTTCCAATCATTGCAATTTCCTATATGGATATTGCAGCTGAAGTAGCGACTTCTTGCATGGCTTTCTTCAGCTCTGCCAGGTCCTCTTACTTAGCCCCTCCAAAGATTTTAGTTTTTCATTAGCTCATTTACCAAGGTTAACTACAGCCACACATATGCTTGAAGTAACCTCCTCCATTTTCATTCTACTTTCCTTGATGAGCCTTCTCAGATTATTCTCATAATCCTTGAGTTTAATTGGAATATCACTCATTTTCTTCTCCAAATTATTGATTTTGATTCTATCAGCTTCCTAGTTATGTTGCATTATTTCTACTTTCTTCTTCAGCTCTATCATTTCCTTGTACATCCACGAATCAACTTGGAAAATAGCATTAGCTTTGAATTTGGCTGAATTCATGAAGGAAAGCTTAGTATCCCTCTGCCTAGCATCACAATTGTCATCTGCATTCTCCTGAGGAGAGTTCTCATCCTTTTCAGTTTGGTCCTCCCTTTCCATCAATTTCTCCTCTTTTGTCTCTGCATGGTCTTCATGTTGGTCATGATCATCCTTTTCTTTTTCCCTAATCTCCATAGGATGATTGGAAATTAGAACCACATGCTCCTTTTCTCTAATCAAAGCTAGATCTTCAAGTATAATATTTGTGTCTTTAGCACTTCCTCCCAACACAGTCTATTTATCTTCATGATTAGAATTATTCTATTCTGTATTACCCTCAGTTTTATCCCATTCATTTTCTTTCTCACTTTTTTCTTCATTTTCTTGATAACCTTCCAGATTTGAACTAAAATCCCTAGTTTCTGTTCCTTCCTCTTCCTCCACAACATTCTTCTCAAAACTTTCTGTACTTTCCCACTTAGATCCCTCTTCAACATTTTGTTTTTTAAAATTGGAAGGTTTAGATTTTACTTTTTCTTTCCCCTTCACTTTTCCATTCCTTTTACACTGTGTTAAGACATTGTTTTTGCAAAATCCTTCTATGATAAGAATCAGTCCTTCATGTAAAATAGGTCTAGATTCTTTCTTTCTATGGGAAAACAAACTTTGAAGCAGCAAAAATCATAAATAGAAAGAGAAGGAGATTCTATCTTTATGCCTAAAATGATTAAGAAAGACAAAATGACATTTATGTACTCTTTTACTCCTACCATCTAAGATAAAATACTCATGAATGCAACTTAAAACATCTCTTCAGATTCCTTTTATCTGCTCTAAATCAAAGAAATCTCCACTCTTTTCTAGTTGCTTCTCCTCTGCCTCCATCTTTGGAAATTTGTTGTATGCCACGTTGGAGATACTGGTCTACTTGGAGAATTCAATGCCACCCATGGGAAGCCCTGTAACCTCCACTATGAAATCCTCAGTTAGTGTCATAGTAACACCATGGAGAGTTACTCTATCATCAACCCAATTTTTGAAGAATGCCATCGTAATATGGGGTTTAGATCCATGCAATCACTCCAGATAACTTACCACTTTCCTTTTCTGAAGAATCTTCCATACATCCTGTCTACCCTTCCAGTCTTCACAATTTTTTGGCTCTTGCTTCCACGGTTCACCCTTCATTTTGCAAAGCAAACAATATTCCAACAACACCCAACCACTTAAGGCAGAAAAATAGACCCAAATGTTATTCACATGAAATGGAAATCACCTATTTGCTGTCACATGTGAACTCCACATTACATTCTCATGAATGTACCTGTTCAATGAAGATAATATTTCCACCGTAAAGCCATTCCATTGAATCATTAAATTACTAATCCAGGTAGATCTTTCCCTCATTAGAATGAATGGCGTCATAATTAATAAGTGCTTTGAGATCAATGTGCTTATTTAATGCATCATGCCATCTCACCTTATTCCTACATATTTAGTTAACCTACAAAGTGATATGGTTTTTCACTCAAAGTGGAAAACCTCTAAGCCTCTATAGTCCTGTCTATGCCTAAAGTTAAAAAAACAAAAAAAAAGGGATACATAGACAAATTATAATCTCTCAGGTCATGATTCTTAATGTAGACTGCTCCCTTAAAGTACAAATATGTAACTTCTCCTTAATATTTTAAATAGACTGATCCCTTGTAATACATCTATTAAAAAACAAAAATAAAAGCTTAGATCACTTCCTTGAAGGATGGCTAAGATAAGCTTTTTTATCAAGGTAAATAATGACTTAGAAGATTATTGTATTGATAAGATTCATATGACCTCAACACAAACAAAATCCCATTGTAGGCTTCCCACATTTATCAACTTTAAAAAAAAACTTTAAGTCATGGACTTACCCATAGTATCAACATTAACATAACATAAACATCCACATCATTATAATAACTTCAAAATCATCACCATCACATAAACACATCTAAAAATAACAGGCTCTCATATATATATACACTAAATATGAATATACATCCATGAATCATATCAATATCATTCTCTCTCAAAAAGAACATCTCTCATCTTCATCTCATAGGCTGATGTGTATATAACATATATAAGAACATCAAAAATATCATCTGGCCCTCAGAATAATCAAGGCTATATTCATGGTCATGAAGTATCAATATCATCACCACTCTCTACCTATCTACATCTATGTGAGCTAGAAGTTGTGGCATGTGTCACTGATCTCTCCTACTCTCTAGCCTTAGAATACCTCTGAATCTATAGGAACTCCCTAATGTCTCTCTCAGAGTATGTAATCTCATCTAAAGTAGTATTGTACCTCACTAGAGATATAGTCTATGATGGACCCATCAAACCTACTATAGGACCTTGTATTGGTCCCTGTGATGGAAGAGGAGGAGTAGCCTATCCTGATAAACCCAAACTATCTCTCTCTACTGTCAGTGTAGTAACATTGACCTATAATGCCCTAACCTATCCCTACAATTTTGTAACCTACCCCTGTAAGACCAAAACTTGTGCCTATGCTACATCTTGGGCTTGTATTGCTACATCTCAGGCCTATATAACTGCATCTCGTTCTCTCATCACTCCCTATAAATTTTGTGGTAGCCTTCTAACTTGAACCATGAGATACATATCTATCCACCATACAAGATAAGCCATTGTGCATCTAGGATCTACCACACTCAAGCATATTGGTAGTTCCTCAAAATCTAGCCCATTTATCTCTTAGGGCAAAGGTAGGGGTGCCTCTATATCATCCTTCCTATTTAGAGGAAAGGTAGGAGGCACATCTTGTAATAAGCCAAACTATCTCCTAACTCATGCTATGGGTATCATCTCTAACTCTCTAGCTCATCTCCCTCTAACCCATAATGTGCTTTATAAACTGACAAGCTATTTTACCTATCCTTTGAATGCAAGGTATTCCAAGTAGGTCCTCTAAACAATATCTACAAGAATCAATCCATCTATCATACACCTATAATAATCAATTTCCTGTACTATACCATCTACATGTTTTTGGGCCATACCCTCTCTCCATCATATGAAACCAACCCTAAAACTAGCTACAATCATAATGGGTAGCCCCAATGGCCATGTCACCACAATGTGCTCATATGCCCAACACACAAACTATACCATCATCATAGCCTCAAAAACTACAAATATCTATATAACTATGCCATAAAAGCTACTCCCCATGTATAAACTATCCAATGCTCAACCATCTATGCCAAAACACCTATTAATGTAATAAGAAATCTCCCCCCATCTATATCTGGTAGTGCATATATTGTAATGCCTATCATCATCAAGATAATCAAGTGATGCTACTCCTCATCGATAGTGTACAATATCTCATATGCAAAGCTCATTGAATGATAGGTCACCTTACTAACATGCTCCCTAAACAATGTAGCCATGTGAATATCATGCTCCTCTCTTGAACATGAAAAAAGATCCTCACCCTAGAGTGGTAACTATAAAATTTTGTATACATCCTCCTACATTAATCAACTCTCTATTATGAAAATGAAAAGTGTTGGTGGTGTGATCCCACCTCTCTATCAAAGCTATCATCAAGATAAAATCATGTTCAACCCAACAATATCATCACGCTCCTCTTAACCTTATAGCTACCATGTGCTCCCACTCATCCATGGTGACATCCATCCTCATCCTCATAAACATCATAGGTAGTTAATCTCATAATGTTAACTCTTGCCTATCCTGCATCTACACACACAAACCTCAAGTCATATACTTTCCAATATAAACCTCCATCCTTTTCCCCTTCTATCTAGGAGAACTACATAGTCCTAAAGCCCTCATCTAGGCTATGTAGGTAGCACTCAGTGGACATGGGATATTTTGAGGTTAGCTCAAATGTATACCCACCTAACTATCTAACCTATTAACCTAACTAAACCCTATACCCAACTACCTATCTCTAAACCCTAGGTCCAACTACCTATCTCTAAAACCTAGGCCCAACTACCTATCTTTTAACTCTAGGCCCCATGGCCTATATCTTAAACTCTAGGCCCCACAACCTATATCTCATACCCTCAACCCCATGACCTATTTCAACCTACCTTTTCCTAACCACTTCCCTTAACAAAATTTTAACCATACATCACCCTTTTTACCTATGCATTGGAAGAACTACATTGGCCTAATGCCCTCACTTGAGCTATGTAGGCAACACTCAGTTGACATGGGGTCTTTTGAGGCTAGCTCAGCCATTAGGCTCATCGACTAACTCAATTAGGGATCCAAAATGGGATTTTTCTTCCTATTTGAGTCTTTTTATATGATCAACATTAGTCTTATATGCTAAAATTAGTACTTGGTGTTAGTAAATATCAACACTGATGTCAATTGATGTCAACAAGCCCCATCGACATTGGTAACTAGTTTGGCCCTAGGGCTGAAAAGTCCACCTCTAAAATTTAGGGTTTTTCCTAAAAACTACCCCCAACCCCTCCCAATTTCACCCAAACCTACCCTTACCCAATTTACTACCCTCTAATTATACTCTCTCCCCCCAAACATAAAAAATTAGCTAAAATGACAAATTAACTACCTTAAATTAAAATTCAACTCAAAGAGCATGCTACCTCATCTCTTCATCTCCTCCAGGCTAGAATGGTTGGCACTTATGGTGGCATTCCTCTAGTTGGGTCCCCTCCTACCTCTATCATCTCTACCCACACCAACACTCTCTTAGTCATACCATGGCCTACCAAGTACTCAATCTAACCCTCACTTTCACACACTCTTCTCAACCACTTATCTCTCATAAACTCACCACAAATAGATAGGCTATAGCTATCCTATACCCCACAACACTCATAACTCCTTTTCTCTAATCAAATATCATAAATGAGTTTTGGTGGGCTACCAATCCCCTTTTTATTAGATTTGGTCACCCATTGATGTCGATAGTCTTGACCTAAGACACCAATGTGGACAATACTTCTTACTAACATTAATGACATAACTAGCATTGAAAACCTTAAAATTAGACTTTTCAACTCTAACCACCACCCTTTAGACTACAACTTAAGTTTTGGGCAACCTTGGAGATCACATATATCTCCCAAACCATGAGAATTAAACCTTGGAGATCACTTAAATATCCACCCACGATGACTTTGATCAAAGATCATGAATATCTCCTTAAACATTGACCCTTTTGAACCAACTTTACATTTCTTGTCATGATTGCTTATGCTACCTCATTATAGTTGGCTATTATATGCACACATGTATATTAAGTGTTTTAGATCACAATGAGGCCAATAATATCACCTATAACCTTTTATGTTTACTAGGAGCACTTCTCACCTTAGATAATTGGAACACATGGACCATTAGAGATATAACTTTGATCATTTTAACCTTATCAACTATCACTTACAAGCTATGCTTTGGTTATTTCTATTTGAGTCCTCACCTTTACCTATAATTGATTGTGTCAACTATAACTCATACTAGTATACACACAACTATGATGTTACCACACTCTCACTCAACATCCACCCACCCAATTAACTCCTTATCAAGCTGGTACTCAATTTTAGATTCTCCTCTGTCAGTTCCCATTTTGAAGGGGGATACCTCATCCCATACCTAGAGCATCTAACTCTTGTTTTTATCTTACAACTTGTCAATACATATTACAAGACAAAAAAGTGCAAATGTAGACACTAAAATTGCATCACACACATGTGTAACTCCCTATGTCAAAACCCCCATCGATTCCCTTTTAATAATTATCCTTCTTAACCCATGTTTTCACTCCACACATTTAATTAATTTAAAAATATTTAAGTAAATTAAAAACTACTTATGCCACCTTTCCTAGTCACCTCATCCTAAGACTAATTCTTACCCTTTGAGTCACCTCAAGACTTAGTCCCCTAATCCTAACTACCCATGACTTATTCTCACCCCTAACATAAATTCCTAACTAACTACATTCTTATTAATCTTGTATTTCTACCATTTTCTAAAAGATACCACACTTAGAAAGAGAAGGAATAGAAAATATGCTAAATATAACCCTTTTAACCATTCTCATGCCATTGACATCAGTCAACCCTTGACTGATGTTAGTGGGATCATTGACATTGGTTACTTAATCCAAATTCCAAGCTAATATTCAGGTCAATAGAAATGAAAAAAATTAATCATTCATGTACAGGATTTGACATTCAACTTTCTATATCTAGGCTTACCATTACTCTCCACAAATTAGTCTAGATTAGGAATTGATATACTACATAGAGCTTAGATTCTTCTAAACTAGAAGCATACACTTGTCTTTTCTATTCACATATTACTTTAACATGCCCCATCAGAGCCATCTATCTAACACTCATGGTTCATCCATTTCACCAACTAAGTATATCTCTATGTTTTGTAGTTCCTTTAAATAGTCATTTTACAATTACTTTACATTATACTATTTATAATTTTACAAACATCTTGACTCTTCCTATGAAGGAGTTATAAAAATCCTTCACCTATTTCCCTCTACTTCAAACATACCAACCCTCTATCTAGACCCACTTGAGTCTTACCCACTCCCTTATGACTCTTCCCAAACTCACAAACTTGACCAACATCTACCTCCCAGCTCAGAAAAGTCTCCTACAACCTCCTAAAAACCTATTACCCCTACTGACATCAATCATATAATTGACATTGATCATATCTCCTTACTGACATCAACATCCTAACTGATGTCGATGACTATATATTTCCACCAACTTCTCTAAGCCTGCCTAAACAACCTCTAAAAAAACAAATAACTCACATTACCTGTACTATGTCACTCTCTGCTACACTTAAACTATAATAATTATATGAATATCTCTCTCTGACTCTCTCTTTAATTTTTTTATTCATTACCATTTTATTTCAAAAAGTGGACTATCATCCCTAAGGAAGTTTGACACTTCCAAGAACAAGCACGTAGCTTGACAACCCAATCATATGTCTACTAACAAATATTCATGGTGGTAGTGATTTATTATTTGTAGGTAGTCCTCCTTAGCCAAAGAGGAGTGCTCTTCATCATTTGGATATAGTGCGTAACTAATCTGGGTTCTCTCTAATATCTAATCCCTACCCTTTATCTCTATGTTTACCTAAACATCAAACATATTCAAAATTTAGTGAAACAAGAAGAATAGTGACCACTACAAGGCCAGAGGGCAAACGAATGGATTCTCTAGGAGAATCAAAAAACATAAGAGTAGAGGTATTATAACCTCCAAAATACACAAAATCATCTAATACTATGCAATTCAATCCAGAGATAGCTAGATTAGAGAGAGTCACCACCAAAAAAGCCATGGTAGGAATTGAAGAGTTCATATTCTAGAAGGTGGAATCCTTTATAGGGTTAACTATAGTTGGAGGAAAAAATCCTAGTGAATTTCCCATCCATAAATAAAATATTTTAGAAACCATAACCATAGAAGAAGCTATGGTAAGGGATGACAAATATTTTGAGGACTTAGCTGACCAAGAAGATGTTTGCCTCTTGAAGCTAGCTATGGATTAGAGCTTGTCAAAGAACAACATCAAATGTTTATGGAACTTGTACAAGAGTAGTAAGGAGACCCTTTGATGATGGGCCCACTGATTAGTTAATATTCCTTTTTGTAAAAACATTGTGATATTTAAAATAGGAATATTATTTTGTAAATGCATATGCTAGAATATTAACATATTTGTCTCTAGGTCAGTCTAGTTTTGAAAAGCAAATGTATTCTATAACTTTCTAAATAAGGATACATGTCTTTTACATTTTTTATATTTTATATCTTGTAACTTACAATTATAATGCCTTGCCTTTCTATAAAAGGTAGTATTACCATCTTGTAAAGGGGAGAGATTTTTGAGCAAAAAATTGTATACTTGAAGCAATTAATATAGTCAAGGAATTTTCCAAAGATTATCCAAATTTTATGTGTCAATTATTAATATATATTTGTCTCTCAATTTTTAGTCCTAAATCTTGAATTTGAATAGATTATTTGAATTTTGAATTTTCATTTATGATATAAGGTTGTTAATTTATGCCTATGCTAAATTTGTTGAAGGAGCTTGAATTTGATTCATTTCATTTGTTCTGTAATTTATATGTGCTTATCCTATTTGAGTTTGGTAACAAATATTTAAATCAAAATCTAGTTCTTACTTGTATGAATTAATATTATCCTTAGAAATTTGCCTGATATTTGGTGAGATCTGAGCTTATGCTATTTTGCATCATATACTAGTTAAAATGTAGGTTTAGTTATAATTAAAACTTTGTCATGATATTTGAGTCAAGAATAATCAATCACTTGTTTTCTTTCTACCTTACCCTTATTTTTCCTCTTTTTTAACCAAATCACTATAGCTTAGATTTAATTATAAATATCCATTTAGATTAATCTAAAGTTTTATTTTTGATCATAATTCACTAAGCATTAACACAAATACTTCATAATTCACAAAGATTAGACCATGATGGCTCTCAACCATCAATTATTATAAATTTTATGGAACATTCATACATTACTCTACCATTATTTCACCATAGGTAACCCAAGTTGCCACAACCTGCTACTCATGCTTTGAATTCATAGAATTCTAAAATGAGAAGTGTTCTTTGAACACTAAGAGCTCCTGTGATACATTTAGAAGCATTAATAGGAGAGCATTCCAATGATGCTAGAAGGAGGGCCAATATTTGTAAATTGGTAGAATCTTTTGTTATCTTAGTGTGTTTTGATCCAATATTGATTCTATATTTGCACTTTAGAGTAATTATTTACTTATAAATATAAAGACCATTGATCTTTGCGGTCTTTGACCTATCTTTGTGCTTCTTTGGATAAAGATAAATGTTATTTGAGGTTTGATGCTTATTTTTGGTAATGATAGCTTAAGAATTGAGAATCCATAGTATTTGAGGTTAGGATGGCTTATTTTGATCATAGTTTGGCATATATTTCATAGATATAAGTTTATTTGAGCTTAGACTTATAAAGATAGACCATATTTTCATAATTATACACAACTTTGAGCTAACTTAGTCAAAGGTTTACGTCCCTTTCTATCTTTTACATAATCTTTGAAAAATGAGGTTAATGTGTAGGTTTAATCCTTTTTCTTTATAAATATTAACTTGATACATCATTTTTCAAACATGATATTCAATATTCAAGCTAAAATTACAAAAGATTCAAACTAGATCACACTCAGAGACAAAAAAACCTTTGCTTGAACTTGAGGTTCACAGAAGAGCCAAGCATGATGAAGTTAGATGTAGGAGATCCAAAAATTTGCCAACTTCACCTCTTTAAGGTACATTTTCCTTCAACCTTTATCTAGGTATGGCTTGGTTGGGAGACTCTTTAATCAATGTACTAGATGTGGTACATGATCTCCCATGTAACCCTAAAAAGTACTTGCCAACATTTAGTGCAACTATTATTGTAACTACTAAAGAGCATATTAAGTATTTTAAAGCTTCCTTAAGGTTTCTAAATATTTTGCATGAAGATGTAGCATGTAGGCTTCTCCCCTTTAATTTTAAAGATGTTATTTATGAATGGTTTTTAAATTTTCCTAACAATTATATTACTAGTTGGGATGGTTTTACTCATGTTTTTATAGACCAGTTTGGTAAAATTGTTAGTCCATCTATCATATACCACTAGTTCACCACCATTAAGAGGGATAAAAATGAGCCCATAAGGTCATTTAATGCTATATTCTAGAAAATGTATAGTAGGACCATATAACCTTATAAACCTAATGATGTTTTAGCTCTAGAAATCTACAAGGATGCAGTGGGTCCCATGACTTTTATATTTTTGAAAAGATATATTCCAACTATAACTTCATTAGCTTTGGCTTATTCCAAATCAGTGATCATCAATGATCAAATGCAACCCTAGGGGAAAATGGCCTATTCTATTCCAAACATCAACCCACATATGCCCATTCTAAACATCTTCCCCAAAAATAACTAGAATATTCTTACCTTGAACCAACTCCTAAATCTAAATTAATTACCCCTGATTCATGCTACTCCCAATAAAAATTTAGGATTCTTGAGTCATCCTACTAATGGATTACATGTAATTAATCAAAGAGATTGAGTACCATTTGTTGGCACTACTAATAACCAAGTACATAATTATAAAACTCCCAAGAATGAGAATGAGCTTAGCTTGAAAATGTTCCAAAAATTAAGCACTAATTTCATTTAGTTACAAAAACAAGTAGGCAATACTAAAGAAAGCTCTGGTAGGAACTTCTCATTTCAAAGGTTTAATAATCCAAAAAATAGGTTTTAGAAGGATAGTTTCCACAATAATAAGGATACTGAACCATCTAAAAATAAGACTATGGACATTAATCTTATTGATATTGCATTACCTAATTATTATAGGATGTATTGTATTTCCAATCATGATGGAATTGACTAGATTGAGTTTTTCAAGGATTTTGAGGCTTTCTAAGAAGAATGAGACACATTTGAAGTGATCCCTAACAACGATAGAGGTGCAGGTAGCTATGGATCAAAATCATCTGATCAAGAATTCATGGTGGATACTTTTGATTTTTCTTTTCAAGAGGAAAACAAACCTAATGACATCCCTAAAGAGATCTAGGCATTCGAACAATTCTTGAATAAGACCTATCCTTTAAGGAATAGAGATCAGAGGAAAACCTTGACTACCTCAATGCCTCCAAATAATTTTGGAACTCCTCTGGACACTTCTTCAAGGAATGATCTAGAACCACCCAAATGGAACACCTCTAAACCTAATGTTGATGTTTCTAGTTCTTCAAACAAGACTGGTTATAATATTTTTGAGGATATGAAGAAAATAAAATATAAGATCACATTGCATGAATTGACATAGATTATATAATAAAGGGACCTCTTATTGGAATCATTATCAAATAAATATAATAAATCACCCAAGGCTGACCATGCTAATGTGACTATACACAAAGCTAAGGTAGAGTCTCCTCCTTTCCTACTCATAGTCAGGATGTTTGGTACAAATTTTTATATATTATTACTAGATTTTAGAATATCGAAAAATATCATGCTAGTAGGTATTTGAAAAAAACTTGGCTTGAATCTTATTAAGTTTGATAAAATTGTGACTTAGTTAGAAAAATATAGAGTCAAAGTAATTGGGGAATTTTTAAATGTTCATATATAATTATCTTATGAGACTAGAGTGTAACAATTTATTGATATTCAAGTTGTTGATATTCCTCATGTTCATGGGATATTTTTAAGTAGGGAATAGACCAAATATTTGAATGGCTACATGTCTATGGATTGTTCAAATCTATGGCTTCACTAAAAGAGAGTTTCAAATCAGATTAGGGTTGAAAGAGAACCAAGGATGAAGCACATGATCACTGAGTACAATGTTATGAATGAGAGGGTCAACATAATTGACTTAGAATTAGGGGTTTTCACACTAGAGGCTGCAAAGGTATGTGATCCCAAGAGTACTCATGTTGTTCCCAGATTGTGGAAGATACATTTTGATGGTGTTAGGTGTAAGGTTGAATCTAGGGTTGGTGTTGTCTTAACTAATCCAACTAGTATGGAATATCATGCATATTATAGGCTTTAATTCCCTTATATAAAAAATCTTTTTGAATATGAAACCCTTATCCTAGATTTGAAACTTAATATAAAAAAGAAGGTAAAAGAAATACTAGTCTATGGTGACTTAGAATGAGTGGTCAACCAAGTGAGAAGTAAATATCAATGCAAGCTCTCATACCTTAAGAGGTATAAGTTCAAGGTATGGCATCTAATTGAGTCTTTTGATGATTTCTGCATTGTCTCCATCTTAAGAGAAGAGAACCAAGCTATAGATGAGTTGGCATCTATTGTATCCAATCTCATGCCTAACTAAGACTCCCCCAACTTTAGTATTGAGTTGATTCCTTATCTTTTAGTCCCTAATAATGAAAATCATTTTCAAGTCTTTAATGATAATCAATAGATCTTAGATTTCATGACTAATTATGGAGCATTTAAGGTTCAGATTGTTGATGAGATTAATAAAAATGCACTTAGGGAAGACAAGTTTGATGGTAAAGTCATTCAATTGAATGACAATATAATTCCCAAAGGCATGATTGCCTTAGAAAGGCCAATTGATTAAGACAAATTGGATAAGGTTTCTAATATTCCCAAGGTAAGTGGGAAGGACTAAAATGCTATTGATCTTGGACCCCAAGATTAACCCCAACTAGTTAACATTGGAAAATATTGCACCAATATTAAAATTAAGAAGGTCAAAGAGATGCTAACTAGGTATAAGGATGTCATAACATGGTCTTATGATGACTTAAAGATCTTTGATCCAAGGGTCAACACCCATACTATACCCCTTAAATAAAGTTGTAAGCCCTTTAGATAGAAGCAAAGCCTTGTGAACCCTATCCTAGAACCAATTATCTTTAAAAGGTTAATAGATTACTAGATGTTAGGTTTATGTTTCCCATCAGGGGTTATACCTGGGTGGCTAATTTGGTATCAATCAAGAAGAAGAATAGTGAGATTAGGCTATGTACTTACTTTAGAAATTAAAAAAAAGCATAAAAAAAGGATGACTATCCTCTTCCTTTTCTTGACCAGGTTATTTAAGTTATTTCAGGTTTAATTATGATGCCTTTCCTTGATTGATTTTTAGGTTATAACCAGGTGTTGGTTGATAGGGAATACATGATGAAAATAACCTTCACAACAAAATGGGGTACCTTCACTTACAAAATAATGTATTTTTCACTAATAAATATAGGAGCTACCTTTCAAAGAGATATGGACCATGCCTTCTAAGGTCTGATAGGTAAGTGTATCATTATATATATGGATGATCTAACCATTTTTATAAAACTAGAGAAGATCACTTTATGCACTTACAACAAGTCTTTGAGAGATGCAGAAGACATAGAATCTCCTTAAACCCCAAGAAAAGTATCTTTTGTGTTACTAAAGGCAAATTTTTGGGTCATGTCATAACTAAAGATGGAATCTCTATAGATCATAAAAGAGTAGAGGCTATATCTATAATAGAGCCTCCAAATAGTAGAAAAGAGCTAAAATCATTATTTGGTAAGATAAACTTTGTAAAAAGTTGATTTCTAGCTTTGTAGATATTGTCAAGACATTAAATGACATGCTAAAGAAGGATGCCAAGGCCTCATGGAATAATTAATCTAGGAAGGTATTCAATGACATCAAATAAGTAATTTTCCAAGCTTTAGTCCTGATAAGTCTTGACTTTTCAAAGGACTTTTATCTTTATTATTTTGCATCTGACCATACTATGGCTATGATTTTAACTTATAAAGTTGATGGATGTGATCACCAAATAGCTTTTATGAGTACCAACTTCAAAAATGCTGAATTGAACTATTAATTGATTGATAAATAAGCATATGAATTAGTTAAGGTAGTAAAGAAATTCAAGCACTATATCATTAGGAATAAGATTCATGCTATTCTACCTGACCATACCATAAAACTTATACTGAGCCAAAATGAACTTGGGGAATGTAGAGGTAAATGGATGTTAGTTTTGTAGGAATATACCATAAAAATGAAAATAGAAAAAATAGTAAGGTGCCAAGGCTTGATCCAAATGATTGCTAATACCAGCCCTAGGTTAAATATCATGCAAGTGAATCAATAGAATTTTCAAATTAGTGAGTCGTATGATTCTATCATTCATTTGATAATTAATGGTACCTATCCTACAAGACTAACAAGAGAGTGAAAGAGGGATATAAGGCTCTAGACATCCCATTATTTGATCAAAGATGGAGTCTTATATAGAAATACATTTGAAGGGGTCTACCTAAGGTGTGTCTCAAAAGAGGCAGCTACCCAGATCATGAGTACCTTTCATGAGAAGCTTGGCAATGGAAACCCATCTAGGAACACTGTATCCCATAAGATATTCAAAGTTGGCTACTATTAGCCAACTATTCTCAAGGACTCCCATAAGTGCATGAGAGATTGTCATTATTGCTAATTATTTAGCACCAAGGAGCTTAAAGAAGCAATGCCTTTATAACCAGTCATTTTTTAGGGTTAGACTTTGTGGGGGTGATTAACCCTAATTCATCTAAAGGTCAAAAATTCATCATGACTACCACAAATTACTACACAAGTTAGGAAAAATCTATAGCCACTAAACAATGCATAATGGAGGAAGTGATCAGTTTATTGGAGGAGAACATTTATACCAGATTTGGAACTCTAGTCTCTCTAGTGTGTGACAATGTTTCTATATTTACATCCATAAATATGAATGAATGGGCATATGATAATGACATTTGTCTTAAATTTTCATCCAACCATTATCCCCAAGGAAATGAATTTTCTGAATCTACCGATAAGAACTTGATGAAAGAAATAAACAATTCTATTGCAAATAAGCCTAGGACTTGGCACAAGCATCTTCAATATACACTATGGGATGATAGGATAAGGATCAAGCAAGCCTTGAAGGCATCACCATTTATTTTAGTGTATGGTTAAAAGCCTATCTTTCCTATCACTCTCAACTTGCCCATGTATAAATTCATGCAAGAATATATGGAAGAAGACCAAGAGCCTATAAATTCAATACAGATGGACATCATTCAGATGGAAGATGCAAAGGAGAAAGACTTTGTTGATTTTAATAGACATTAGACCACAGTAAAGAGATGGTTAGATAAAAGTTAAAAGATCAAGGTGTTTAGACATGCGGACCTGTTTCTATTTTGGGACAAAGCATCTGAGCCTAAGGAAAATCATGGGAAATTTACACCTTTGTGGATTGGCTCATATCAAATTGTAGACACATTGGGAAACAACACCTTCAAGCTCAAATATCTACAAGGAGCAAAGTTCACACTACCCACCAATGGGTAGTACCTCAAGAATTACTTCTCTACTAGTCCTCTTGAGGTATTTTTGGAGTAAATTGAAAGATGGTTAAACTTTATATTGGTAGGCTAGTTAGTTTCTTTCAGTTCTTTCCTTCTTGTCCCTTGTTTGTATATAATCATGTATGTTTTTTTCTTTTTCTTTATTTCTCACTTTTCTATTATGTGTTACTTTTGTTACCTTATTCCTTGATTCCAATAAGTCCTCTTAGACAACCTTGAGCTTAAAGTTTCAATTTGATTGAAATTCCAAAATCCAAGAAAGTGGGTATGAGCCTAATATATGTGCTAACTATGGATTTGAAATGTGAGCCTAATGTTGTGATTTAAATAAACTATAAAAGGTTGATGGATAAGTTAATTATTTTATGAGAACTTGAACATTTTCTTGACCTAAACTTGGTTTTAAGAAGATTTTCACTTGTAGGATGAAAGCTTAATCTATTGATACACAATCATGCTTGCACTTAATAAACATCCTTTCTTGAGACAATGTTTGCAACCATAGGTGATTTTTTGAGGATCAAACACTTGACCAAATACTTAAAACTAGCTACCTTGGTTCCCAAACTTTCTAAAAGCATAAAATATCTAAAAAATACAAAATTAAGAATTTAGTACAAAATCAAAATCTTTCCAAGCATAAATGATTATGATAACCTCCACTAGGGCTATGGATACCTAGTTGGAAGTGGAGCAAGGCCATGAGTGGATCCAAAGGTATCTTTGTCAGGGATATGGATGCCTGGATGGAAACAAATCAATGCCCAAACCTTCCTTGAATTAGAAGCATGGTTTTTAATGAATATCTAAAAATGATCTAAGTTATTATTAATGATTAAAGATATGAAACTTAGAAGTTATCCCCTGAATTTGATGACAAATAGTAAGTGTATTCAAATCAACACACACCATGGATATGTCTTAATGTTTGATCCTAACTATATAAGCGAAAGGTTTATTTTAACCATAAAATGAGCTACATAATGGCATTGATCAAATAGAGTGTATGACTTAGTTTTTTCCTGAACCAGAGTCTCGAAGTTCTAACATATTTCTATGTTCCTTCAGAAGTCACCATTTGTTGAGGTCAACATACTCCTATTTTTGAAAATTGGGACCCTTGAGATGTTTTGAAGCTTAACCCTAAAAGCATGGCCTATTTTTGAAAATTATTAGAATTTAGATATCATCTACTTTGATAAAATTGGCTTACTAAGTTATGTTTCTTTAAGCTTGCCTAACATTACTAATGATTGGTATTCATGTATTTAAGTTACTAGTTTCATGGAGTCCTTACTAAAAGATTCATGTTATAAAGACATATCATAAACCTTTAGTTCAAGTTCAAATTTCAAATTGGTGGGAGCAAATTGGTGGGAATATTTTAAAATTATTTTTAAACTTAAGCCATATTTTTATGTTAAGGCTTGGTCATGTTTTTTAACATAACCAAACCTTAGCTTTAAAATTATGCTTTTTTTAATTTTGTTTCCCCCTATATGCTTCCTATATTTCTAATCGTGGTCTGATTTTATATTAGTAGGGTCCCTTTTATTTTATAGAATGGTTCCCTTTATTATTTCTAACTTGGACTAAAGCTTTAATGTTAAGGCCCCATTAATATTTATTAATATGAATGAAACCTTAGTCTAAAAATCTTAACCTAAGTTTATTTCATTTTTGGGTCCTAACTTAAGTATCTTACATCTTACAGGATCCAATGATCCATGCTTATTTGTGGCATTTCAATTAGATGACACAAAGAAATCCCAAAAAAATTGAGTACTTAGTCATTTAGACCAATCATGTTCAAACACTTAGATCACAATCAATGGTTTTTAATTCATCACAAACTCAAGATTAGATGAAGTGAATAAATCATTTAAAATTCAAAGCCCTAGGAGGTTTACAAATTTTTCATGTGGCACTCCCACATTTGAAGATTAAAATCAAAGGGTCCTGGATGTTAGAAGGGACTAATCATAAATAGGCTCTTGGATCACAATTAGATGGCTCTTACTTCATCAAAATTTTTAATTATATGGAGAGAATTGAGTTTGAGATCTCGATAATTCAAGTAGAGGTACCACATGACACTCTCATATTGGGTCATAGGAGTTTGATGATCTTAAATTTGACATTTTCACAACTTTCATTTGATGTCTGTGAGGATGTATTTGATGTCCATGTGATTGTCAACTTTAAGCCCATCAAAACTAAGAACTTATTGAGCCTAAATTTTGAATTCATGTGACCATCATTTGATGTTCATGAAGATGTATTTGATGTCTAAGAGACCATAAAATTTAAGTTAGTGGATCATTTTGATCAAGACCAAGATATACTCTAAAATGTCATTTAAAAATCTCATGAATTACATTTTCAGACTAATGGAACCTCTCGTAGGATGTTCAAGCACTTGAAATATTTAAATTAAAAATAATGAAATGGTCTCATAGTCTAAATATATGCAAAACATTAATTTAGTTCTAAGTCTATATCTTAAAGTTCCCATTACATTTGTTTGAATGCCATGAACCTTAAGCTTAAGACTTATACTAAGTCTTATTTTAAAAAGGGTATTTGTGACATAAAATTCAACCCAAATGCTTCTAACCAAATATCTTATTATGTTTATTAATAGAATAAATCCCTATGTTAAAATCTAACATTCTTGGTCCTTATATCATTTTGACCCTCTTGAGTATATTCTAAGAGCTTAACATATATATTTTAGCCCAAAGTATGAATTGTGTTTATTAAACACAATGTAAACTTTGGATTAAAATATTTGGCCATGGTCCCATTTTATAAATCCCAAAAACCTAGTTATAAACACTTTATCCTAAATTTTATATCGCATTTAATAAACATGAAATAAACCTTAGCCTAAGATATTCAAATTAAGTCCCTTCTTTAATAATGTGTCGATTAAAGCTATGCATCTTTGAAGATCCTATGCATCACACTTCATCATGAAAGGATGATCCAATAGTGCAAAGGTATAGATGACTTTTTAATAGAGATTTGAGAGCCTGTAGGCTCAATGCATGGCAAACACATAGTGAATATATGACTGACAAAGATGCTAGTTCCTAAAATGCCTATGGAGGTTCCAAATGGCATGACCATGGGGCCTAGTACAAAGAGAACCAATAATAAGTGAAGGCCTATATCATATTTGATGGCCCATGTTAATAAATGATCTTGATCTAATGGTGCAAAACAAAGGGCATTTTAAAATACCAATGGCTAGTGCTTCAAAGGCATTTATGAAAAATGTCACAAAAGGTTCTAGATTAATGACACATAAGTGTCATGTAAAAAAAAATGATAGAGGATGAGATCTTGTGTGACTAAGAATACAAATGTATAAAGGAAAAGGCCCAAATCAAATCTGAAGCATGTATGAGTTGAACCCTAAATTAAATACCACCATTAAAGCTTCAAAGCCCTAAACCATACATAAAGAGACCTTAAATGAACTCAATTAATTATAGAAAATCCAAAAGAAGCTTAATTGTGTTTTGAGCATGAAAAATTTAGCACAAAGACCAATTAAAATCTAAATTATGAGTAATTTCTAAGCATAAAAAGCCATGGTAGCTCATAGAAAATAATTAAGAGATGAGATAGAGTTATACCTATCTATAAAAAACAAAGAAAGGGTTTTTAAAGATATGAAATTGGACACTAAAACCATCAATAATGGAAATAAGAATTGATCTAATCTATTCTAGACCATAGAGGAAATGAAAGCCATTACCAAAGAGGAGCAAAGGATTACCACTATTAAAAAAAGGTATTATGATCTAGTTGTTGTTCAAATGGTTGGCCTCCATCATACTACTACCAAACTAGAGTTATTTCATTGCGTTGACATCCTTACCCCAATTTTTATAGATTATAGAATTGATAATGACTGGATTATTCATGAGGGTAGTTCTAGGAGAGTTTCTTACATTTCCCCACTAGCCTTTGAGAGGTATTATAAATTTCCAAAACCCCATGTTGTCCTACTCTTAATCAAGAAATTGACTAGTAATAATGAATTAGATACCATTATCAGACCATGGTTGCTCTAAGGGAACCATGTATTTTGGGACTTTGAAGGAAGAATCCTAATTATCCAATTTAGGGAGTAAATTAGGGTAATCATGACCCTATTAAACACAATATCTTGAGCCCCTACAACCACATATGCCAATAAGAACTAGGTGTCTTATGTCTACTTTATGGTAGAGAAAGATATTTTTCCTCTAATTAGGGATATGATTAGTATCCACCTAGGGAAATAATTTACTGCCATCAAGAGGAAGACTAGTAAATAGTTCTTCATGATGTCTTATTTAATAGATGCCCTACTAGCTTCCACCAAGGTCCCCAACATCAAAACTAGTCTCTTGGAACAACAATTTCCCACCATCAGTAAAAGCTACACATATTCAAGTATAAACACCACATGTAATTCATCTATGACTATGTCTATCCTACATTGGTGGAATACATCACATGGATCCCTATGCCTAGGATAAGCCCTCTAATAAATAAATATATGGAACTAATGGGAGATGTCTGACTTTACCCAGATTTCACTATAATTAGAATTGATGGAATTCTAACCTAACCTTACAAATTACCTATCTACATTCCTAATAAGCTAGCAGAGTAGGAAATTGCATCTCAAATCCTTCATGGTATTGATGGAGTCTACAAGGAAAAGAGGAAGGGCCTCTTCCATCCCTTTCCTTTGACAATCAAAAAAATGATTTTATAGGATTGGAAATAGGTAGACATAATGGGTAAGCATAGGGATTCCTTTGTATTTTAGTTAGATGAACTTAGGTATTAGGATCCAAATAACATAGCAGGTAATGCTTTGAAGGGGAATAACTACCCAAGCCAATCTACGAGAATCAACTTGGTCCTTATGACACCCTCCAAATCAAGGCCAACAATTTTGAGGAGGTATTGGCTAGATTCAAGAAAAGCAACCTCAAACTTGTACATAGGTTGACCAGTGATGAAAAGCCAAGGGAATGTGGTAGATGCATCCCCTTCAATACCATTTATTACTTAGACCTTCTAGGGTACCTCAAGAACAACCTCAGATGGAGTTACCACAACCTTAGGGAAATTTTTTATAAATCATTGGTAAGAAAAAGTTGGAGGAGAGATGTAGTGAGGGACATTCATCCTCAAATCTCACTCTAAGACTAGCATTCCTTACTGAGCACTCAAATATGATAGCCATAGAACTAGATGAAATAGTGGAGGATGCCCTCAAGGTACTCATTGAAGCATATGGATCTAAAGGAGAAGAAGAGTAGGATGAAAAACCATAGGCTCAAGTATAAGGGGCTGAGTAAGAAGATAAAGGAAAGGAAGTTGCCCTAGATTTTGTCCCAGTGGCACAACCAAGGAAGAGGAAATCAGAACTAGCAATTATCCTTATTGGACAAAAGAAGCCAAAGTTGACTCACACTCATCCCATAAGTGAGATCAACTTATTCAATAAAGAGTACCCCATTCATGGAATAATCATCCTTGATTGGTTTGCTTATAAAAATAATATATTGAAATCTTATTTGAGGTTCACTTAGGTCAAGTCAAAGTTGGTATTAGAGGAAAGAAGAATAGTGACCACTATAGGGCTAGATGATAAAAAAATGGATGCTCTAGGAGCATCAAACAACACAAGATTAGAGGTTACATAACCTCCAAAATACATAAAATCATATACTAATGTGTAGTTTAATTTAGAGACAACTAGATCAGAGAGAGTCACCACTAAAAAAACTATGGTGGGAACTGAAGAGTTCATATTCCAGAAGGTGGAAACCTTTACAAGGTTAACTCCAGTTAGAGGGAAACAACCTGGTGAACTGCCCATCCATGAAGAAAAGATTGTAGAAGCCAAAAGCATCAAAGAATCTATGGCAATAGATGACATATATTTTGAAGATTTAGCTAACCAAAATGATGTCTACCTCTTTAAGCTAGTTGTGGATCTAGATCTTATCAAATAACAACATCAAAGGGATATGGAATTTATGTAATAACAATAAGGAGACCCTTCGGTAATTGTCCAATCAATTAGCTAATATTCATTTTTATAATATTTGAAATATGAATATTCTTTTGTAAAGGCATTTTATTCTCTATTAGCATATTTGCCTCTAGGCTAGTCTAGGTTTGAAAAGCAAACATATTCTAGAACTTTCTAAAGAAGGACAACTGTCCTTATCTTTTATACATTTTATATCTTGTAGCTAATAGATATACTACCTTGTCTTTCTATAAAAGGTAGTATTACCATCTTGTAAAGGGGAGACATTTTTGAGCAAAAAATTATACACTTAGAGTAATTAATATAGTTAAGGAATTCTATAAAGATTGTCCAAATTTGATGTGTCAATAGTTAATATAGCTTTCTCTCAATTGTTGGTTCTAAAGCTTGAATTTCAATATCCTCTTTGAATTTTGAATTTGTATTTGTGATACAGGGTTGCTAATTTTTGCCTATATTAAATTGGTTGAAGGATATTGAATTTTCTTCATTTAATTTGTTCTATATTTATATGTACTTATGATATTTGACTTCGACAACAAATCTTTAAAGCAAAATCTAGTTCTTACTTGTATGAGTTCATACTATCCTTAAAAATTTGATTGGTATGTGGTGAGATCTAATCTTATGATATTTTGCATCAAATTCTAGTTAAAATTCATGTTCAATTACATTTAAAACTTTGTCATGATATTTGAGTCAAGAATCAACAATCACTTGTCTTCTTTCTACCTTACCCTTCCCCTTTTGTCTCTTTTTTAATCAGATCATTGTAGCTTAGATTTCATTATAAATATCCATTTTGATTAATCTTTAGTTTATGTTTTGATCATAATTCACTAAGCATTAACATATATACTTCATAATTCACAAATATTGGACCATAATGGCTCCCAATCATCAATTATTATAAATTTTGAGAAACATTCATACATTACTCTATCGTTATTTCACCACAAATAACCCAAGTTACCACAACCTATTACTCATACTCTGAATATCTAGAATTCTAAAATGAGAAGTGTTATTTAAACACTAAGAACCACTATGATACATTTAGAGGCATCAACTTGGTGGGTAGAACATTGGTACTTCATAGGATTGCCATCCCTTTTGCTACTTGTTATCTACACACTTATCTCCTAAAACCATTTACCCTTAGCTTATTCTTCTCTATTATACCCATTCTAGACTTTTAATATGTTTTATCCTTATTTTCCTTACCTTAATCCCATTTTTTTAGTCAGATGTATAGGGTTGAATAGGTTGACCCTATACATTTTTGGGTTATTTTCACTTAAGAGTTATTTTGACCTTTGGCTAACCTAGCTTAGGACCTAGTGAATTATTGTTTAGAATTTTATAGGATTGACCCTATCAGTTGAAAATTTTAGAAGGTTTTAGGATAATACTAGCCTATATATACAATTTAATTTCACACCATTTGATAAAAAATAAGTGAATAAGAAGTAAGTGCAAATGAATATCTATTTATTGACCATTCTACTTGAAAAGTAAAGCTTAGGGTTCCATACTTTCTTTGAAGATATAGATCTTGTATTGTGGAGAATTATTTTGGATACATTGATAGGTTATGTATCCTAGAGATTACTTGTATTTTTTATCCTTACATACCATAATAATTTATTATGAATCACCTTGTCCAAGGGAGAGATTAAGGCTCGACAGGTTCATCTTCAAGGCAAGTATTCCTAAATTTATTTTTCCTTTGTAAGAGTAGGTAGATAATGTAGTTGTGCTTCTCTTCCATGCACTAGAATTACATATAAATTGACATGAGCATATGTCTTCTATGCATGTTTAGTTTTTGTTTTGTTTCTAACCCCCGCTTTGTGCCACAAGATTTGGTAAGCACTAGATTAGATTTACTTTCTTGTTATTAACATAGGTGAAATATTAAAACCTAGGACTCCTTTAGTGTTATTTTATGATTGTGATAGACTAGAGGTTATATAACCATCCTTATCATAGTGTATTATGATAGTTATCCCCTAATCAGGTCTAGTGAATCTCCATATTGGTCATGTTCCCACTTAAATGTATTCCCAATCAAAAGTGTAGGTGTGATCTATTTTATTTGAGCCAAGATTGATTTATAGACATGATGAATTTTTTATTATATACATGATATATTCTCAAAAATTTAGAATGTCTTCCAAGTGGAGAGGTATGAAGTTATTAAAGATATTTATGTTTGAGGAGAGAATGCTAACAAAGGTATACTATATCTTTATACCATAATGTGTTCCATTTCCATGTAAATTTTTTAGATTCATCAAAACTTTGTTGAATATTCTTAATCAATTTCTTGGTAACACTATCATTCTCCCATTTAGATCTTGCTTCCTCTAGCCAATCTTCCTGCCACATGGTCATGTCATATAATAATGCCTTAAGTGATTCATCCTATCAAGAAAGGGCATATACCACCACATTCTATTTTCCTTATAAATTATTTAAAAATCATATCCTAACATTTTAGTCACCTATTTATATTATTATTCATGTGATAATAATTTCTCCAATAAATATTTAAGTCTATCATGATCAATTTGTACTTGAAAGTGATGACCCATTAGATAAGGTCTCCATTATTTCACTACATGCATAATATCCATCATATATTTCTCATAGATTAGTTTGAGCTTATTTTTTTACCTTAAATTGGTGAATTTTTAATGCCATTGGTTTTCCTTATTGCATGAGTACATCCTCCATGCCATATCTTGATGTGTCACACTCTACAACAATTTTTTTTGAAAAATCATGATTAGCCAAAACTTGAGTTGTGCACATAGCCATTGTAATTGTTCAAATGTTTTAGTAGCTGAATAAATCCACTAAAAGAACTATTTATTCAATAAAAATGTGAGTGGGGTTATAATTCTACCATAATTTTTTATAAACCTATGATAGTAACCAATTAGCCCTAGAAATCCTCAAAGGTTCTTAAGGGTCTTCAGAATCTGCGACTCCATCATCATTTGGGATTTTTTAGGATATAATTTCACTTCTTCAATTGTAATAATATGACCCTATCACTTCACCTCTTGGATAAAAAAATCACATTTTTAATGTTTGGCATAAATTTGATGTTGTTTTATAACTAAAAGTATGTATTTCACATGCTTCAAATGGTATTCCCAATTTTTGCGATAGATGAGGATATCATTAAAAAACACTAATACAAATTTTATAAAAAATGACCTAAAAATAGTATTCATCAAACTCTAAAATGTATATGGTGAATTTATGAGTCCAAAAAGAATGACCATAAATCCATAATGGCCTTCATGAGTTCTAAAAGATGTTATAGGTATTTCCTCATCATGGATGCAAATATGATAATACCTAGAGCAATTGTCTAACTTGGTAAAATAAATAAGAACATGAAATTCATCTATAAATTGATTAATTACTAGAATAGGAAACTTATCTTTGATGTTTTACTTATTGATTTCTCTATAGTATAGGCACATTCTCGAAATGCCATCCCTCTTTCACACCATGACAACCAGTGAAAAATATTTGATTTGAATGTGTTGGGTGATTCATGGATCCAACATCTCCTAAATCATATTTTCAATTTCTCTCTTCTTATAATAAGGATTACTTATGGTCTAATGTTGGGTGGTGTAGTTCTTAAATTGATCCTAATGGCATGATCATGTGCATGACTTAGAGGAAGTCATTTTGGCATGTCACCAAAAATTTAAAAAATGGTCATCTAGCACCATTTGCAAATCAGGATGTTTAGACTCCTTTATTGGTTGAACCTCTATGGAAAATAAGGGTGCCATAAATACTTCTATACCTTTTCTAAAAATTTTCATCATTTTATGGGAACTAACTAGTTATGGATATTTAACCCATAATCCCCATAGTTTAAAGGTCCTATCTTCTTAACAAAACCTCATAAATAGTTCTTAAAAATTCATCTTAGTAGTGCTCAAAGTGGTGAGCCATTGCAATCCAAAAAAAATGCCAACTCCTCTCATGGGAATAACAAACATATGAGAATCTAGCAAGTAGTCTCCTATAACAAGTTTAATGCTATGGAATTTTACATAATAGTTGTTTATACCACTATCTAAAATCATGACCTAAAATTTTGGAGTTAAATAAATGAAACAATTCAAACAAATAGCCAACTTACTATTGATGAGTTTATGTGTACTCCCAAATTTAATTAACATAATCACATTTTGTTTCTTTAATAAACCCACCACCTTAAGAGTTTGAGGAGTATTAATGTGTGAACATGCATGATAGGAAATAGTAGGTTGAAAATCTTCAAATTCATCCTTAGGTTCTTCCAAACTATCCCTAAAGCCTCATCATCTTCTTCCTCCTCATTAGTGCCTTCAATGTAAAAAAAATATTTTTAGCACATCGATGTCCTTTACTCTATTTAATACTACATCCAAAACAAAAAAATTTCACACATTTTTATTTAACTTGATGAGGTGTCAATCTGGTAGGTTGTGAAAATGATGGTGTTGGGAAGGTGCATTCATGCAAATTAGTGAAAGGTATTCATTTGATCAACTATTTTTTCTCAACTAGATGTGCCCTTGGTATGGCTTAATATATATTATTATGATGAAACATGCAAACCTACAATTAGATGCTATCTTTAAGGCCACCAAAAAAAGGGCTAGTCATATTTTCCTTAGTGATTTCTACCATACATAAAGAGATATTATGAAATTGACAAATGTAATCCTTTACCATCCCAATTTGGCATAACTTGGCTACTTAGATGAAAAGTTTTATAAGACATTATTGTGATAGTAGAGCTATAGCTCTTTAAAAAATATATATCATAAAACTAAGAGACCCTTATTTTTATTTTGAGCACATAACCAATTATACCAAATAAATTTCTCAGGTTCTAGATATAGAGAGGCCATGACCACCTTTTGTGAATAAGGAGTGTGATGTAGATCAAATAAATTTTCATTTTGTGTAATCTATATGAGTGGATCATTACCATCAAACTTTCATAGGTCCATTTTTAGCAACAATAGATTTTTACCATGGTTGGTGATGTGATTGTTTAGAGGAGATGAACCAAACTAAAGTGGTGGAGGGTTATTTTATAATTTCTAAGTTAAAAATTTAGCCAATACCCAATGATTTGTTGTAATTTATCTTGGAAGCTATTTAGATGCCCTCTTAGCCTTGTGAGTTCCTATTTAACTACATCAAGATCATATTTATGCACCATACCATACAAATATAACTTAAGTTACTGAACTACCTCTAAAATACTCAGATTAGAAGTTTATGACTCCATGTCATCTTTATGAGACATTTTAGGCATTTCTTCCCCTTTCTCATGACCATGAGTGTTAGGTACTGATATGAACAAAACATAGGAGGTTATAAAACCAAAAAAAAATGTATTGACATATGATACCATTATGATCACCTCACCAAGATAAATCCAATAGCTTCTAATGTGCATAAGGGTGAAAAAAATTGGCCCAAAAAAGTGTACCAGTAGAATAAACCATTGTGAGAATCTCATATAGAAGAATCTAACTACTATTGATTTTCATAAGGTAAAAAAAATTATAGACTTTTTTAAATTTAAAAATGGTTTTTATTTTTTTGTTAAAAAAACCCATGAATAAAACTACTTTGATGAAAAAGTTTAATTCTTCTTGGATCACAAGTTATGTTTTTCAACCTTCCAATGTTAAGGATGTCAGACCCCAAATAAATTACATCATAGAAACTTTCCAAAATCAAATATTTAATACCACTTGTAATGAAATTACTTAGATGATTTGAAATAATGGAATTATATATCTTAGAATTAAGAACAAAATAAATAGATCCACAAGAACAATTATTGAAAGAGAAGAATACTTGAATATTATGGTTGAGCCATTTTGAGGTGAAACCTACATAATAATAAAATAATAACATAAACTATAATATGATGATAAAATAATAACCACTACCTCCTATATATACTCTATTTAGACAAGGTTATTCTATAGGCTAACCATACTAAGAACATGGGGAAATGCAACAAGATAATATGGTGTGTAAGCCACAAGTCAGCCATATATCTATATACGCACTATAATTTAAGGTCATAGTAGTGAGAGAAGGATAAGATAAACCTTACATTCCCATGGTGATGACTGTAGACACCAAAATTGTGTCTAATCCTTGTCGTCCTCTCCTTAACCCTTGTCAACCATTTTCCCACAAGCCTTACCCCTGGCAGCATGTAAGAATGAACAGAAGGCTAAAATTAGCCTCTGTCCCCATTCTACATCTGCCGACACCAGTCACTACTTGATTGATGTCACCGATGTTGGTCACCTTTTAGGCCGATGTCAGCAGTCTTGTCGACATCGATCAACCTCAAATTGGGTCTCTTAATTCATTTTTCAATCTGTTATCCGTTATTCAGTTGCCAATCGGTTTGGCAACCGGTTATCAGACCTGCGACATCAAAACATTTCTTTGATCCGAACCCTGTAGGAATGATCAACCAATATTCTGGCATCCAGTCATCTGCAATCATCTCTCGTGTTCTCTCTCTTTGGTACAAGGACTCTGCATCAATCTGCTACATCAAAATTCTTCAACACAATAACAACATCAATCATGTCTCCAACTTTTATCTTCAGCGTATAACAGGTAAGTATTTTATCTATGTTTTCATTTTGTTCTTGGTTACTATTTTTAATTAACATTACCACCCTGACTTAGTTAAACCATAACCCTGACCTTATTTCCACCCATATCACCTCTATCCACCCTGTGTGGAAAATATAGTCTATAACTTTGCCTAGATCCCTGTCCAAAACCCTCAAACAAATCCCTCTGACTCTTAAACTGGCTTCCCGAACCCTCAGACAAAAACTTCAGACTCTTTTGCAATCCAAAGACCCTGTCTAGACCCGACCAGACCCCATCCAAAACTACTGCCTCGACCGATGCCAGTCATTACCCCTACCGATGTCGACACTTCAACCGACGTTGGCAATCTTCTTGACCGACTCCGGCATAGAGACTGACACCGGCGACTGTGCAGAGCATTTTGATGCATATCAGGTATGTAATTTTATTTTCCATATTTTATTTTCTTTCATTCTATCTTTCATTATTTCTACTGCAGTTAAATATTCTATTTTTAGTCAGTGGGTTGATATCCCTTAAGGAAGTCTTCGTACTTCAGGGATCAAGCGTTTGCTTGATAGCCCACCGTCTCCTTGTGTAACATTTTTCGTGTTTTAGTCTTTTCTTCTTTGCAGGTGTCATTCCTCCATAGCCAAAGAGGAGTACCTTCCAACATCTGATTTCAGTGCGCATGACCATATCCAGGTATCTTCTAGCCTTGACCATTTCTTTAAGTTTCTCATTTTCTTCTTTGAATGTGAAAGTGATATAGCATAGAAACATTCTGGCATGCCCGGTGGGACCTTAGGGTCTCCCTTAGGTTCCTTTTATTTTGTTCATATAGGTGCATTAGGTTTCTCCCTTTTCACCTCTTTCTTCTCTTCTAAATGACATCATAAGCAGGAATAAAAAGAACTTTTCTTTTCTTTCTTGCACTTCTAGACTAGTCAAAAATCATATTCTTCGACTCTTTCTCCATTCGTCTTCATACGAACAAACATTTTGACTTGGGCTTAAAACACTTTGCATTCATTTCTGCTTGCTTGTATTTCTTAGTCCACACTTAGTAATTAATAACCGCATATTGAATTAATCTAGTCCACTTTATGTTACACAACCAAACCACGTGCACAAATCAAACATCAAATAATACCTGAGACAAGACCTGACTGGGATTTCATCACCCAGCAGATACCTTACCCCTACCTAGCAATCTCACTTGGATTTCATCACCAAGGGGAAAGCCCACTCCATTCTCTGGCAGAGGATAATCTCTAGGCAAGGTATATTTTGGCTAAGCGAGACCAGCTTATCACTGGGCTCGTGAAGTGAGGGGAGCTTGCTCCTTAGCACCAAGCCACGTACCGAACCTAATACAGTCTTCTTGAGTGCCTAAACAAGACCTAAAACCATCTTTAGACTACCTCTTCTAGGACCCTTCTAACAGCCAACCTCCCCAAACATCACTTTAAGGCATAAGCCACAAGATTCTAAAAGTTGATTCTTAGGATTTAACGCTTAGTGTCTGCCTGTCTCCATCTCTATTTTTCTATTCTTATCTGCTTGTTTGAGTTAGTGAGGATGCTCTTCTTTCTTTTTCCAAGAATCTTCAAATTCACTAAGTTTCTGGAAAACCATAGTCACCGGCATCGGCTTTACCACCGACGTCGGTCTCCTTTACTCACCGACATCGGTTATCTGACCGACCGACGTCGTCCATATTTTATCACCGACATCGGTTTTTAAACTGACATTGGTCTCTGTCACAGTTCTTTTTCAAAACAACAACCTTAAAACCTGCCCCTTTTTGCCAAAAACCACATTCTATGTTTCTGAAACTGAGAAAACATAGTTTTTGAAACCTGCCCCTCCTCCTTGCCTTGAATGGTTTTGACACACAGTCAAACCAAGGCTCTTCTTGACCACGCGAGACATCAACCACTTCCGTATTCCCCATCCATAACCAGTCCTATAATGGAGTTCCACTCAGAGACTGAAAGAACTCCTACTCGATCGATCCTGACTCAAACTCCCATCGTCCCTAAAGGGGACCAAGATTTTGCACGATTCTTGGACCTCAACGTCAAAGCCCTCCAAAACTATCTCGCAAGAAACCAAATGTGGGACCTTTCAGTCATAGCGGAAATAACATCGACGTCACCTGCTACCCAACCCATCATGACTCATCTTATTATCTCGACCAGTCACTCAACCATGGCCAATACGCAAAGTTTGGCCTCCTCATCTATTTTCAAACCTGCCTCCATCGGGGTGTCATTACCCCCTCAACCGCACACAATTCAACCAAGTTTTACATCATACTAGAACTTGGTTGTCTCGACCTCACCCACTCTTGCACCTATACACGCAGGAGTGACAACCTATCCTTTTACCAGTGCCACCACTCAACCACCTATAGCGGTATCTAGTCAACTTTTGTCTTCCAATTTCATGACACAAGCCCCTTTGACCATGACATCTATCCCTATGACGTACTACCCTTATGTTGTGCCTACACAATCACAACCAAGTACGTCATACACCTCTTCGACCACCTTTCAGGTGCCCTACAACTTAGGGGGTACCCCACCTACCAATCCATCAGCAGATGTCATCAAAATGCTGATGGATAAACTATCCAGTCTCAAAACTTCTATCTTTGGTTCAAGCAATGCTCTGTCATATGAGGAAATTTGCAACGAACCCATCCATCCTTCTGTGCCCATCCAACCATACCCCAACCAATGGTAACTTCCTAAATTTACTCACTTTCAGAGTAAGGAGGACCCACAAAAACATCTTTAGGCATTCAGACATGCCTTCTACCTTATTTCCCATGATGATGCGTTACTTTTATGCACGTTCCCTATGTCCCTTTTTGGCCCCACCCTTGACTGGTATAGTTCTCTTGCTAGACATTCTATCTTTTCATTCACCCAACTCACCCAATTATTTCTCGACCATTTTTCTATCAACATCAGCAAACAAGTTTCAATCACAGACCTCTATTTCATCAGGCAATTTGACGACGAATCAATAGTCGATTTTGTTGCCTATTGGAGAGCCTTGATTAACCATCTCTCCTTCTCCTTGCCTCAACCTGAGCTCATTGAGCTCTTTTCTTGAGCATGTGTTAGCCACATCTCTTCTACCTTGCGGATCCAGACATTCGGCACTTTCAACGAAGCTTTCACCATGGCAAGAAAGCTTGAAATCTATGCCATCGATGAAAATAAGGTCAAATTGCATAAAAACAATGCAAAATCTAATGACCCTTCTTCGTCTAAACCTTCTTCTGCCCACTCCCAGTCCAAGGGGTCAGCAAACATTGTCATCTTTAGACCATCATCTTCAACAATAACCAACTGACCTCAATTTTCAACATCAGACTACATCAATAAACATTTTCAATGTCGATCCATACAATGTCAATTCACTCCAATTAGAGAGTCATATGCCTCTGTCTTGGATAAACTCATCAAATAGGGGGTCCTCAATCTCCCTTCAATCTGACCACATCAATTTGACCCCTCAACACCTATCCCTGCATGGTATAGGGAGAGCCACTTTTGTAACTATCACCGTGTCAAAGGCCATGACACGGACCACTATCAAACCTTCAAAAACACCATCCAAGACATGTTAGACAAGGGGGATCTTATCCTGGATAACCCGAACACTCTAGCCAACCAAAACCTTGACATCTTCAAGCAACCCTTTCCTAATCACCCACCTACTCAAAATAATATCCAGACCATGACCAATGACCCTCAAGACCATGATATACACACAGTCGACACTGTCTTTTCTCTTATCCCTGACCAACATCCTTCACAGGTGGAAGACCCTTCTTCCCCTATTCCTCCTCCATAGGGTGAAGAACTTTTTTATCCTATTAATCCTCCATTGACCTCTCTCATATTGGAGGATGTTTTGATGGCACCCACACCGGCTGCCTCACCCTCATCCCTTTTGTCATCAATGGGGGATCATACATTCCCTACGCCTAAACCACATATCAAGACCATGACCATTCCTACGCTCTATCCAACTACAGAGCCACACCCTGATATTTCTTCTCCACCAAGAGAAGAACCAGTCTCTTTGTCTATTTTGACCGAGGAAAACCCAGTCACGGTTTCTTCTTACCCTTTGCCTGAGATTACTACATCTCACTCGCCTCCGTCCATGTCCGAATCCAAACCCAAATCTAACCTCGTCTCGCATAATAGTGGCCCTCACCCCAAACCAATGAAGGCCATTAAACCACACCAGAGGGCTCCTCCCCCACCTTCATCATTACCTTCAATTTTGGGCCTACATCTGTCCACTTTAACAGGGATGCTTCCTACTCCCATACTTCCTAGAGGCAAGTCGCCTCCATTACTCTCTCAACCCATTAGACATATATCTCTTCCAATCCATCGACCAACGCCTCCTAAACCAAAGTCACCAACCTTCACTGCAATAAAACATCCAGACCTATTAGCAGGATCTTATGCCTTGCTATTACGGTAATTGTTGCAGTCCTCTCATATCAATCTCCCGCCGCTTAGACCATATCAATCTCTCAGACCAAAACCCCCTGGTTCGACGACACTCAAATTTGTGCGTATCATCGCATGCCTGGGCATGACATTGAGCATTGTTGTGCCCTCAAGGTTGTCATTCACCAATGTCTGGGGAATGACACTCTTCTTCTCGACCACATCTTCAGCAAACCTTCAACACCACCCCACTCATCAACTCTCAGATCAAGACCATCTTGGTTTGACAACTCTAAATTCTGTCATTATCACCACACTCTGAGACATGACACTGAGCATTGTTGCACTCTTAAAGTTGTCACTCGTCAACACCAGAAAAATGATTCCCTTCTCATTAAGGATCCTCTTGACCACCCCTCCGACAAATCATCAACACCGACCCATGCTTCTCTAACCTCATCACCTAAATCAGGATCTCCACGCCAGACTATGGTCCCTTTGCCACCTTTAACCCCCTTATTCGACATCAACAGAGTCCATCTGACCACTAAACCTCAACTGACCTTAACCAATCCATCGAACATTCTCCCTAGCCGTTGGGGGAATTCAACCTTCATCCAAACCTTGACCAATTTTTCAACCCAGTCTCAGTCAAATATCAATCATTCCTTTAATCCTCAATCTCAACCAAGTGTCCATCGACCCTAACTTCGATCAAACATTCAACCAGTCTCAACCAATCAACAATCAAATATCAATCAACCAAACATTCAACCCAAACATTCAACCAACCTTTTTATCAAAACATTCAACCAGTCTTGACAAATCAGCGACCACATCAACCAACTTCTTAATCATCATCAGCATGTGACCAATATGGAGTGAATTAAATGAGGCAAGTTTGATCCTAATTGGCTCATAACTTTCATTATCATGCATAATTATGGATCAGGGACTTATCGTCTGTCCTCTCTTGATGGACGACCAGAACTTGAGCCTCTTAATGCGTTGCATCTGCGACCGTTCTACTACTAGTCGAGTACTCATCCACTTGACACTTAACTTGAGTTCGTCCCTTGAGCATTCCCCATCCTCTTAGTCCTGATTCCTTTCATCCCTATTCCTCTTAACAATTTCCTCTATAACCCTTTTATGATGTATGGATGCTTTGTCCTAATAAAAGGGAGCCCTTGACCTTCTATAATCTTGTCCATGACTCACATTTCTATCAAAACAAATCAAGATGTCAAAATATCCATGGTCACCATATCAATATCAAATCAAAAGGCAGACTACTCCCTCGAAGGATAGTTATACTATCATTGCTATAACTAATAGACTGCTCCCTCAAAGGACAGCTATTCAAAAGCCCTTATATTAAACAAAATTCTAGACCACTCCCTCGAAGGATGGCTATGACTAATCTGGAAATAAATAACACTATCTTAGAAGCTTCCCACATTAATCAGCTTCACAACTGACCACCAAAGAAAATGACATCTCTATGCAGACTTCCCGCATTGATCAGTCTGCACCTAAAAAAAAAATGAGTCATGGACTTGACTTATAGTTGTCTCAGGGTCTCCTATGAAAAGGGGCAAAGTTATCTCTGCTCTTAAAATGGGTTACCCTATTTCCTCCTCCTATCACTTGCTCAAGGGACTTTGAGCTCACTTTAATGTCAAAGTGATTTGATTACCGTTCTAAAACATCTGGTCAATGACATCATGCATGAATGGGGCTCTTGGTTCTAATAACCCCTATCTGTGCTGTCATTCTGGTCCTTGTCAATGAAAGAGCAATATGCTTTTCACTTCTTCTGCACTTTGGTCACATTAAACTTCATCACTTGTCACACCTAATCAACTCAACTCAACTCTCTTTTTCAAGCCACTCCCATAGCCTATTCACACTAGTTTCTATGGACACCAATACACATAGAAACTATCGACCCGACGCAATTTATGTTAAGCATAAACCAATACTTGCTGAAGCATAAATAGACCTCAATTCATTTTTAGCATACATCCATCATGAATATGGAAAATTGCTAGGGATGAAAGACCCCTCAACCAATGTTGCAGAATACACCATTTGGAAAAGGCTGCAACATCTTCTTCCCTTCATCATTTCATCATGACCAAGACCAATCTATCGACCACTTTAACCACCTATCTACCACTCAGACCCTTAGTCTGAACTACATTGGTCTGAGGCCCTAAGACCAGGGCTATGTAGGTAGCACTCAAATGATACGACATCATCTGGGGTTAGCTCGACCACCCTCATTTGTTCATCTCTCTAATGGACAAACCTTCTTTCCTCCTTATGACCATGATTTTGCCCTCGACCAAAACCATTTCCATCCCTTTGACCCTTCCTCCCTTCTAAGGAGAACTACATTGGCCTGAGGCCCTTTCCATAGGGGCTATGTAGGCAGCACTCAGATCACATAACATTTTCTTCTGAGGTTAGCTCAACCGCTTTCTTCGTCCATTCCTCCCCCTTGACCAATGACCATTGGAGATCATGCCTATCTCCTCCAACTTCAACCACTGCCAGGACAAATGTCACCTTGGTTGTTTTTGCCTGTATGTTACCTCACGAATGGCTAGCAAAATTGTGTGCAGACTATTTTTGATCCTCACAAGTATAGGATTGCAAGCCGGTTGATCCCCACTACTTGTGACTTTTTCGTGTTTCCAGGAGTACTTCCTGAGCCTGGGATACCTGGAACACGATGACCATTTGGAGCTTCAGCTTCGATTGAATAACCCAATCAGAAGATGACTAAATACTGGGGCCTAGTTATTTCAATTTTAGCACTCCTTGACCCTCGACCTATGACAATTTGACCCGACCATCTCGTGAAGTGGTATACACGTAATCTCAACTTTTGAAGCGTTCACCCTCACCATTTTTTCATCCACTCTTTGTCAAATTAACACCTGATTCTTGGTTCCCTTCCTTTGACTCCTACTTTGAGGGGGAATACCTCATCCACACCTAGGGCAATTCACCTCTTATTTTTGTCTTGCAATTCATTCGAATAACCAACAAGACGGAATCGACCTTATCCCACACTTGGGGCAATCCACCTCCTATTTTTGTCTTGCAGTTCGTCCAGAACAACCAACAAGACAAAAAGGGGCAAATGTAGACACCAGAATTGTGTCTAATCCTTGTCATCCTCTCCTTAACCCATGTTGACCATTTTCCCACAAGCCTTACCCATGGCAGCATGTAAGAATGAATAAAAGGCTAAAATTAGCCTCTGTCCCCATTCTACATCTACCGACACCGGTCACTACTCGATCGACGTCACCGACGTCAGTCACCTTTTAGGCCGACGTCAGTCAACCTCAAACTACATCTGTTAATTCATTTCTCAATCCATTATTCGGTTGCCAATCGGTTTGGCAACCGGTTATCAGACCTGTGGCATCAAAACATTTCTTTGATCTAAACCCCACAAGAATGATCAACTAGTATTCTGGCATCCAGTCATCTGCAATCATCTCTCGTGTTCTCTCTCTCCGGTACAAGGACTCTACATCGATCTACTACATCAAACTTCTTCAACATAGTAACAACATCAATCATGTCTCTGACTTTTATCTTCAGCATATAACAAGTAAGTATTTTCTCTGTGTTTTCATTTTGTTCTTGGTTACTATTTTTAATTGACATTACCACCCCGACTTAGTTAAACCATAACCCTGACCTTATTTCCACCCATATCACCTCTATCCACCTTGTGTGGAAAATACAGTCTGTAACTCTACCTAGATCCCTATCCAAAACCCTCAAACAAATCCCTCTAACTCCTAAATTGGCTTCCTGAACCCTCAGACAAAAACTTCAAACTCTTCTGCAATCCAAAGACCCTGTCCAGACCTGACCAGACCCCGTCCAAAACTGCTGCCTCAACTGATGCCAGTCACTACCCCTACCGACGTTGGCACTCCAATCGACGTCGGCAATCTTCTTGACTGACGTCGGCACAGAGACTGACACTGGCGACTGTGTAGAGTATTTTGCTGCATGTCAGGTACACAATTTTGTTTTCCATCTTTTATTTGCTTTCATTCTATCTTTCATTATTTCTACTGCAGTCAAATATTCTATTTTTAATCAGTGGGTTGATATCCCTTAAGGAAGTCTTCGTACTTCAGGGATCAAGCGTTTGCTTGATAGCCCACCGTCTCCTTGTCTAACATTTTTCATGTTTCAGTCTTTTCTTTTTTGTAGGTGTCATTCCTCCACAGCCAAAAAGGAGTACCTTCCAACGTCTGATTTCAGTGCGCATGACCATATCTAGGTATCTTCTAGCCTTGACCATTTCTTTAAGTTTCTCATTTTCTTCTTTGAATGTGAAAGCGATATAACATAGAAACAATGACCTTGGTTTCATCACTAAAATTAGATACAAGATCTTGTTGTATTGCTATAATAGTCTTCTTACCTTTCTTATTATTAAACTATTTTAGTCTACATTCTAGGTTGAGCTCCCAACACTTAGGATATTCATGACCTTATCTCTTTAAATGAGAGAAAAAGGCTTACCATCCTAATTATTCAATATGGATGTATGTTTCATCGTACCCTTTCCTTTGCCTTTACTTTCAAGTAATTTACTGGGCTTCTTTGTGAAGTGTTCTTTATCCTTGGTCTCTTTACCCCTTGATTTAATATGGGTAGCTTGGACATAAACTTCATCAAGATTATTGGGATTTAAGTTGAGTATTTTATGCCTAAAATAATTAAATAATCCACCAATATATTTCAAAATAATCTCTTGATTGTAAAGGTGAATGCACAAAATAAAAGCCCTTTTCCTAAAATCTTGAGTGTAATCTTGTACACTTTGACCCTCTGATTGCCTTAAATTTTACCAATCCAAGTAGCTTGTTGAAATTCTCCTACTAAATAAAATTATTTTTTTAGTTTATAAATAAACCACTCCAAGAAGGAATCACTTTATCATTTTTTATGAGATCTTCTTATGTCTTACTCTCCCACCAAATGAATGTTATACCACTCAACCAAAGAGTAGCTAAATAAATTTTGATTCCTCATCATCAGTATTATGAACCCTAAAATATAATTCCATCTAATTGATCTAATTATCCAATTTCTCTACACTAAGATCTCCATTATAAATTGACAAATCAAACTTAACAACAAGTTTTATCTTAGAATAAATAGAATAAAAAACTTTCTTTTGTTCATCAAAGGAATAACTATAAGGTTTGGGAGGAGATAGAGGAGATTTAAGAGGTTATTTTCCTTTACCTTACCATTTGTTGAGGGTTCTTCCTCTTGTTTACCTTTATTTTCACCTTCAATCCTAGTGCAAGCAAGATGACATGGAGGTCTAGTTAATGAAAACCATTAATGTCTATATTGAGGGGTTCAACAATTTGAATAGACACACTTAGGTATTTCATCAAATAATTGACATTGAAATTATAGAGATTTAAATTTATTGACTATCATAATAGAATTGAAATTTATTTTATGCCATGATTTAGATAATTCAATAATCAACATGAAGGTAAATAAATAAATTTTCCCTTTTAGGGCTCACACATAATTCTACCTTTGAAATGGTATTCACACACTAATAAAGGGTGTTTTTAGTCCATTCATTTAATTAAATTAGTTTAATTGATGTCATATCAAACTAGGGCTGGTGTCCAATAATAGTCTACAATAAGGTAAAAAGGATGAGGACTAAAGTTATCTATTTGGGGGTGGTTTTGGATCACTTAACCCTAAAGATTTAATCTACTTACATGAATTAAAATCTAATTTAATACTTGTGAAATAAATATTCTCTCTATAATTGAAAATTATTGGAATGGAATACAATTGTTGAAATTGAAATTACTTTTAAAAGAAACACACCCTTAATCTATTTGCATAAATGTAAATGTAAACACATGTTTTATCTATGTTGCTAAAAAATAAATACTTCAAAAGGAAATGATTGGAATTAAAATTCCAAAAATAACTCAAATATAAATACACACATTAATACATAGTCTTTTAGGTATAATTAATTCAATCAAACTAAACATAAATACTTTGAAAATATTAGATAAAAATAACACAAAACATAAAATAATATAAAATATCCTTCTTCCTTGGTTTAGTGGGACCTTGCTCTTCCTTATAATAGGATGTGGATCAACACTTAACTTTGTATAAACTTCATCAACTTCTCATTAATTATGAAAAATGATTACAATATAAAAAATGTTTGATAGTTCTATGAAATCCACACTATATCTAACTCTATTAACTCTCAAATCACACTCTACTAACTCCCATAATGAATACGAAGGTTGTATTTATAATACAAATTCTTTAATAAATTATTGTTAGAGAGTAATAACTTAATTTTATAATATTAAAAAACTAAAAAATAATATTTATTATTCTAAAAAACTAAAAAATCAATTTATATCTAATTTACTAACCTTAATAGCCTAAAAAATTAGTTTAGATATGATTTCTTATTCTAACAAACTAAAAAGTTAGTTTTGCAACCAATTTTTATTCTAAGCTAACGACCAAACAAAAAATTTGGTTCTTACAATAATTTTGATATGTAAGATATTCATAGTAGTTGGATTACTATGAACATCTTCCCTTATTCATGAATACTTATTTTTAAAAAATATACCACTTTATAAAAATAGATAAAATTCATTTTTAGGGGATCTTTTCCTTCATGTTTTCATAGTTGCTAAATTATGTATCTGTTTATGTGTGATGATGTCTCTTCATGGAAGTTTCCATTTATATAATTTTTATAAATATAAATCTATAAAAAAGGTTCTAAAATATTCCATCATACCTCTTTTAGCCAATAAAACTTCAAAATCATTTCTTTGCATCTTCATAATCAATTCTATGCAAATTTAGTGCTCAACTAATGTACTCCAAATCTTAACTGTTGAACTCCATAGATTCATTGTTAGACTCCAAAGCTTCACTGTAATGATTGTAAATTTTACATATGAGTTCATATCAAGACTATTCTTTTTTAAAAATTGTCTATTTTTTTGAGAAAAATATAAATATGAAATTATGTTCATGATTAAATATGTTATTGATGATCTTTTTGTTGTTATATATAATCTATAAAATTTGTCCTTAGATATTTAGATACTAAAACATCAAACAAACCAACAAAAAAACACATGACCTATTTTTTGTTGATACAAAGGTGTTTGAATATCTTATATGATCATGCATAAATATTACATCCATATCAATAGAAAATTAATAACCTTAAAGATGATTTACATTAAACTTAAAATCTAGTGAGGATCTCTATAGCTACATGAAGAGTGTTCATGATTTGTTCTTTGATAACTTCAAACATTAATATCCACATCATGACTCCTTTTAACCTACATATACAACATGTTGTATCTTTTCTCCAAGATAATTTCAAAAAATAGTAACAATATAGTAGATACATATCTTATGTTTCATTCTAAAACAAATATAAGTTGTTAAACTATATCTAAGTATAGTTTTAGAACATGGTTTATGTAATAGAAAATAGTGTCATTACTGATATAATGAGACATTTTATGGACTTATCATTCTCCCACACTTAAAATCATGTATATCCTCATGCATGCTAATGATTTCTATGTAGATGTAGATCTTCCAATTATTTAGTCTAATAGAAATTAGTCCACTTGTTCTATCAAAAAATTAGTATTTTCTATCTTTTCTCAATATTCGTAAGTTTGTTCTAATTTGATAGACTATAATGGAGAAGTAGTGAAGATTTTAATTTTATTTTGATCCACTCTTTTTATGCTGATTTTAATAATGATCTTTACCTTATTGATAGATATATGTTTTGAAAAGATTGGATCCTCTTTTTTACGGAGTTAACTAGATCATCTCATCTCTTATTGAAAACCATATAAATTATACTAATGAATATTCTTTTTAATCAACAATATATTTTTGAAATATTTGAAAAGAACCTTTTGAAATCAATAAAACAATCCTTCTATAAGAGCCACAATTTACTTGTTTTTAAATCTTTTCCTCTCTTCTCTCCCACATTTAGATTGATGCATGTCCTCATACATGAGGAGATTCTTTAATTTTATTTTTAAGTTTTATTTTTTTATTGATCAAATAGTTTGTCAAGTGGACCTATTTTTAATTGAAAAAATTAATACTATATTTAAAAATAAAATAATATAATAGATACATTATCCATACTCTAATTTATCTATAATTTCTTTCATGGAGATATGGAAAAAGTTATTTGATAATGAAAGAGAGCACAAAGATAAAGTTAACTAGGTACAAATTTATTGTTGATTGGAAAAAAAATCATTTACTAGTTTTCAACTTTTCTCAAAATCTAGTTTTCTAACCATGACTGGAAACAATGCTAAAAGGTTTTCATTGTTGAATTTTCTATTTTTTAATTTATTTTGTTATTTTTTTCATTTTAATTTTAAATAAATTATAACATGATTATAAATTAATAAGTTTTATTCTATTTCATCTACAATATTGAAATCAACTAGAAAGTTGATTTTACTCATAAATGTTTTGTGAACCAATTTTCTCAAAATCAACATATGTGTAAAGCATGAAAAGAAATTACCCAATTATTATTTAAATATATTTTCATGACTTTTTCAGTGATTAATATGATTCAAAATATCCTTTATCAAGCTCTTGAACTACTCTATGTGAATCTAGAGCCAGATTGATGGATTTCAAAGATAAACTAATGGACTCTAGAGCTAGAACTGTGCTGGTACATGATATCTTGAGATAATATTATAAAGTCTTTATGATTTTCAAAAATATATTACTCATTTCTTTTGAAATTAACTCAAAATATAATCTAGATCTATTAATTGTGATTTAGTTAGTCAAAGTGAAATTCTGAGAAGACTATGTTTTAAATAAAAGATTGTCAATTTTACGTATAGAATATACTCAAACATCAGACATTAGTTATAAAATATTATAATAAAATAATAAAAATATATCTAAAAATATGATATATTTTAAAACATTCTATCTAATATGTTTCTTGCATATTTTCACATGTTTATAAAGTTTATTTGATTAAACATGTAAAAAAAGAGAAATTGAGAAATACTAAAAAAACCTTTATTATGAATGGATGGAATTTAGGAGTTGGAAAAATTTATAATTTCATTATTATATAATAGTTATTTTATACATGTTCACATATAATCTATTATTAATGATGGGGTGGAAGCCACCATAAATGTGCTTGATATTACAGTAATTGGATGAATGATAGGTAGAAATTATTTGAAAAATATTGATATGGTAGAGGTATATTGTTACAAGTATGAAATTAGTGTTTATATAAAAAATATTTATATTTATATGAAAATTATTAATACACACCTAAAATTTATTGATTTAGTGACCATGTTTCTCTTTGGACAACACGTATCACTATCATACTTCCTTTTTCATCCCTTGATTCTTTATGTACATTATATGTCTTTGTAAAATAAACATGAAATTCACATTAAAAAAATTTAGTTAAATAATTTTTTTCTTTAAATATTATTTATAATAATTTTGAAATTATGATTTCTTGTTCATCAATTAACCAACTATTTTAAATGGCACATTATTAGGTTTAAACATGTATTAGGTAGTTATGTGCTTAAAGGACTCTTTTTCAAATGGTTTGATAATTTTTATCTCAAGTCTGAGTATCTTCAAAACTAGACTGGTGAACTTTAAAGCTAGAATGATGGTTTATGGAGCTAGATTAATGGACTACATATCTATTCTATGATATTCAATTCAAATTATAAAATCATTTGATGATTCTTGTGTGTCTTGTTATTCTTTTATTTTCTCATTAAGAGGGTTTGAAATTTTGTTTTCCTCTAGAATTTTTGTGATGGTGAGTGGTGAACTAGTCAATGTTTTTCCTGAACATAACTAAACATTAAAATAATTTATAGCATTAAATCCTATATTTATTTATTATATAATTTGTAAATATTGGATAATGGAATTAGTAATCAATAATAATTGAGGTGGAAATATTCTCTGTTGATTAAATACATCATTGTTTTCTTTTGTTATTCTTAACTTTCTACTACTAACATTTGTTCTTGAATAATTTATATATATTTCAATAATTTCATTGGAAGTTAATTTATTTGCATCACCTTTTCCCATTAAGTTCAATGAATCTTGAGAATAAACATCTAATACTTTCAATAAAACTATCTTACTGAGGTCTTCATCAAACTTATATCTAAAATTTTTTATAGACAAAAAATAATTTGTCTAGATAATCTTCTATAATTTCATCCTATTTTGTTTTATATATAAGAAATTATCCTTTAACCTAAAAGAGTCTTAATATTTATCTAAAAAAAAATTTCTATTTCATCCCATGATTGAATAGAATATGATTGAAAACCCATAAACCATCTCATAACTAATTCTTTAAGTGTAAAAGAAAATATCTTTAGCTTTTGATTATCTATTTGGTAGTTATAAGCTTGACATAATAATTTGAAATCAAATAGGAACTAATTAGAATTTTATGTTGACATTACATTAAACTTAGGTAGTATGGATGGGGATATGTTCTTCATTAGAATATTCTCTTCTTGGTTTAAGAAAATAGGGTAGGCAAAGGTTCTTCTTAATAGTTGAGCTCTATCTATCCTAAGCCTATTTTATGGATTCAATACATTTATAATATTTTATCCCATGGTTAAATTGATTTTTCTTGAATTTATTCCAAATATATCTTCCCTATGAATCTATTTCTCTATTCAGAAAGTTTCATTAATTTATGAGAAGTTGTTTTAATTAATTTTCAGCTTATGATTTATACTTTACTAACACCTTAAAGTTCTCGACAATGGTTTCAAAAATAATGGGTGTTGTCTATCCCTTCATTTAATCAACTTTGTTTAGTTGATGTAATATAAAATTTGGGCTAGTGTCCAATGACATTATGTTATAAGGTGTAAAGGATAAGGACCAATAGATGTCTATTTGGAGGTGGTTTTGGATTACTTAACCCTAAAGATCTAATCTACTTGTATGAATGAAAATCTACTTTAATACTTGTGAAATAAACACTCTTTCTATAATTGAAAATGATTTGAAGGGAACACACTTGCTGAAATTTATTTTTTTTAGAGATAAACATGCCCTTAATATATCTACATAAATATAAATGAATAAAATGTAAACACACTTTGATATATGTTGATAAAATATAAATGATTCAAAATTAAATGATTGTAATTAAAATGCTAAAAATAACTCAAATAGAAATACACATATTAACACAGTCCTATAAATTTAATTAATCCACTCAAACTTAACATAAATAATTTAAAAAGCTTAGATAATAATAACATATAATATAAAATACCATAAAATATTCTTATTCCTTGGATGAGTGGGCCCTTGATATTCCTTGGAATATTACATGGATCAATACTTAAATTTGTATAGACTTCATCAACTATTCATTACTTTTAAAAAATGATTACAAACTAAAAAATGCTTGATAGATACATGAAATCCAAACTATATATAAATTTATTAACTCCCAAATCACACTTTACTAAATTCCATAATGAATAAGAAGGTTGCATTTATAATAATTCTTTAACAAATTATTTTTAGAATAAAAATTTGATTTTCTAATCCTAACAACCTAACAAATTAGATTTCTTATTCTAACAAACTAACAAATCAATTTATAATTGATTTACTAACATTAAAATCTTAAAAAATCAATTTAGATCTGATTTATTATTCTAACAAACTAACAAACAAATTTTACAATTGATTATTATTCTAGGCTAAAAAATTAATAACAAATTTGGGTCTTACAATAAGTTTAATATGTAAGATATTGAGAGTAGTTGGATTACTATGAATATCTTACCGTTTTCAAAAATACCTTTTTTTAGAAATATATCACTTTATAAAAATAGATAAAAATCATTTCTTGGGGCTCTTTTCCTTTATGTTTCCATAGTTCTTAAACTGTGTATTTGTTGATGTGTGATGATGTCTATTCTTGGAAGTTTTTATTTATATAAATGGAAATTATATAAAATAAGTTCCAAAACATTTCATCATGCCTCCTTTAGCCAACCAAACCTCAAATCAGTTATTTACATCCTCAGACTCAATTTTATACAACTCTGAAGCTTGGTTGATGTACTCTAGATCTTGAATGTTGAACTTAAGAGCTTCATTATTGGACTCTAGAACTTCACTATAATGCTTATAGCTTTTGCATATGAGATAAGATCAAGATGCTTATTTTTTCAAACTTGTCTATTTTTTCAAGAGGAATTTGAATATGAAATGAGATTCATTATAAGAGATATTATTAATGATTATTTTACTATTCTATAGAAATTATCAAATATGTTCTTACATATTCACATACCAAAACATCAAACCAACACAAAAACATGACCTATTTCTAGTTGATACAAAGGTGTTTGAATGTATTACATAACATTAATAAATAGTACATCCATATCAATAGCAATTGAAGAACCTTGAAGATGATTTACATTGGAATTCAAAGATAGTGAGGACTCTAGAGCTACATGAAGAGTATTCTTGATTTGGTCTTTGAGAGATTCAAAATTTGATATCTACATTATGAATCCTTTAAGCCTACATATACAACATGTTATATCTTTCCTAAAAAATAATGTTAAAAAATAGTAACAGTATATAATGTAGTAACTTTTAAGGAACAAACTAGATACATATCCTATATTTCATTCTAAAATAAGTACAAGTTCTTAAAATACATCAAAGTCCACTTTTAGAACATGGTTTATAAAATAGAAAATTGTGTCATTTTATGATATAATGAGCCATTATATGAACTCATCAACTAGTTCTAGACTAAAAAAATCAAAAACATTGTCATTTTGGTCTTGTTCTATAGTTTCTAGCCACTCCTTTGAATATAAATTAATTTTTCCTTTAAAGACAAGTATAAATGACCCATGGTCTTCTCCTGATGTCTCTTCCATTTCTCTTGACATTTCAAATATTTTATTGGTGTTTTTATTATCACAAATAAATTTTAAATAAAGGATGAAACTTGTATATTGCCTACTCAAGTAGTTTTGATTGATTGAGTATTATGAAGAAAAATGTGTTTTTAGGCCTTTATTATACCTTGTTGGGTTTAGATGAAGTCATTTTCCATTGAAAAGATGTTTTAACCTTTTAGTGTTTAGCTATCTAAACCCATTGTTTAATTAAAGGGATGAGTAGTCTAAATAAGTGAAACAACATGCAATAAATAACCACTAATTTGTTATAAATTTTGAATTGCTTTGATTTTTTAAAAATAAGAATAAATATATGTAAATAAAGACTTATCTAAAAAATACCTAACACACAAAATCTGAGTGCTAGAAAATGAGATACAAATAGGTCCAAGTGTCATCAACTAGATCCCCATGTCATATCCTCTCCTGTATAGTAGTGCCATACTTGGATAATAACACCATGTTATTCTATCATCTTGATATTGGTGATAACCTCCTCTCTTTGAACTATTTTTGGGTTTGGTAGATTCAGGTCTTATTCTAGTTTTGGTCTAAATTTTAGGTGAGTGTTGATGGGAACAAAGGGAAAAGATCTAGGAATGAAGGTTTGAGATTGTGTTTTAGCTAACTAGGGAAACCTGTGGTCTACACAAAGGCTATGTTAGGAATATCTTATCTCAATTAGCACTCTTAACCCTCAAATACCACTTTTACATTATTACATTTGCCCCCCACTTTATGCTACAAATGCAACAAAGTGAAATGACTAGTATAAAGAAAAAAGAAGTGCACTTAGACTTACCTAGGAAGTGAAGCTCATGTATTTGAGTATGAGTATGTGAAGTTGGGTCTACATATGTGAAACATGATTTAAATTATGACCTATAATGAAACATGCATAAATTAGTCCTTAAGATATTTCAAAAGTAAAATACTATGCTACATAAAGAAGTAATTGGGTAAAGCTGAGTAAAGAGATAGGAAAGAGGAAAGGAAATCATTCACCTTATTGGGTAGTGGAAAAAATACATTGAATTGGAGATAACTTGTGTGTGTGTGCATGTACATAGTGATCAAATCATTGAATATCTTGGACTAAGTTGATATCTTGATAAATATTCATATATGGGTGGCTCAAGAAATCAATCCAATTTTGACTCCATCATTGCTCACCCTTGCTTGGTAGATCATGATCTATGAATAGCTTGGATTAGACTGAAAGTGAATCTAACCATCTTATATGGGTGGATAAATAACTCAAGTAGGCTATGAATCCATCATTTCCCACACATGTGTAGTAGATTCATATTAAATTGAACCATTTAAAGTATTGTAAATATCTAACTAGGTATACTTAACTGTGTATGTTAGCTCCATGACCACTTAGGTACATTAGGTAGCTCTGAGCCATTTGGGAATGCCAACCACTATAGATAGAGTAAGGCATGAAATTAGTGACAACCTAAAATATGATATCAAGTGTATGAAATATAGAGAATGACATAGAGTTTACCATTCCATTTGATCAAACTATCTGTAACTAAGGATCTAGAAAAAATGTGTCATGCACATGCCCCCAATCTGATATCTAAGTATATTGACTCTGGACTAAGTTGTAATAACTGTATCTAAGTATCTAAATTGAATATGGGAATGATAATTCTATGTATTATGCCCCCAATATTAGTAAATGATATGAATCTAAGCTAAACTAGTGTGAATATGAGAAAAATATTAACATAACTATCAAACCTATAGCTATATCTATATAAAATTATATTGTAACTCATTTACTATTATAGATAATCTAAACTACCCTAAAACTTGGGCTATTAGAAAATAACACCATGTCTTGGATGGTAGCACCATATGGAATTAGTATCCTTATTTGTGCACTAATGTCTATCTAGTTTAACATTTGAGTTACTATACTGATTTTTGATTCCATATTTTTTCATGTGTCTTACCTATGTCTAATTTCCTAAAATTAAGAATGTGTGCTAATTTTTTTTTGTGAATGCAATGTAGGATCCTAATATCTATGAAAAACCCCTATGAATGCTCCCTCTTTTGAGGGTAGTTGTTGATCTTTTCAAGAACTATCCTCAAAATAAATATCCATGTAAAATGTGTTAGCTGAAACTTATATGATAACTACATGATAATCCAATACAATGTCCAAACATAACATCAGAATGTAAAATAATCTATGCATAAGTATGTAATGTAATATGTTTTTTATGTCTAGTATTTTACAAGGGTGTCAATATATATGTAATCAATGTGTATAACAAAAAATCTAAGTAGATACCTAGGGGGATGGGTCATGATTTTTATCATGGCACTGAAGTAAGAAGGGTAGATACATGAGGTTAATCATGGCATCAAAAATTGGTGTGTGTAACAGGAAAATAAAAGTGTCATGGTCATGATGCATATAAAAAAACATACATAAAAATAACATGATGCATGTAAAATAGGCTAAGGGGCCAAAATACAAGGGACATGTGAACATGTCACTAAATTTGAGAAAATAATACATACAATGACATGTTCAAATGTCTACATACACAAGCAAAAAGTGAGTTGGCTTAGAGCCACATATAAGGACATGTTCAAATGTATACACACACAATCATGAATCACACACAAAGGACATTGGCACATGTCCAAGGCATACATGAATAAAAGTGGTGTATAGACAAAGAGCAATGACATATTCAAATTCCCTTGAATAAAAGAAGCATAGAGAATACAATCAATTCTAAACTAGGAAATCTAGAAATGAAAACATATATGAATATAATACAAATCTACGTAAGATCTAAGATGTACATATGCTGATTCTAAAGTAGTGGTATTTGGTAAAAAGTCTAAGTATGATTAACAATGATCAATATCAAGATATATAAATGCAAAAACTATAATTTAAAGAATGTAAAGATATAACATGGTAATAGAAACTATGTGAGATTCCCCCAAGTGGGTGGATGTATAAAATGAATAAACCTGGATCAATGCATATGACTCTAGTGGGTAGATGATAATAATTTTAGATCAATGTAGTGGACTTGAGTCCTGTATAAATTTTTTAAGCACTTGATAAGAACAAGTAAAGCATGTATGTATGATAAAACTAACTATACTAATATATTTATCATATGTAAAGTTTGGAAAATATAATAAATGTAAACATAAAAACGCATATAATCTATGAATTTTATGTTTTTTGATTAATATTTGAATGTTTTTGTGTTTTGGCATGTTATATTATTTTTTAATTTTCTGGATATAAGCTATGTACAAGCAAATGAAAATAAACTATGTACAAATAACATGAAAGAAGAAAGTATGTACAAGGGGGTAGAAACCACACTAACTCATGAGTCTCATAAGAGAATCATTATAACTATGGCCTATGTTAAATAAGGGAACTATGATCATGCATGATATGTGAAAGGGAAATTATGATCCCATAACCTATTGTGTAGAGTAATATATGTCTGTATCTGCTTGTGTAGTGGTGCTATGGATATGTGGTAATGACTGTGATGCCCTATGAGCTATATGGGTATTAGGAACCCATCTAGTAGAATAAGTTTTAGGTAATGTAGGTTCTCTATTATATGAACCCAAAGAACCTAATAATACTAATCACATCATAGATTGAGTGGAGGAAGGTCCTCTAGAATCTATGACATATCTCTGACATATGAATCTCTTTAATAATGGTCTCCATGGGAGAATATGTATACATGTTAATATTATAGGATTAGACCTCACCTACACTAGTAGATCTACTAAACTATATGATTTATGGAAAGGAACTTTACTATGATTGATAATTGATATCTATGCAATATCTGGTATTGGTGCTAGAACTGTAACTAGTAATTGTCATAAAATTGTTTGTGGGATGGGTAGAGGATACTCATATGGGAGACCCTAAACTTTGACCACCTAATTTATATTTATGTATTTCAAGCATCTATGTACTATAGATGGGATGGAGTGAAGCTAATTTAACCATGGCCTACCCAATAACATATCAAACACACTTGCACTAGGTATTACTAAGAATCAAGTGGCTATATGTGCTAGTCCAACATTTCATGGAAGCAAAATATCCCTAATAGAGATTTGAACATGACCACTTAAACTAATAATGACTATATTTATGAGGAATATATTTCTCTTTGAGTACCCAAAATGTTTTAAAAGTGTTAGATTGCACATGCTAATTCTTGACCTATTATCAACCTTAAAAATCTGAATAAGATGATGATCTATGTATGCTCATATAAAGAGTGCATGTAAATATGTATCATCATCAACAATATACTACTTTGAGAATGTGATGAGTGGTCTAGGTGGAACTGTATTATGGTACATGTAAATAATATTTTGTAATGGGTGTGCCTCCTCTGTAATGGTATGATATGAAGTTGGTGGTGGATGTGCCTAATATGTGTAGTGAACACTTGATGTGTTCCCTACCTCATTCATTGTGTGATTTGGAAATAGATCTAAGAATATATTTAATAATTTAGATTCTATTTTTTATTCTTTCGATGCCTCTATGGGTGTGCCCATATTAATAATATTAGCCTCAATTAAATTTTTTATCTTATGCTTTAGGTTTATGCATTTATTTTTTGTATGGCTTGGTGCCCTATGATACTCACATAATGTGTTATAATCATATTTATTTGGAAGAGGCCATGTAATATAACCCTCTTTAGTGGGAGGGAGATATATTACATTTAATTCCAAGAGCTCCTATAAAACTTGTGCTAGTAACTTTGGAAGGTTGGTGAAGATTCGATGTTGAGTAGATAAAACCAATCTAGGAAATGGTTCAGAAGCTACATTAATTGTGGCCTTTTGATCACTCTTATTCTCAGCAGCCCTTACCTCATATAGAGGTTTATTTTAACTCTCAATATTTGATTCTAATCCATCAATATACTTGAGTTTACCCATTGATAAAAGTTTGACCTCTTTTTCTTTTGTTGTGTGGCACAAATATCTGAATGTAGAAAACTTCTTGAATAAGATATCTTCATATAATGCTGGTAAGAGATTTTATTCAAATATGTCATAAAGCTCTCTATCTACTATGGGGATAGTTAATTTGGCTAATATAATCTTGTATTGTAAGACATAATCTACAATAGGCTCATTTGACTTTTGTTTCAACTATGCCACTTGGGTGTATGATATCTTGTCACTCATGTCGATGGAGAAACATGTTTAAACATGTCAGACAAAATATTTAATGATGTGATATATTTATTTGGTAAATATAAAACTACTTTAGGAAATATTCATTTAAAATTCATGGAAACAACTTTGTGAGAAGCCAATAACTAGAAACATAGTCTAAAAATGCTACGTGAAAAGCTCTAAGATGATGCTCTAGGTCACCCTTGCCATCATATAATGTAAGCTTAGATTCCATGAAACTAGATGTCAAGGGAGTTTTTTCTATATGATGTGCCAAAGGTGTATGTAAGAGAATATTATAATCCAAGGAATGTGATGGCTTAGTGGCTCCCTTATCAAGATGTAACACCCTAGCCTATAGAGTATGAATCTCATGCATAAGGGATTGTACATATGGAGTGGAGTAACTAGCCACAAAAGGTGTAACTATCACTTTTTGAATTATAATTTTAAGTTGTGTTAGCTAAGTTGGCCCCATATAGGTGTAATAAATTTATTAACTGGGGGATTTAAATATTGACCATTGTTTGTTTTATGGAGTTATTCTTGAATAATAGTAATGAATTCATCTTGTATATCCACATGTTTAGACCCAAAATCTTTTAATTGTTCCTTATCAATCTCATAAAATCTATTGATGAATTTTTCCATTATAGTTTGGAAGGTAGGAAAATAAGTTTTTGTATATTTTAAACATTTTTTAAGAATGTTAATCTAAGAAATATTAAAAAAAATATGGAAGCAAATATAATATTTTGGAACTAAAATCTGAGTATAAATATAAAAAGAATACAAACCCTAATAGTATCTAGGGTTAGGGTTTTTTGAATTAAGGTTATTTTAAAAAAATAATTAAATTGATTTAAATAAATGAAACCCTAATGTGATACTGATTTAATGAGCTAGGTTATGCCAAAAAATTATAAAAATAGAAGTATGCACCTCTAATTTAGTACACAAAAAATTATAAAAAGGAAAATTAGGATTTTAAACAATATTTGGAGTAATTCAGGTTCACCAAATGTTTTAACCTTTTTTCATTTAGCTATGTAAATATTATGTTTGATTAAAGTGCTGAGTAGTCTAAATTCATGAAATAATATTCAATAAATAACCACTGATTTGTTATAGATTTTGACTTGCTTTGAATTTATAAAAATAGTAATAAATATGTGAAAATAAAGACTTATTAGGAAAACACCTAACATGGAAGATAAGAGTGCTAAAAACTATGATACAAATAAGTTCGAGTGTCGTTAACTAGATCCTTGTGTCAAATCCTCTCCTGGATAGTAGTGTCACACTTGGACAGTAATGCCATGTTGCTCTATTGGCCTAATATTGGTTCTAATGTCCTATATTTGAATGATTTTTGGGTTTTGTAGATCAAGTTCTATTCTATTTTTGGTCCAAAATTTAGGTCTTTATAATGAATACTTTTTGTTATATCTATGTTTTCCTCCAAAAATCCTAGTTTTTCATGCTTGTAAGGGTTTGAATGAATACCATGAGAAAAATGGGTTAGTGGGTATGATGTGATAAACATGTTATCCACACCCCTGTGTGGGCACATTTTCTATATACCAATACTTTGAGGAGGGATCAAGCCCGATGTGGTTCTCCCACCTATGTGCTTAGTGCAAATGCAAGTGCAAGTGAATGCTAGAATGATAGTGTATTTGAGTGTGATTGAGTGTGTTTTAAATTATAAATCTAGAAAATATGAGCTTAGGGTCGATGTAGATGGTAATATGGAGAAGTAAGGCATAATAGGGATTAATAACATTGATTTTACTCAACTTATTTCATGTTTAAATAGGTATTTTTCATCTATTTTCCATCTAGTGGATATAGGTCTTAAAGTCATGCATTTATAGTTTTTCATAGCTTGTGTGGATAATAAAATTTAATTAGGCCAACCTTAGGAGGGTTTATCCTTTGAAATATATCCATTCAAGATAATTAAGACAAGAGACAATAGTGCCATGTTAGGGACACTAGCAAAATGTGGCTATAGTGTCCATAATGTGGTGTTAATGTCTAACTAGTAGGTTACTATGCATGAAGGGCCAAGATTTAGGATTGAAGGCCTAAGACTATGTTTTAGCTAACTATTGATGCTTATGGTCCACACAAAGGCCAAAAAATTATGATAAAAGGCTCTAGGATAGGTCTAGGGCTAAGCTAGGAAAAATTTGTCTCAAGTAGCACTCTTAGCACTAAAATACCACTTTTAGGTGATCACACAAGGCTAAATCAAGATTTTTAAGACATTTACACATTTATCAAGACCCTGTCAGATTTTTATAGGTGATAAAACATAATTAAATGATGCATGACCTATTCATGACTTAATTATATACATAGCATTGTTGAAAGTTTTTTACTAGAGCTATATCCATTTAGGATTATGTTCCCCATATAATACTATAGTATAAGTAATGAGGAGGCACATACATAGATAAAATTTCATTTTCTAGTTAGCAAAGGGCCAAATTCAAGATCTTTTTAGGCTTTTATATTCCTAATTATCACTACACAAAATAATTTTCACAATGAAAAACATTATGGGCTTCCAAAATTTGAAATACAAACGAAATCATCAAAAAAACCTTCAAAACCCGATTGTAATTTATATGATGCCTCCAATTATGAGAAAATTCAAAGGCTCACTGTATTGCAATGTAGACTTATATCCTCAAATAGAACTGTTAGATGTTACAAAAGTGATACCTTAACTTGTAGGGATTTCAAATACAATAACCATTGCTCTCACCAATTATCATTTTCTAAGACTTTATTGAAATATGAGTTATGATTAATAAAGATATAAAACATTAGATAAAGTCCAAGTTCAAATCATTCAGAGAATTTTAATTACCAAAGAAACTTCAACCAAGCTCATGCCAAGACCAAGTCAAATAATTATGTCTGATTTAAATTATTGTATATAAATATAACTATATAAGACTAAATTTGGTAAAGGATCTTTATTTATAATGTAATAAAATATTCATTTGTCCAAGACAAATACAATTACAAATCCATCAACTCAAATATGAAGAATTGTATTCAAACAATAGGGAAACTCACCCATATAAGAAGAGATAAGGAGTGTAATATGACATCTTTGTCATGATCAGATCAAGTGTAAGCATGAACTAACATAAACAATAATAAGGTATCCTCTAAAGCAAACACACCAAATCCAAAACAAAAACAAACAAATGAAATAAAAATCACCCTATTTTTGGTGATGCAAGATTGATCAAGTTAGTGAATGTTCCTTCATAAGATATTCTTATTATTTTCATGGTACAACTCTTACACCATGATATTCATATATAATAATGTTTGATAGAAGGTTGCTTCTTAGTCTAGTTCTCGCCTAGGAAAATACATGGCTTGACTTACCCATTTTACACCAATTTATGAGTTATACTCTTCAAGTGATATTTCACCATATTTTATCTTAGACCTAGATAAAATGAAAAATGAAAACTTTCAAATCCAAAAACCATGTTAAAATATCCTTGATCAACTAATCTAATACCAAACTTTATCTGAATGGTTAGTTAATGTAAAATACTCACTATTTATCAATTTTGGATAATCATAAATTTTTTATTAATTTCTATATTTTTATATGAAATTAACTTATTTAGTTAAAAATTAGTTTCAATACTAATTAAACAATGAAAACTAAATTGATAACATAGTTCACCCCTTTTGGGGCTATGTCTTCAGGTCTAAAAAACACTCGAATTGATCTATTAAATAGTCCAAAATATAATTTTTGTATAATTTTTACATAAAAATATGACTTTGGTCTTTAGAGATGACCTCTAATCTACATTTAGGAAGTATCCATAAAAATATCATGTATGGAAGTTACTCTTTCCTACATAAAAATATGCTTACTTATTTCTTACTTGCTCTCCTTCAAAGGGTTAAAAATCAAGTTTTCCTATCTCTGTCTCTCTGTCCTTTTTCAAATACAATAATGAGACTTTTATAATATTTCCCAGGCCCTTATTTTATGGGTTGAAGCCTTATCATTTTATCTAATACATTAGAATTCATATCCCCCTTCCATTTCCTTGTTTTTAGGATTGGATAATGCTTCTACACATTTTGGGTGGGATTTAATCCCACATTAATAGGGATTTTTAATAATTATATTTTTAAATAAAATATTCAACACCATATGAATAAGTCTTAAGATTAATATTTATCTTAGGGATGTTTTTGGATGATCCACATGTTAATATACCATTGGTATATGTGTCAATCCCTAATTGGGCCACTTTTACATGTCTAATCAACATTGTGTTATTTATCCTATTTATTTCCACCTTCAACATGCCATAACTTTTGCATACGATGTCCATTTAACCCCATTCAAATTACATTAGAAAGATATCAAGGATCTATTCAATGTGTGGGTATTTTTAATAAAATTATAAAACATCTTATTGGATTAGTTTGGTAATCCACTTAGATCATCAATCCATTTCACCTATTACATCTTGTTGAGCCCCTTTTTATGCTACTGAGTGGGCTGAACCAACTCAACATATCTCAACATGAGGTAATCAGTGAAAATGGTTACTATTTTGGTAATTTTGGTGTCAGTTGGAATAATATTTAAAGATATTAAATAAGTTGGTAGGAAATTTCTTAGCACTTGGGTTTTAAGGGATATCCCTTTGAGTACTACATGTGGTGGTTGGAGAGCATGGGTGTCAAAGTATTGGAGCTAATGGAATAAAACCCCCTAGTGATAGTTTAACACCTAGTGTGCACCCATTTAACCTAGCTCAAAGATGATCCCCTACCTATAAAAACAAGCTTAAACCTAAATAAGGGGAGAGATGAACTAACTCAATGAAGCTCTATGAAAATTGAGAATGCCATGGATATAGTTTAAGTTAAGATGGATACTGAGAAGAATATGCATTGTAGTACCCAAGCTCATATGTGAGCCATTAGGCATGAGTATTTAATAAATAAGTTGATGCTCTATTTAAATTATGAACTATACTCTATTGATGAACTTTGATTTAATGGAAATGGCATTGCATATTTACTTGGTTGCTATTCCATTTCATATAGTTTAGAATTGTTGTATGAATGTGACTTAAGTTCTATATGAATAATAAATAGATTTTTAGTTTTGAATGTATTAATATGTAAAGGTATATTCTAGGTCACCAATGGAATTATTTTTCCATATATAAAATTTGGTATACTTTCAAAATCAACTAAGTGTTGAAAATGGCATGCATCAAAGCCCTAGTAACCATGCCTAGAGTGCTAATTTGAAGAATGAGCACCTAAGCATAAGCCAGTCCCTTGATTTGGTTAAGTACCTAAATGACACTTACCTTTCTATCCCTATGGATTGTGCCATTAAAAGTTATAAATATCTAGACATGACCTTGTGCTAAAATACTTGTGCCCTTGAAAGTTGTGTAACTAGTCCAATACAGACTTGCACCATCATGGCTAGGACTAGTTCCCTTAAATAGGATTGTGCCTCTTGATCTTATCCATAATGACACATGATAATAGAATACCAAATATCATTTTGTAAATGACTAAGTCCCATTGAGGCTTAGTTTGTGCCATGTTTTAACTAGCCCAATGCAAGACCTAGTCCCTTCACTACTATGCTTTGGGTGAGCACACAAGGTTTACACCTTATGTGAAATTGATGCTAGCATAGTAGTGAATTTAAATGTTGTGTACCAAAAGATCTCACTATGATTTCACATAGATGTATAAAGTATATAACTGACTTGGATTGATTTCTAAGCATGTGACTAAGCACATGAGCTAAATGAAGAAACTTTTCTACAATATTTTGGTTCCATTATCTAGACCCATGTTGAATTTTATTATTGTAATGGTGAAATAGAATGATGTTCTAACTTTCACTTGAGAACATTGAGAAATATATAAATAAATTGGAAGATAGTTTCACATAGAACCAAAACATGACAAGGATATAATCTTAGAGAATGGGTGTAAGCTAGCCTATATGATGCATTGTATGAGATGTTCTTTTGTGAACTACCTGAGCATGTGTACCAGTGGTCAATTACTTATACAAACTCTAGAATATGAAGCTATGGATATCACTTTGAGTGGATAAAGGAGTGCCTAAAGAGGATTAATAGCCTAGATGATGTTTGGATGTGCATTATAGACAAGTGGTGGAGTAACATGCTGAATAACTACATGTTAGAATTTTTAGTGTCAATCTTCTCTTTCCCTAAAGAAGTAGAGTATGAGTTCTTTCAAAAACCAAGGGGTAGGTTCATAAGAGGGATAGGAACCAAGCTAAATAAAATACTAGTGGACTACGATATTGAAACCATAAGAATGGAAGGCTAAAATCCTTGTGTGTATGAGCAAGCATAGAATGTGAGAAGGGGAAGTGTAAGTGAGGTGAAATGGAAAGGAATGAACAAATTGACACCTGAGAGATACAAAGGTATAACTATAACAAGTGAAGGTATAGGGTGATAGAGGATATAAAACTTAGAAGTGCTAATAGGACCTGTAGTGAGTAAGAAGGGGATGGGGAAGGATCCCTTAAACTAAAATAACATGAGGAAAGAGAGGAAGAAACAAGAGGCTGAGCTCACTAGTTGGGTATGGAATGCCTTGGGTTTCTAAAATATGTGGTGAATTAGGATGTGTCAAAAGAATCTACCCCCTTTTAACCTAAAGTGCATGCTCATGTACTAGATCCTCTACTAGAAGATAGAAGAATGATAACTAAACTTATTATCAACATTGACTTTGATAGACTTCAAAATTTAAACCAAGACTTTGTGATCAAACAAGTGATCCCTTACAAAGGATTGAACAAGAATACCATGAAACTAGTGAGTACCAACCCAAGAATCTATAACATAAGCATAAGCATTCCCATTAAGAGGATGTTAGCTATGTCAATTGGGTAATAACCCATAATAAGTTTCTCAACACACCAAGTGAGGAGTAATATACCATCGAGCTTGATGGTGAGACCTATAATAATAGGGTCAATGCTCAACCCTAAAACTAGAGGCATTGGAGGACTACCTCCAATATAGATACTAAGGGGACAAGTGCCTTAGACTCTAGCACCACCCCATTAATATATTTATTACAAAATGGTGATGCACTTGATTGAGTATCATGGTGTAGATAATGTTTTAGAGTATGTTCTCAAGTGTGAACGTCAATGTCACACTCAAGGTATCACATAGCTAGAGCATAAGATGACTCAGTTTATGACCACCTTGTTGGATTATGCCAATACTTGGTATCAAAAAATTGATCTAAACTAGGATAGGTTGATTATTATATACTAAAGGAGGATTTCTTAAAGGAATTTGATATTCCTAAGTTTAAGCAATAGAGCATTGTGGTGATCAAGAAAATCAACCAAGGGATATTTGAGAGCATGTGCCTATATGATGCATGGTTTAAGACTCTTCTCTCTAAGCTTCCATATGATATCCACCCATCTCAACATACACAATGGTTTTTGGGGGCATGCTAGTACCTTTTAAAAGAATTATATCTATAAAGACCTTTATAGACCCCTATGAAGCACTTAAAGCTGCACTCTGGGTCAAGGTAGTGGTAATGCTAATACTAAGATCAACTAATTTATATAGGTTTAGATTACATCAATGGCATTCCAAATATAGGAGAAAATTATTGGTTTGATGTATGACACTCATAATGGATTGTGTTTTACTAACTATGAGATGGAGGGGCATAATAAGAATAATTTCCCAAGAATAAATGTTTGCACCTTACTTCTCATCTATGAAGTTTGTCATGGGCTACATGAATCTCAAAATTATCCCCTATTGTAGCTTGCCAATAAAGTAAAAACTACTATCTATTACAAGATGTGAAATACCTATACTCATTTAATAGTATATTTTTGAGTCATTGATGAGATGTACTAAAATATGGAGAGAGGCACATGGTAGGCAATGACCACATCTAGAGGGTAGGTGGGCCAAGGAAATGAAGGCTATGGCTAGAAAAATACTAGCTATAGGAATCAATGAGGCACACATGGGTGAGGTGGAGGATATGGTGGAAGAATATTCCCACCTTTATCATGTTACAAGTGTGGGTCAATTGAGCATTAATAGCATAATTTACCCATGCACCCAATGTGTAGGTATTATTGATGACCACATGTGGTCGAGGATTGCCCAAACTTATACAAAAAGTTGACTTAAGGTTAGATTATCATAAATAAGGGTGACAAAATGGCTAGGCATGATCCAAAAGAGGAAAAATAAAATCCCAAACCATAATAGACTCATAAGGAGCCACCTAAGGTACATGTTAAAAATTAGAGTAGGTTCATCACATAACTACCTATTGTATTGACAAAAGAACTATGCTTGGAATATGGTGAGTAAAGCTGCACTAAGAGCATATCATGACCTAAGCCAAAATAAACACCCTACCCTGACCCTACATAATAGAAGGGTGTCTTGCAACAAACTATGAGCATAATAAAAAGTTTGTAAAGAGAGATCTAGCTGGCCAAAGATCTAGAGTCATAGGATACCACCTCATGTAGGAAGCAAGATAGTCAAGAGGTTGAAGTACAAGAGTTGACTAATATCCTATACCTCCTACAAATTGAAGGGATGCTTCCCTTGCTAAAAAACTTGTTTTTAGAGCATGCAAGGAAGAGACTAAAGGAAGAGGCCATGCCTCATATGATTGAATTTTATATGCCACATATGGAGTGGGCATGTGAAGTAAGGCATAATTATAATGTAGAGTATGACCAAGAACTATTAATAAATGCCACCATAAATGAATGGTCTATTTATGAGTTCCTTATGGACATGGGTTCCAAGAATAACATTCTAACCAACACTGCCTGGGAGAAGATGAGATGGACACCCTTAAATCCCTCCCCTCATATGCCATTTATGGTCAAAAAAACTTGAGCACAATATATTATGATCCTAAAGGGCATCATTATAGATATTATCAACATCAAATTCTAAGACAACTTCAAGGTAATCAAGTTGGTAGAGAATGATAACTATCAAGTACTCTTAGGTAGGCCATGGTGCTATGCCAACAACATGAACATGCACTTCAAGAAGTGCTAGATGAATTTTGATAATGATAGAGAAAGGGTAATGATCCCCCTATCAAGTGATCAAGGGCCTCCATATGTGAAAAATGTTGATTTTAAAGATGAGATCAACCAAATTATAACATCACAGCATGGGGTGTTGAGAAGCTTAATCTAAGTAACCAAGGAGTTCTCAAATGAGAATATGGATAATTATCTTTTGATACAACTAATGTAACCTACAATTGATGGGTTGAAGAGGCTTATGAAGTGACTGGCTGAAGGTGTCACCTATGTAGGCAATTGAGCCAAGGCTAGCTAGAATGGGATTGATAAGGATTGATCACACTTAGAATAAATGGGTTTCCTATGCTAAAAAGGAAATGACAAGGGTATTTTATCTGAATAAATGGAAGTTTATAGTGCTCTTAAAATATGGAGGGAGCCATCCTATAGAGAAATATGTTTATGACATTGAAGCATGCATTCCTAAGGAAATAGATATAATGGGTGCACTAGTGTATACCCTAAAGCACGTTTCTACTCATTGGTGGGAGGTAGAAAGGCCTATCTTGCCAACATGGAAATATGTGAAGGTATAAATATTCTCTAGGTTTGGAAATAATAATGAAGACTTAGACATACCTACTTACTTAAGTGATTTTTACCCAATCATGCATGTGTGCTTATGTGAAGAAACCTAGACTATTTATGGTGAGAACACACATAGAAGCGTATGGGTGCATGTTTTCTATATAACTTTGAAAAAATGGGTGTGAGTATGATACATTGTAAATGAAATAAATTTAGAGATAGGATAGTAGGAGGTAATAAAGGAAAGTTTTGTACACACCTTCTCCTTCTTTTTATAGAGCTTAGAGCTACTAGAGCCACTACAAGTCATTCATAGGGTAGTGTTTGAGGACACTGCCATCCTAAAAGAGCACCTTAGACACATTTTTGGGGAGAAATGAATGGTACTCCTAATGTTATTTGAAGAAAAGGTTATCAACAATGAATCTAAGAAGGAGGATGATGAAACCTGGAAGGAGAACAATTGGATGTCTATAATAGGAAGAAAAAAATTAGTGTACCACATGGATGATAGTGCCCTAAATGAAGAAGATCCAACACATATTTAAATTGAAACAATTAAGGGGATGAGGCAAGTGGAATAATCCCATCAAGAGAGGAATGAAACCTAACATGTGCCCCTCAAAACCACCAAAGTGGACATTAGTGCAGAAGGTGAGCCCAAGATTACCACTATAGGCACATACTAGTCTGAGGTATAAATGATGCAATTCATAGACCTCTTAACAAATTTTCAAGACTTGTTCTTTTGTAACTACTATGACATGAAGGGTACCCACCTTTCCCTTGGAAAAATTACCATCAAACTTGTGGATGGAGTGAGGCTTGTCAAGAATCACCCATATAGGATGAATCCCAATCTCTATGATAAGGTGAAAATGGAGATTGATTGAATGTTGGTCACAGGCATCATTTACCCTATACAAGAGTTTGAATGGGTAAGACTAATGGTCATAAGCATCAAGAAGGATGGGCACATATAGATATAAATCAAATACTATTTAGTGAATGTTTCTTACATCACTAACCCATTTCCAACCCCATTTATCGATGAATTATTGGATGGTGTCATAGGCTATAAAATCTATACATTCACTGATAGTTTCTCAAGCTACCATCAAGTCTAGATAGAAGAGGAGGATAAGCCTAAGACAACCTTTACAACTAAATGGGGTTATTTTGACTATAATGTGATGCCCTTTGGGCTCAAGAATGTGCTAGTTGTATTCTCTAGAGTGGTGATCACTGCTTTTAAGGACTTCATCCATAGGTTCCTATAAGTCTATCTTGATGATTATACTATATATAACATTGTAAGGGACCATTATGACAATATATAACACATATTTTAGAGGTACAGGTAGCTCCACATATCTTTAAACCTAAACAAGTGCATCTTCATAACCCCCTTTAGAACATTGCTCAGGGACATCATATAAAAGTATGGTTTGCTTGTTGACCCTATCAAGATAGACATCATAATTCATCTCCATACTCTTTCAATGTAGAAAGACATTCATGCCTTTTTAATCCATTGTGACTATTATAGGAAGTTTATATAGAACTATGTGAAGATTTTATAACCTCTAGAGGAGATCTATGACAAAGATATCCCATTTTATTAGGGTGGGGTGTGAGAGGAGGCTTTTGAAACATTGAAGTTAAAACTGGCTAGGGTGCCAATTCTACAATTTTTAGACTGGACTACTCCTTTCCACATTCATGTTGATGCATTGGGCTCCATAATTGGTTCCACATTGGCACAACCAGGTAAGGGAAATTAGACCACCCCATCTCCTTCATAAGTATGAAATTGATGAAAGAATAATAAAATTACACCACCATCAAGAATGAGGTGCTGGTAATGGTCTATCCTCATATAAATTTAGGCAATATCTATTGGTGAACCCATTCATATTTTTCATTAATCATGAGGTGCTCAAATACATTATGAATAATCCTATTTTACATGAGCACATATATAGATGGATAGTTATATTCTAAGAGTTCCAATACTCTATTTTGTTTAAACCTAGAAAGTAGAACTTGGGGCTAGATCATTTATCCTGCATAAATTTGGTGATGCAATGGTGCCAATTGAGGATGACATGCTAGACACACAAATTTAAATAGTTTACACATCCATGAAGAATTGGAAGAGATTGTCATTTTCCTAATATCTAGGTTTGTGCCCTAAACCATGTCAAATAAGTAGAAAAAACTCATTATTCATGCCACCCCCTTCTAGCTCATTAAGGAGGAGTTACATAAACTGAGTAGAGATGAAGTCTTATAATTGTTTATTCTATAAGATGAATGGGACTCAATCTTATAATAAGTGTATGAGGGAATCACAAGATGCCATTATGCTAGAGATACAAACATGTGCAAGATATTATAGTTAGGCTTATGGTGGCCAAACCTATTCCAAGATGTAAAGGAGTGTATCAAGGCATGCAACATATACTAGTGTATCATGAAGCTAAACCACTAAGATGAGATGCCTCTCATCCCCATTCTTTCCTATGCACCATTCAAGAAATGGGCCATTTATTTTGTTGGACCAATAACTCTCAAATCATGCTCATAGGTGCAATGTATATTTTGGTGGCCATTGACTATTTCACTAAGTAGGCCAAGTCCACACTAACAAAATACTACATATCCATGATAGCCATGTGCTTCATATAGGAGAATATAATAAGTTGACATGGGTGACCATTAAGTATAACTAGTGATAGGGGCACTCATTTCATCAATGAGATGGTGCACATCCTCTTAACTGAATACATAGTGGTGCACCAAAAGACCACCCTATATCACCCATAAGAAAATGACACAAGTAAAGCATTCAAAAAGATCTTGGGATCATTATTTACAAATATATGTGATGTTAGTTACAAGGATTGGGATGATTATGTTTAAATATTACTATGGGCATACCCCATGACATATAAGTGCCTAAATAAGGCTACACCATTTCAGCTAGTGTTTAGTGCTGGACTAGTTCTCCCCATGAAATTCATGGTGCCATCCTTATGCATTGCATATATTGTTCACTTAGATGACTAATAATATTTAAGCATAATGTTGGAAGACTTGGAGTACTTGGATGAAAAGCATTCACAAGAAAAATGGATTTAACAAAGCAAAAAGGCACACCAAAAGCTTTGGCATGACAATCATATCAAGCACAAGGAGCTAACTGAAGGGACATTGGTCCTAATATATGATTTAAAGTACCTTAATCACCAAAATAAATTACAAATAATGTGGATGGGACCCTACATCATCCACCACATAATGGAGACATGTAGATGCAAGTTGTGCATGCTTTCTAATGAGATGCTCTTAGGGAATTTCAATGGCAATTGATTGAAGTTGTATCGATAGTAGGATAGTAATTACACCATTAGAACACTAACTTATTGGTCACTAGTTATTTTGAGTTGAGCTGACCAACATATAGTTTGGTTCAATCTAAACCATTATTTTTGTTTTATTTTTATTCCTTGTATAGTGAAAAGAGGCAATAAATGTCACATAAAAGTTGTAAGGACTTATTTGATAGCACTTCATGCATAATTATAGCTAGGTGAATGAATCACTTGTGATTTCAAACCACTTAGGCCATGACACCTAAGTTATGGTCACATGAATCTAAACCATCTCCAATAAATCCATCTAGCATCTCACACATAATTTTGATCAAGTGAGTCAAGCACTTGCACTTTTTCAATAGTTGAGGTCATACATCTAAGTGGTGGGAATGTGAGACTCACTAGACTCTAAAAAGAGGTACATAGAACCCTATGTGCAAGGTTCTAAATGAAGGGTGATTTCAAGCCTTTAAGTGAACTACTCTAGCTTTTCACACATAATTCTAATTAGATGAGTCAAGCACTTGCACCTTCTTAGTGCATGAGGCCAAAAATATAAGTGGTGGACACATGAAACTCACTAGACACAAGAAAAATATGTATAAGATCCATGTGCATAGGATGAACATTGAAGGGCTCTTTGAGCCCTAAGAATGAACTACTCTAGTGATTCTATACATAATACTAGTTGGGCGAATTGAGCCCATTTGATTTCTAACCACCTAAGTCCAGATGCATATATTTTTTGGCATGAGGGATTTACTAGAATTTTGAGATTTGAGAGCAAAATGATAAATTACATAAGTGTAAAGGTAACCTTTACACCAAAGTTAGAAAGAAGTACATCAATTGATCATGTGCCATAGACCAAAGAAGAAGGTGAAGATGCTCAACATAGTTGGGCAAGAAATAAAGTGAAGACATATAATATAATTATGCACAAGAGAACTAGAAAAGAAGATGAAGTAATGGAGGGCCAACACAAGGGATTTGTATTGGGTACGATAGGCCAAGGCAAGATAAAGTGCAAGAAACTGACCAAAATAAAGAAGCATGCTTGAAATAAAAGTGCAACTAGAAGATAAAGTGGAACCAAGGAGGATAAATCATGTGCATGTGAGACACTATGCCTAGGTTACCACAAGGAAGGCAAAGGTCACACCAAGTGAACAAGCATAGGAGAAGAATCATCTAAGATAATTAACATCCACCCAAATTTAAGAGGGAAGTGAGCATTTGAAATAAATGTCACTTCACCAAATTACCATTATAAATCATTCAATGAAGTGGCGGTGGAGGTATAAAGATATCCATTTAATGCATTGATGACAGGATTTTCATAGATTTCACAAAAAAATGTGTTTTCCAAGAAATCTAGGCATTGGCCATACCATAAATCACCTACATTAATGATGGTAGATAAAGAAAGGGTATAAAATAACAAGTGGAAAACTTACTTAGGTTACAAATTTAATACTAACTTAAGACTTAGAATGAACTTAAGTGAAAAATAGAGAGCCAAGCTGTGAAAACCCTATACCAGTGAAAATTTGAGCACTTTTAGGCACTAAGAGTGAAAGATTACATACTAAGAAAGATTGCATTCTTAGTAAGATTGATTTATATAATTATGAAGAGAGGATTATATATGAATAAAATAATTGGAGAAGTGAATTGATGCCTAGGCCACCATTAAAGGATAGTAAAACTTGAGAGCCAAGGGAATAGTCATAGATCCCACAACTGTAGAAGCACCATCACCATTTAAGGCTTTAGCAAACTGTACCTACCATGATTCAACACTAGTAGGTTTAGGATGGTGAATAAATGTAATGGATAAATATATAAATAGGTGAAATAGGACCTAAAATGGTTGTGTATGATTCCCAAAGTGGCCACTACAAAAATAGTAGCACAATGAGTGTGGCACATGTGGACACTAAGACACTCACCAAAATGTCCTACTAAGTAATGAAGTTCCATTTAGAGGTAATGATAGGGGAGGACTGGAATTATTTTTTGTACACTTACCAGTTAAAATAATATAACCACCACACACATAGTCATTTACAAGACCTTGTATAAGATTAGATGGTGGACACAAGGTGAAATATGGCATAAGATGATGCCCTATTTGATGTCTCAATATGAGACAAATTGATGACTTTTGGTGAAACTCAACTTTATGAGTTTCCATGCTTCAGGGAGATAGAATATATTTTATAATTACTACTCTTACACATCCATGAGGGCCACATTTACTTTACAAGGAGGTGCATGAAGATTTTAGTGCAATTGATAAAGAGAATAACTAGGCTTCCAGATATCGGTAAAGACATATATTAGATGATGGATGATGATGAAGAGGTGGAGAACATAACACATCTACTAAATTATTTCAAGGGGGGTTTCACATTCCCCATCAAGGAGTGCAAGGACCCTGGTATGAGGGTAGTGATATGCCTCATAATCTCTAAACTATGTCTAGGCAATTGATGGACCGATGTGACTAAGACATACCTTTACATCACCTATCACATGGCACAAACTATGTAGTTCAATATTTAAAAATTCATTGCCAATGAATTCATGAATAATGAATAATAATACCACAAGGCCAAAGGGACATTTAGGTAGGAATCTATTCTCATTCTCATTGTCATGGAAGAGATTCATATTCTAGATGGCATGAGGGAAACCTCTAGGTGTTTCTAGAGCACAATGACTCCCAAACATAAAAGTATAAAGACTTCATGATCCCCCTCTCTTTTATTTCTAAATATAAGACTCACATCATGGGATGATGTGATAAGTACATAGAGGCATTCGGGATAGAGTGGCACATCCCTTAGGTGATCCCTTAGTGCATGTTTGGAATGACAACCTCTACCATAATGCAACATTATTATGTAGTGCACTTGGTGCTAGTTGATGGTAATAAGTTAGGGTGGAAAAATATCCCCTATGACTTCTTGGAAAAATACTTTAGGGATGTGCTATAATGGACCCCCAATGCATAATAGTTAGACATTTCATTAAAATAACTAGATATGGAGAGGTACAAGATGAGGTTCCAATTTTTTCATGTAGATGGGAAAGACACTAAGGATCAAGAGGAAGAATTAGATCACCCATATATCCACCCTTTTGGGAAGAAACCACACTTAGCGACATCCATAAATTATACTATGAGATGAATCCATTAAAAAAGGGCCTTAATGTTGAGTAGAGTGAAGACTCCCTAATCCAGATCGGTGATCAAGGAACATCAATGCCATTAGAGAATAACTCTCCAAAGAAGAAGGTGTAGAATCTTGAATAAATAGAAGATCACATCTAGGAAAGTATATCCTTTGGTGAGGAAGCCTCTCCTTTAGCCTCCACAAAAAAGTGTGTAATTCATGCTAAAGGCTTCCCATAGTGCAAGGGAAAAGAAGAAGGGGAAGGTTCCTGTTGTGGTGCCTAGGATAATCTTATCTGACATAAAAGAGGAAGAGGAGGAATAAGAAATAGAGGAAGAAATATTTATGAAGGGATAATACATTGTGACTAAATAAGCTGACTCCTCTTCTATTAAAACAACCCTGTCACTGCCACCTCATATTGAATTGGAGAAAAAGATATGAGGATGGAAGAAACTTGGCCTTAGTGATGTTACTATCTATAAGGCACATGAGATAGAGGAAAGAAGAGAAGAAATGATGAAGGTTAAAATGTCTAAATAATCCATTGATATGGTCAAGGTTGATAAGTTCATGAGAGAAGGGGATAAATGCAAAGCAAGGGAGCTAAAAAGGATAAAAGAGTGAGGAACAAGTGAAGAGCTTAGTGAGGTAGAAGTGTTTGGAGAAGCAAGACCCTCAAGCATACCACCTAAATAAAAGTTAAAGTGAAAATAGAAGGTCTTGGGCCTAGACCAATGTAATATTGATGCAGCACTATAGTTACACCATAAGTGAGAGCCCATGAGGGCCAATGGGATGACCTAAGCTAAAATTAATCAAGTGGAGGCTGAGGAGATAAGGGCTAGAGAGGAAAAGTTCACTGAAATCATTAAGAAGAGAAAGGAAAAAATAAAAGGGGCCTAGAAGGAGAAGGATAAAAAGGAAAAATGAGAGAGGGTTATTACAGGCACAAAACCCATTAAAACCAAGACAATAGAGGTGCCTAGTGCCCACACTAACCCAATAGAATATGCTATAGAAAAGATGCACCCAAGTACTAAAAGGGAACCTAAGGACAAGGAAGGAAATGATGGTGCCTCAAAGGGGAAAATAGAGAAAGAATAAGATGGTATGGAAAAGGGACCTATGGAGGTTCACACCAAAGAGCCTCAAGAAGAAGCAGGAAAATGGGAAAAGTTCAAGGAGGAACCTCTATAGAAATAAGATGACAAAAGTAGTGTTGAGGAAAGGGAAGAGGTAGACCAAGGGGAGATGTCTGATGAAGAACCCCTAATAGATAAAAAATAAGGAGAAGAAGAAGGCATTGAAGAAAGCACCAATGCTAGTGGAGAAGAGAAGGAGTTGGCTAAGGAAGAGGAGTATGATCTAAGCTATAGGGAAAAAGTACAAAGGGAGTTCACTAAAGATGATGACTTCTACATGTTGGATTACATGCACATGAATGTGCCATCAAGTTTCTTGGGATATCAATTTATACATGGATGGGCCTCAGTTTAAGGTACCTAAGAAAGCAATCTAAAGCACCAAGAAACCATAAGAGGGGCATGACTACCAAATTATAAATCTAAGTGATATGAACCCCATAAGGTTAGATAATGTCCTCCTTAATATGGCCTCAACATTAGTGTGTAATAACATCATCAATGATGTTAGTGTCAACAAGTGGAAATAAATAAGACAAGAGGCAAAAGAAGAAATAAAATCAATGAATCTCAAACTCCAATAGCTAGTTGAGCACATCAAAGAAGTGGATCCATTCCTTTTGGATGGTGTTGATACTTTGGAAATGAAAAAAGTTGATAAGGTTTGTGCACTAGTAGGAAAAATGCTCCCCTAGATGAAGCGGGTGCTAAAGGAACAAGAAGACCCATGTGAAGCCATCATAAGAGAGGTAAACAAAAAGCTCAATGCGATAAAGGATGTCTTTGCCAAACTAGAAGAGGGTGTAGAAGAAGTGGATTCCATCTTTTACAACTTCACCACTCAAGCATCAGTCATCAACACATGCATTCAAAAGATAAAAGAGGATAAGGATGCTTTGATAAAGCATGCTTTCACTATGAGTAAGACCGTGTGTGTGTAAGTTATGGTGTAGGTCAACACTTTAAGCACCTAGATAAAAAGTTAGGAGAAAGACTTGGAATCACTCTTTATCACCTTTTAGATAAAGTTAAGTAAGGGTACATTTTAGATGGTAGGGTGATAAGAGCTAAAGAAAGACTAGAAGCCTTTAAAAAAGAGATGGATAGCATGGATGTGTCCTCACTCAAAGCTGAATTGATGGAAGTAGAAGCTGATACTAAAGAAATCAAGCTTGCCATTCAGGGCTTTGAGAACTTCAAGGTGAAATTGTAGTAGAGCATGCCTAAATTTTGCACAACAAAGGCATTGAAAGACTAGTCTAAGGGTAGACTATAAATTTTGTATGGGGTAATAATGGGCCCATTTTTGTGCTACCTAGTGGAATGTGCAAACTCAACACATATCTATGTGAGGCAATCAATGAAAATGATTACTCTTTTGGTAATTTTTTTACCATTTGAAATAATATTCAAAGATCTTGTGCCAATTGATAGGCAGTTACTTAGTGCCTAGGTTTTAAGGGACATCCCTTTTAGTACTACACATGATGGTTGGAGATCATGGGTGTTAAAGTAGTGGATCTGGTGGAATAATGACCCCTAACAATATCTCAGTACTTAGCACGCACCCATCTGACCTGGATTAAATATGCTCCCCTACTTATAAAAATAAGCTTAACCCTAAAGAAGGGGAGAGATGAATTAACTCAATGAAGCTCTACAAAAATTAAGAATACCCTATATATAGTTTGAGTTAGTATGGATACTAATAAGAATATGCATTATAGTGCCCAAGCTCATTTGTTAGCCATTGGGTATGAGTAATTAGGAAATGAGTTGATGCTCTATTTATGTTGTGAATTGCACTCTATTGATGAAATTTGATTTAATGGAAATGGTGTTGCATATTTACTTGGTTTTTGATCCATTTCATATAGTTTAGCACTGTTGTATGATTGTGACTTAAGCTATATATGAATAATGGCTGAATTTTTAGTTTTAAATGTATTACGATGTAAATATCTATTCTAGGTCTCTAATGGTGTCATTGTGCCATGTAGTGACTTTGGTATACTTATAAAATCTACTAAGTGTTAAAACCAGCATACACCAAAGCCCTAGTAATTGTACCTAGATCATTAACTTGAAGAATAAACAAATCCCTTGATTTAGCTAAGCACCTAAATTACACTTGCATTTATATCCTTACAACTTGCACCATTAAGATCTATAACTATCTAGACACAAACCTATGCCAAAAGACTTGTGCCCTTGAAAGTTATGTAACTAGTCGAATACAAACTTGCACCACCATGACTAGGGTTAGTTCCCTTGAATATGCTTGCACCTATTTATCTTATCTAAAACAACATGCACCAATATACTACCTAATCCCATTTCATAAATGAATAAGTCCCATTGAGACTAAGGTTGCACCATGTTTCAACTAGCCAAACATGGGCCCTGATCCCTTCACTATTGCACTTCGGGTGAGTGCATAAGGCTTGCACCTTGTGTGAAATTGATGCCACCATAGTAGTTCCTTTAAATTTTATGTGCCAAAGACTTTTACTATGCTTGAACCTAGCTATATCAAGTATATAACTGACTTAGATTAATTTCTAATCATGTGACTAAGCACATAATCTAAACGAAAAAACTTTTTGACAACACATCTCATCTAGATGGTGTGTGTATGCATATTCAATCAGAAGTACCTAAGATTTTTTATTGTAAAAAATTCAATTATAAAATAATCACTATGAAAAGGTCAATATAAGAGTCAAAAAAAAAAATCACTATTTAGTTTTAAAGGTCACATAATGGAAAAATAATAACACACATGCAAAGAATCAAAAATATGATAGTGTTAATCATGTGTTTACATATTCATCTAGCCATGTTACACCCAACAAGGTTTCATATCAAAATAAGAAGATAAAATATAATTCATATGCAAGAATCAATTCCAAAATTTATATAAAAGGTTAATAAGAGTCCAAGAGAGATTTGTAGGGCAACGATTAGAAATAATTTGATCAAACTATCTCCTATACATATTATAATAAGATCAAAATACTATTGTTTATATCATATAATGCATAGGCATCATACATATTTTTATTTGGATTTAATAAATAAAATCATTAATATTGGTGATCCTATAATAGATACATCAATCAAGAAACCCACTCACTAATGAGTGCATATCATAAAGAATAAGTGATAAAAGAACAAGTATGCATACCAAAGGATAATTCAACAAAAAAATCGTTGTAAATGAAAAAAATAGAGTAATAAAATATTCAAAAGGCAAAGATAAATAAAATAGTGTTACAATAATATCAAGAAGTAAAAACACAAATTACATATTTTCCTATTGTTTAATAATAGATACATGACTCTTCTCTAGTCCATAATGAGATTCAAATTTTTGATAATGATGAACATACTCAAGAAAAATAAACTTTCAAGAAGGAAAATACAATGTATGGTGTAAAGGATTTTTCATACATAGATAACCAAAATGGTATATCACAATATAAATAATAATTTAGGAAGTTAACTCTATCTTATGTTAATTATTACATTGATTATTATGCTCTTAATAATACATAATATTGGTATGATCCTAACAATACTAATTACATAGCATATTAATATGACACACATGATACATGGACTTGATAGAGGCATCCCTTTGATGAGCTCCTTGGATTCTAGTATCAATTTTCCTTTTTTCAATAACTTATCAACATGGATGCATTAGATCCATGATACATAATCATTTAGATGTTTTCCCTTTATTCTTCACGTGACACACAATGTTGGGGGCATCTTGCTTATATTGATCACAATTAACACATGTTCTATTGTTTTATGATCATTTTATATTATCATGTGAAGCTTATATACTAATGATTATACATCATTATACACATGTTTACATACACAATGTGCTAGATATGCTATGTTACAAGACATTTTTTTAACACGTATGTAGGAACTAATATGATATGCTTATGTTAGTTTCTTATATTTCACTTATTCATATTATCATTTGGCTTGCTTGAGTCTACTCTTTTTGCTATGTAATTTAGAGTGTGAAATATTTGAGCATGTTCCTTGATTATTGGACATAGTGATATGAACTTTTTTTTAATTTTGTGTGCAAATATTTGAACATTCCCTCCCCTAAGAGTTTGTGACATATGAGCATGTCCCTTATTTGTGGTTTACTTAGACCCCTTTTGTGTGACATTGAGTGATCTTATGTGTGTGATTGGTTTTTTATTGAACTTATAATTATTACTTAAATATGTTTCCATGATTCATATTATGAATACTATGATTGATATGTTTGATGCTATGAGCTTGATTGATATATCCACTTGACATAATTCCACTATATGCTTATTTATTACATGATTGATAAATATATAACATGGTTTTCTTATTTTTTTGAGATAGAATGACTTACATATAGAATTTTACCTCACCTAAAAATGGGGAGGGGGATTATTAGTGGGGGAATCTCATATATACATGAGTCCACATACACAAATTTGGAAAAATTAGTAAAATTTAATATAGTTTACATGATTTAGTTATACACTTGGGTTAGAATATTATGCATTTAGTACTGATTTTCACAAGTTTGGGACAAAGGTTTTCATATTTATGGTAGTTTTTATATATTTATATATTATAGGTCATATTATGATACATATTTCATCTTGAGTCACATTTGAGGTGCACATTTCATGTAGATGTACCAAATTATAGATAGACATTAGAATTCATATAAATATATTCATGCACTAACCTTATTGAGAATCATCATTTGAGTCTTTATATATTTAGTAGTTTTATTTTTTGAGTAGATAAATAAATATTCATCACCCTCAATTCACTTGTAACTAATCCCCTTTTGTGGGTTGACATGGCTATAATATTCAACTTGGGAGAGATTGGCTAGTTTATGTTTATATTTGGGTTGTAAAATTGAGATTCAATGCTCTCAATGGCCTTAGGTGTAACTAAAACTTACATTATATTAGGGGAATTATCACCCTCCAATTAACCTATTCAATTATCCAAGGTTCAATTGTGAACCTCTTTCCAATGATTTAGATATGAAGCATCATCACCAAAGTGAAAAATAAAGGGGAAACATGGTTGCATTGATACATATGTATAATCCTTTCTTGCTCTCTTTTATTTCAAGAATTTTAATTATTTAAATTTTAAAATTTCATATAGTGATTAAAATATAACATGATCTTGGTTTCAGACAATACACACATACAATAAATTCAAATAGGGCTCAAACAAAGATAAGGTGTGTTATACACACCATGATATGTTTTTTTCTTTTAACCTAGTAATTTCATCCTTATGCATTTAATATATTAAATGGGGGTAAATTTAGATGATAAATCTATATTTTATATGATAAAATAGTCTTACACACTTGACAAATATCACTCAAGGATCAACCCTTATATTCCTAACCTTTTCATAGTAAAAATCACCACATTCACCATCTCATTGTGCCTAAATGATTATCTTATAGACCAAAAATATTATTTATATAAATTATAGCCCATAAAATTCATAAAATTTGATTGATATCTTACATTTTTAGTTAGATATCTCCATTAAATATTTATTCTCCTAGACATTAATATCTAAAAAGGACACTAGTGTCTAGTTCTAATGAGATGGTTCATACCTCATAAAGCCTCAAATTTGAAAATATTTTTATATCTAGATATCAACCTATTGTGACTTGTATATACACCCCTTGAGTATATTCATATATCTCCTTATCAAAGTGGCAAAATGGAAACATATCTCTTATTGTGGGTAACAATTTGATGAGATGAATCTCTAGAAGGGCTAGTTCCCTTGATGCACTCTTTGAAGTACTATCTTGCCTATAAAATTTGGATGAAAAGGGTTAAGAAAAAAACTAATAAATATTAAAAAAAGGTGATGCACTAGTATTATATTTCCTCCTATTGACTAAACTTATACTACTTAGAGCTAAAAAAGACTTCTTTCACACAAAACTCACAATTTAAGTTGTATTATCACATTAGTGTTTCATAAGCTAGGTTGAAGAAATTATTTGATATTTAAGAGGGTAATTAATGATTAATTTGTTTAATAAATTCATGAACCACTTATAATACACTTATACAATTATAAAATAACACTAACAAAGACCTGTAATAATTGCTCTTTTACACACTTGGTGAACAATCAAGGATAACATTCTAGAAAAGATCATATTTTAAAATATAAGACCAACAAGATTAAATAAAACTAAATTATACATCATGTAAGTAGGAAAAATCACTTTTTTATTTCTTCAAGATTTATTCAAGTATAAAATTGGCTAGGGTTTCACCATCAACCAATGGAGGCTACTCAAAAGAGCCAAAAGAGTTAATATTTATAGCCTTTAAGAGAAGAATAAGACAAGGGAAGTCCAAAGGTCACTTAGACACTTATAAATATAATAAAATAGAATAAAAGTTAATGGGAAAGAGATATGGGATGAACCATACAATTTTATAAGGACCAAGTGTCCATACAAGTCATGAAACTTATGAAAAAATGGCATAAAACACCTGCTCTTGGCTCACAAAAATGCCTTCATAATTTGAACCTATTTGAAAATCCCACCACTAAATAGGGAAAAGTATGATGATTGGAATAATAGGTAAGGAATTAATTCATGCATATACATGGATTTTTTGCATTCCTATTCATATAGAAACTTGTATAAGGAATCTATCACTATCTATAGTCTAAAAAACTCCTTTTTCAGTCACCCTTCACACTTGGCCTCAAAAATGCCTTTTTTTTTACATGAAAATATATGGGAGAGAGTGAATGAAACTTGTAAATACCCTCCATATCCTTATTGGCATTATTAATTAATTTAAAAGGATCACACTTAGAGTTTTCACCCTTCTCACCCTTGTGTTCACTATGCCAGTTTTGACCGGCTAAAGGGGAGTTGTTTGAAAACTTATAAGTTTTAAATTAAAAATAAATCACCATAAGGGGTTATAATAAGTATATATATTTCATAAAAAATTTATTTCATCTTTTGAAACCTCCTAGAACCTAAAAAACATAAAAAATGGTCAAAATACCCTATTTTTCATGTTGTTTATAAAGTTATGTACAACTCATCTATATGGGTGGTAGCCTGAATGAGTCCTATAAAAATTTGAACATCTTCCATGGTAAAAATATGTCATTTTGATATCTCTCCAATTTTATTTTCTCCATTAAGTCCTGACTAAGGGTTTAGTAGGGTTTTAGGCAATTTTTTGGTCTTAAGCTTTGTTCATAAAGATTTGACATTAGAACTACCAATAAATGCCACAAAATTGATGCCAAGGGACTTTGATAACACCTCAAACTTCCTATACTTACCATAAAAAACCTTATAAAATATATGAGCATTTGAAGTACCCCATCGAGCTTGTCTTTACTTTTCTTGCATGCTTATACTTTTTCTAGGATAAAATTGGCTTTTTTGTAGGTTCCTCTACATACTATGAGTTTAAAAATGTCTATATACACCTACCTAACATGCCTCAATCATCTGGATAGTCCACCAATAGATATAAAGGAAGATAGACCCACAATTAGTTATTGGTCCTTTAAAGTCCTAAAGGGTTTAACATGTACCCTACATGTACAAAGGGTTTTCCATGGTTTAGGTGTCTAAACAAATTCAAATGCCCCAAAAAGTCCTCTAAAAAGATTTTTTTCTTGAATTTTACTCAAAACTTCCTATAATTATCTCTCCAATCTAAGAGAATGCCTCTAGGCTATTTTAACATGTTTCCCATATCCAATTCGCGCTACTAGAGCTTTGGATTCATCCAAAAACACTCTCTTCCTTGGATTCATCATATTCATCTATTAGGTCAAGAGGTTTCTTGGCTCATTGTATGGACTGATATATTTTTACAAGGAAGAGTGGATAGACATGTTGAAGGGGTCTTAGAGTGTGTATAACAATTCATTCATCAACCATAACCATCTTAACTTGATGCAAAACCTCTCTCTTCACCTAAACACCTTCATATCTTCCTCTCACCTTCATGTCCAAGACTATAACATGGTTATTATAGGTGAAAATAGGGGTACAAGATGTAATTTTTAGGTTTATTGCATTATGTTTATATTTCATGAATTTATCATGACTTTGATTGAGGTGTTACATGTTATTTCATTAGGTGTAAACTCTTTCTAACCCTACCTATGTACCTTGATCTTCAAGACTGAACTTCTCTAAGTGTTTACTAAGACACTCTTCTATAGGAGTCTATTGGATTCTAATGATATCAAATACGATATGAAGATATCCTAACTTAAGCCCTCTAGGTGTCATGTATGTACTTGCACTAGTATTCCCCTTTGCAAGTCTTAAGACACCATCCTAACATCAACCTTCTAGGTCACTATATGTTGACTGAGAAATCCACCTTTTACCCATGTAGGTGCATATTTTCTCACTTGAGCATTTTTCATGGTGAGTGAGGAAGTGAATGACACTATTCAAACTATAATGAAAGCATTTCCAAATCTACCAAACCACTCAATTATATCAAACCACTCAATTCTATCAAACAACTCAACTCTACCAAATAACTCAACTTGGTGAACTATTGACTGAGACACCCCTATCTACCCTACTTGTAGGTTACATTGATTTAATTAGAGCTTATGAAGATCATCATAACCCTAAATTAAGTGTTTGATTATTTATCTTATCATGTTAATCATCTAAGTATTCAACATGTACTCCTAAACTTATTAGACTAAGTTTCTACCAAGATGACTAGGGAAATCTAATGTAGACTACTGACTGTAGGTGTCTATGCTTATAATTGGATTGTTAATTATAATAAAATATTTAATTGAAACCTAATTTTGATGACAATAATAATTTGATATCATCCTATATATTTTGGTCACCTTCTATGCTCATTGGGTTTGTGACTGTGTTTCTTTTTACCCTGATTAGGATAACCCTGCATGTAGGTCACTTTGCCTCTATTTAGCTTGTATATGAAGTTATAAAGGACTTCTCTTGGAACCCTTTTGGTCACAGAATGTAATATTGGACCTATAATCAACATGATAATCCAAAAACACCACTTTGGGCATCAAAATTAATTCATTATCCTATACTAAGTTGTAGGTGTATTTTCTCAGTCCATTATATGGATTATAGGTAGTCATAGGGGTCCACAAGACCTTGTCCTAACCCTTTCTTAATGAGTTCCATTCCATTTGACCTCATTACATTAGTTTATCCATCTTGGTCATGGTTTTTTTCCAATGTTACACTTTAGGGTATCAAAATTTATTTGCAACCTCAAACCTATAGACTTCAATGAAGTGTTTCAGTGTTCTCTTAGGCATATTTGAGGCTTCAAACAACCTATCTTCTCTCACTGTTCAACCTCTATTCTTAGAATGTAGACTCTCTATGCTAGGCGATGTAATATGGGATAGGATAAATTCCTTGGAACACTTTAAAATCATGCTTTGAGAGACTCATAAGAAGCTTCTTGACCTCTATTTTGACACTTTAGGGACAATTTCCTAGAACACAGCTCTTTGTCTCTTCAATATGATTATACACTTTTTTTCTTAATTAATATTTGAATTGGTTTTTTATGGCTTGATTATGCATCCCAAAACCTTAAGTAGGTGTCAAGTTGATTCACCCTCTCCATCTAAGCATTTTAACACCCCACTTAGCCACATGTAGGTGGATGTTTTAATTGTATATAGTGAACTAGAGATGAATAACATGAAACTATTCATGAATATTAAATTTGTATACTCACATAAAACATAAAAATACACCTATTATAAATCTTAAGAGATTGGAAACATATCAAACTTTCTATCTCTTAGGATGACATCATTAATGGCTCTCGTAGGTGATTCTTGGTTGTATACAGGTAGTGGGTGTGTCATAGAGCAACAAGGATGGATGAAAGGATACATGGGAAGCCAAACTCATTGTAACATTCTTAAAATTCATAATTTCAATCAATAACATATTGAAACAAGATCCAATACATCATTTTCAATGTGAAGATCTCTTGCATACATATGGAATAAGATAGGCATAGTGTACAATGACTGGCCTAACATGGTGGATGAGCTTGTGACTACACTTGAAAATTTTATAATAATATAAATGGACTCATTAAATCTATTTATGTCTTGGATAATTAAATAATTCTGATTATGATTCCATGGACAAGTTGAACAAGCTTATACATGTGACTGTAAGTGAAACAAAGCATGAAGTTGACTATGAAAAAAGACAAAGTTAAAAGCTACCCAAAAGATGACATGGTGAAGCCAAAACATGGAATGAGGTGTAAATATGAATTTGAGGCATGTGGGACATAATTTACCATTCACATGAAACCTCTATTAAAGATTAATATTCTAGAACAAGGCATAAAAGATTGTAACTTCACTCCTCTTTACAAACTAATTTAGTTCACTCATCAAATCAAAACCAAATGTGAAAAAAATCATGGATAACACTAGGGAAGGGATTAAAATTCCTCTAAAACCATTATTAATAAGTGAATTGTACTAACTTTACCAAAAAAGAGTAAAACTTGTAGGGTGCATAGATTAACAAGTATAATTAAAAGGTCAACTTCTTAGAAATGGTTCATAAATCTCAAACCAAAATTCATATAAAACCAAACATAAAATTTAATTTGAATAAGTTTAGAATACACTCCTAAGATCATTTTTATTGAAACCCCTTGTGCTGACTGTACCGAGTATAAACCTACAGGTTACTTTTGCTTGCAAGAAAGGCGAAAAGGATTAGAATGGTTTTGGCATTAAAATTAAACTTTTAGATCATTTAAAACGTGGATATAAGCATGGGGAAGATAAATACACATTGTATAATCCTTTCCCATGTGGCACACTTCCCAAGGAGGCCATACAAGTGCCATTTTCTTCTCTTTTCACTAGAAAACTACCCTTTTTTCTACACAACTTGTCACTTTTCAGTTATATTAGTTGATTAAGACTTAAGTGGACACATGGGGCATGAAATTATCTTTTTTAACCTTAAAAATTCCCAAGAAACTCATATAACTCATTAAATGCACCCTTTTTGACCTCAAAATGATAAAGGATGACTAAAATAACTAAGGACCAAGGCTAGTATAAGATCAAATGGCATTAATTAACCTATAAAACACTCTATGACATAATTATTTTCCCATTAAAACACCTAAAGGTAAAATTGTTTACTTAGGGTTACCCCAATTTGACCTAAAAATTAAATTTGGTCAACACAACCAAAGTGACATGAGACTCATTTCAAAAGAGGTGGTATTAATACTATTAAAATACCATTCATTATCATCAAGCACTCTTAAACAACACATTTAACATAAGTTACAAAGTAAAAACACCTATCAAACATTAAATACTACTTTATCCTTTCTTAGTTCCATATTATTCATAGGTGAAGTCTTTATATAGGCCTAAAGCATTCAAAGAATAACCCATATGCAATATTTATCAAGTTAAAATATAAATCATTACATGCATTTGCATATAGCATATTACACCATTGTGGACACACAAGCCCACACATTGAGGAGAAATACATATGTTTAAGGCCTTCTTTAGATTATTAGATATATAGGCAATGCTCATTGATAAAGGGGTCTTTAAGGTTATCTCAACTTCACTTGAACCCACTAAACCTTAGTTTGTAAGATCACATGCCCTAATCAGAGGACCTAGGATTTTGAGATACACACTAATAACAAAGACCCACATGCAAGATTTGAGAATATAATTAGCAAGGTGATAGTGAATTCTAATAGGTGTAGGTGGAATTTATATAAAAGAGTTAATATTTCATGTATGAAATAAGCATTAAAATTGGACAAAAGCATCAATGCTAGTGTTTTGAATCTGATGGTAGTGTCTAAGCTGATAGAAGGATAATTTATAGAATATGATAAATCAATTTTAAGTATCAATCTGACTATTTCCACACCTACACTTCTTAGATCTTCCTACATATCAAAAAATAAGATAAATATTGTCTCTTCTTCATGATTATGTAATCAAATTAATATTTTTCATTTTACTTTCTATATTTAACATATTTCCATAATTCAACACTGTAATTAAATATTGTTAATCTAAATTATTTAATTTTCCTATAATTGGGAATAATTAATTCAAATGTTATTAGACTATTATTCCCCTAAATATTAACAAAAAGGGTTATAAATTTATTGAGCCTATGTTTTGTTTAAACAATGTCAAGCCATTATTGAGGATGGTAATAGACTCACTGAGACTCCTCAGATTATGCAAGATTTTATCCACCATTATTATCAAGTGTTCAAAGCTCAATCATATTTGACTGAGCGTGATTCTGCCCTTCAGTAATGTCTTTTAGTGGTGCCATTAAAACTCACTCCTACCTAGTGGGTGTTTTATTATAGGCCCCTCACTATTGATGATAATGATAAAACCCCTGATTGATAGATTTCCCTATAAAGTTTACAAAACTCTTTGGGATATTATGGGTAGTGATTTGATTAAGGTTTATCAGAAAACATTTCATGCACATTCTCTAGGTAAAAATATAAATAAAGGAAATACCAAATTCATACCTAAGCAATGATATCTTGAGTTATTCTACAATTGACATCCCATCACCCTCTTGAATGTCTCCTATAAATTATCACCAAGGTTCTTGCAATCCAATTACATAATATGTTGCCCCTCATTGTGTATCTAGAACAAATGGATTTCATCAGAAGCCATTAAATCTTGGATAACATAATTACCATCTAGGAAGGGATGGATTGGTCTAGGTAGTAAAAAAAAATATTTTTTCATCAAAATTGAATTTGAATAAGATTATACTCATATCGAATGTCCTTTTAGATTAGCTATACTTCAAGCTCTAGGTTTTAGGCCCATCTTCATTCAAACTATTTAGATGCTTTTATATGATTCCTCAAAAGTCCTCTCCATAAATGGAGTTACCTCCAAGAAATTTGGTTTATTCTATTCCATTCACAAAGGGTGCCCTTTAGCTCCCACCTTATACATTCTTACAATTGAGGATTTTAGATATCTTTATAACAATGCCCAAGCTAGTGTCTTTGTTAAGGGAATTTATCTCCCTCTCGATGTAGCTAATCCACATGAAGATATGTAATTACTAAATGGACACTTTGAATATGACTCCTTCCTTACATTGAATATGAAGCCAATGTGGACAATGCCTTATAGTGTCTTGATACCTTTTTCCTGGCCTCTAGCTCCAACATCTAATGGCAAAAAACTTATTGTTACAAGTAGTCTTACCTCCCTTTACCAATGTGGAATGCTAAATTTAGTTAGATGTGGATCCAACATGATGAACTATTTATATTCCTTGGCATACCCTTTATTTTTTATTCTTCAGCACCTCTACTATGGAAATATATTGTTAAGAGAGTGCTAAGAAGCTAGATTACTAGGTGAGTAAGTCTCTTTCATTGGCAGGAAAATTTCAAATATACTAAAAAAATCTTGCATCCACCCATGTGTATTATTCATCATGCTGGGTACATTCTAAAAAATATTACTATAAGTTGCAGAAATTTCTCTAAGATTTCCTTTGGGAAAACCCCCCACAAGGTAAAGGATTCCACAAGGTGGCCTAGGAATACTATTGCCTCTTGTGTGAAGCTAGAGGGATGGGTCTCATCGACATATCTTGAAAAATAACTACCTTATGTGACAAATGGATTATGTAGGCCATTAAGGGGATAAAATCTTGGAAGGTGTTATTTAGACACTATATCTCCTCTGAGTTTCCTAAGGGAAAGAAATCTTAGAAAGGGTTTAGCTTCCCCAACTTACTCTTCATCTAATCTCCCTTCTAGATCATGGGTTCCTTTGTGGATAAAATCATCTGGAAGGATGAGGAAAAAATTAAACCTTGGCTTATCTAGAATGGTTCTGGTTTCCCTAATGGTTCTCCACAAACTCCCACTCTCTATGGTGTTCTCCCATTTTTTCTTGTAATGAAGTGTCCCTAGAAAAATTCCCTTGGATCACCACCCTCAAGCTTTTTCATAGATGAATTCATTCCATCCAGGATATATTTTTCAAGCATTCTCACTCTTGGCTATCTTTAGAAGAGGCAAAATCTAAATTCTAGTTAGCCAATATGGACCAAGAATCTTACTAAGAAATTATCAATGCCATCCCTATGGATATGCTCCACAAAATCTTGATCTATTCCACTCAACCTTAGTTTGAGGACTAGAAATTGTATGTTGAGACCCCTTTATAAAATTACACTCCTTAGCTAGGCTATGCTTGGCTCACACCCCATTTTCATATGGTAGATAGACTCAATGCCCACTAGGGGTTATGCTCATCTATTAAAACATGGAGCATTTACTACAACACTATCTAAGGGGCTTATGTGGAGCCCAAGGTTTCCCACTTTTTTTGGTGTGTACTACACCAAGGCTTGTCTATTGACTGATGAGTTGTTTATCTGGGAGTTCACTAGCCTACTTGCCCCTTTTGTGACCACCTAGAGATGCTCCCTCATTTATTCTCATACTATTCCAAATCTAAAAGGGTCTAGACTTGGATCCATGATCTTTTTAAGCCTTTCTATCTTGAATTTTTAATTTGGTAGAATATCCTCCTTGGTGATAAAACTACCATGCCCTTCATTTATGAGCAAGTTTGGCATACTTTCAGAATGGAGATTCTCTTTTGGATTTAGAAAGAAAGAAATAGTTCTATTTTTAATTATACTTATGCTATTTATAATTTTTTTTCTTTACATAAATATTATATCATCTCTAATGTTCTATTGTATATTTAAGTCCAAGCCAATAAAGTGGATATGGAGCTTAGGTACCTTCAAGATCTCCTCTCCCATTGGGAAGATGCTCCCTACATTATGGCTCAAGTTTCACCTCTACCTAGGGATCCCAAATTAGATGATAGAGTGCCTCATCTACATCATTATAGGTATCATTATAACCATTATAGGCACTAATCTCATAGTGGTACCTCATACCAGTGCATTTCCCCTCTTGGGTAGCAACAAAGGTGGCATCTACTACCTCCTTCCCCTAATGGGTAGGATGGTTGGGGTGATTATCCTCCTCCTCTATTCCTAAATGCTTAGGGGAACCTCCTAGAGGCCATGTAGATGTGATAGATAAGTTTCCCAGGCTCTCTTTGGCTATCTTGCCCACTCAAACATAAGTTGATGATGATATAGACACTATCCAAGTCACTAGATGGGAACTTGTTCTAAATGGCAATGATTTTCCAAGCTCAAGTTAAGGTCCATGATATGGATCCTCTACCTATAGGCCTTACTCTTGATACCTAAAATTTCTCTTTTATGACTTTGTGATAGTTTTTTGTTTCTAGTTATTACCTGGTACTTCAATTTTGCTCCTAAGTTCTGCATAGTGTGTCGTGGCATGCTCTCATACCACCTTATTTTTTTGTGAATTATTTGTATATTTATTTTTAGATAATATATGGATATATTTCATCAAATAAAATATATTTACACCCTAATTTGTAATGTAATATCATGCATATATGTTAGATGGTCTTCTTGAGTTAAAGAGCATTTAAGGATCCAAAGAGTGTCAACTAGGGCTAGAATTATAGGTTTTGACCTATAGATGCACATACAAGGGTACACATGTAGCCCTAGTTTGTACAAACTAGAAAGGTATAGTCAAGTAATTCAAGGAAGGTCTATGATTAATAACATGAAGAAGGGATAGATTTCTAGATAGGATTTAGATGCTTCAATATAAAAAATAGTATGAACTTATTAAGTTCCCATGAGTGAGGATTTTAAACATCTATTACTATATCCCTAGCACCTCATTTTGAGACCTAAAATTGTGATTAACAGTCATATACCCAAGTTGGTAGGTAGTATGATGACACAATGGTTTTTTAATAGTTCCATGTTCAAAACAATCTATCAAGATGAAAGGATGTACAAGCTCATTGACTTGGTATCAAATCCAAGCACTGAACTATAGACAAGTCAACTACCAACCACACCTACAGTTAAGGAAAAGCATAATCATAAGGATTTTTCAAGGAAAATGAATTGTAAAGGATTTATTGAAAATGATAAGTTATTCATGTAAATTTAATAAAAATTAAAGGTTTGTGTAATAAAGAGATCATAAAAGGGTTTCCCAAATAACCTATAGTTAGACAAAGTACACCTATAGGCCCCCTAATGCTCACAAAGAACCCAACCATCCAAGATAGTTTTATCAAAAGGAGAAAGGAATTTTTGTAATATAATAGAGGCCAAAGGTAACTATAATAATCATAATAAATGATTAAATATATTTTAATATCTAATAAGAATGAAATATTTACAAAATTGAGACCTCATTCCCAATCAAGAATAACCCTAACGTGCATTCATGTGCATTAGAAACATCAAGAAAATTGAAAAAAATATATTAATAAAGGATATGAACCTAATTTACTCCAATGATATCTAAATTCAATGACACATGGTATAATCATGTATTACATACATACATATATCACCTTCTTGGAAAAGATACATAATCATAGTTCACTAACAGCCAAGCCTACAAATTAAGGTTTTACATTGAAATTTGGGAAATGTCATGATGAAAATGTTTAGAGGGGACTAAAAATTGATAATAAGCATATAAATATACCCATAAAATATAGAAATAGGGTAGTATTTTTTCCTACAAGACAACATACAATCAATTTACAAAGCCTTGCACACAGTCAACATTCTAAAAGTCTGCCTGGGAGTTTTTGATTGTTGGATGTGCTAGAAAGATCACCTACCTCCAAAATTTTGTATACATGGTAATTGTGACCTAAAATAACCCATAATAACTTCAAAATTTCAAGACTAATATGGAATATATCCTCTATTTTGTCTCAGAAGTAGGGTAATTTTGGGCAAACATAGACTACAGTCTTATTAGGATTTTGCACGAAGATGAATTGGAGAGTGTCAAAGCCTAGAAAAGAGGTTTGATGAGATATGTAAAGAATGTAAAAATAATTAAATACAATCTAAAGGTGTTATAAACCTATATATTATCCTAAACTTATAAGTTTGTAGTCAAATTCCATTAGGTCTAGTCTAGGCCTAATGCCTAAAAGGAGGTCATTTCCACTTCTAGCACTAAGTAAGCACTCCAATGAGTTATAAAATGTTCATAAATGATTTTAAAATGTTTTAAATTTTTTATCATGTAGAGGAAACTACAAGGAATCCATTTTTTGGCTTAAGACCGTCACAGGGTACACAAAATGCCTAGAAAGGCTCGATAGGCCAAGTTTGGATGCTCACACTAACATGAAGGTTTAGAATGGGACCTCAAGGAGTTAAGGGATGTTATATGGGGTATTGAAATTGAATTTTGTGGAATTTTTTCATATGTTTGATGCCAAATTTTTATGAATCATCCTTAAGGGTGAAAATAACCAAAAACCCTCCTAAAACCCTACTTTGGACTAGTTTGTAGAGATTGAGTTGGAAACCTCATCAATTGACATATTTGATTCATGAAAACTATCATAGGTTATATTATAATATTAGAGGGTCCTAAAAATATAATTTTTATGTAATTATGCTTATATATAATAGTAAAAAAATTACACTTTTCCATGTTTTTGAGCTAAAACAGGTGTTTTGAGGAGTGTAGAAGGATGCCAATCACTTTGGAGGATAGTTTGATACTTTTTTTACCTAATAAAACTCAAATAATAATAACTCACTCAGAAGTTTCTAAAATATTCAATCCTTTTGGGCCAATTAAAAAATTCCTCTAAAAGGTAAGCTTTCCAATGGCCATTTCATGGTTCTAATACCTCCACAATGTTTTAAACCACCTAAATTGACATGGAAAATGGTGAAAACATGGAAAAGTGAATAAAACATTTTTTTTGAGGTTTCTCATATATGTGAGCTCCCAGTAGAAAGATTTCTCTTTCTAGTGCTAAGAGGGCTAATTAGGCCTAATTTAGAGAATAAAATGAAGAAATGAGGTACTTCCACTTGGAATATGATCATGAAAATTTGTATGGAGATGAAAAGTGATACATGGTACTCAAAAATGTTCCTAGGTGTTTAAATTTATCCATAAAATATTCTATATAAGGAGATTTGCAGGAAAAAGGCTACAAAGAAGGGGTGCTAAAACAAACAAAATGATGTCTTTGGGACCACTTGATGGATCCAAGTGCCTTATTTTAGGTATAATCTCATGTTTATAATCCATATATGGTCAAATATTTCCTATTCCAATGCAAAAATATCCTTTCTCTCTCTTTTGCTTTTTACTCATAAGGAAGAATTAAGTGTTTTTAAGTACTAAATCATGTATGAGAGTTTTCCAATGGATTTTCAAGACTCTCCTAACCTTACATGCCACATTAAAGTTTAGAACAAGTCAAATAAATTTTTTATATTGTTTCAAAGTTTTAAGGGTCCTTAATGACTCCTAATCACACTCTTTTTCCTTCCAACACCTAGTCAAAAGATAAAGTCAAAAGATGCTCAAAGAGTCCTAACAACCTGAACTAATTGGAGAGACTTCATCAATGAAGGAGAGGAAAAATTATAATGAAGACTTGAATGTGAATTTATGACCTAATTTTAAGGATCAAGACCTACTTTCAGGGGTGATTACTTCTCTAATAATATAATGAGTCTAAGCAAGAATTAAGGCAACTATGTGGGTCAAACACCACAAATCAAGGATGACTTATTCTAGATTTGAAAAGTCTTGAAACATGAAATTATATGACATATTTACCAAGTATAATAAAAATTAATGATACAAATGATATGTACCATTTTGGAGGAGCTATTTGAAAGGACATTTTCCTAGTTTTGGGGCTTTTGTCTCTTTTTGTCTCCATTCTCTCCTATTCTCTATATGTAAGCCAATTTTTGGAATTTGAATGGATCCTTAACCTGATTTGTGGCTATTCCATGCTCATAAAACATTTTCACTTTCCTATTTTTATGAATAAGATAGAATTCATACCTCCTCAAAGCTTATTTCTAGTGTTTTTATGGTTTGTTGATAGATGACAATGATAGTTCATGCTTCCTCTCATCTTGTCCTTTCCTTATTACCTATTTTCAAGTGTTAAGATCATACTTAAAAGTTTCATATTGTTCCTAAATCATCTTATTTATATGGTAAGTACAATATTTCTTTATTATCCTTGAAATACCTATTGAATAGGTGCCTTAGATCATGCATCAAGCTAGAGCCTTTGTGTGAAACATTGATGTTTGGAGGATATTATTTGAGAAGTGTAATTATTTTTATGTTCCTATTTATATTTGTATTACATAAAATAGAAGTGAAGGTTACATTTTGGTGTATCATCCTAGTTAGATAGGTTTTATTTTTAGTTTACCCTTTTCCTTGCAAGCTGGTAGTGTAGAATAGGGATCCTAACTGATACATCAAGGGGATGTATCCATTAGAATCTAGAGATGCTATCCAATTATTAGGCTACCCACAACCTAGGATTTTATCCATGTTACTTTAGACTATGAAGGCCTAATACTACCTTTGAAAGGGTGCAAGTATAGAAGACATTAATTTTTAGCACATATGATGGGACATATTAGAGTTGGACTTGGTGAAATTTAAATTGTAGAAGCACCCTTAATTAAGAATTTGATGACTCTGAGATCAAGCAATTACTTTTGATAGTCTAGGAATGGTTTCCAAGTAAGTCCATTTTCATTGCAATCGATGTTGTTTTCATGGTTGTGTATGAGGAAAACTATGTTATACTTCCTTATTATCCCTATGATGGATCATACTAGTCTTGTCATGATCCATATGAGCCTTGTCTATTCTAAAGCCTATTAAAGAGTTTATTCAAGAGACTAAACCGTCTTATAGTTTCCATTCTTCTTTACTTGAACCTCAAATTCAATTTTTCCATGAGGACAAGGAGGTTTTAGACTTTGATGAGGTGATGGCCAAGTGGAAGGAGCATAATATAGAAGTCTATAAGAATTTATCTTTATATCCTCTCCAAGACTCCCTAAATGATCCATTACCCTCAAGATCTTAAGATATAATCATAATCCCTTTCAAAAAAAATAATTTCATCACCCTCCCACCATTCCCTTCTTTAGGAGGATCCTATTCTATGTAGGATAGAGAAAGAGTTTTCAACTACATGTTAAGTTATTGGAGAGTGTGAATAGGATTTTTCAAGTGTGTATGAGGAAGAGTTTCTCATTGATACTTCACTTGAGGTACAAGTTGAGAATGAGGTTGTAGTTGAGAATGAGAAGGTTGGTTTTGTTGTGAAATAACTTCATGAGATAATACAAGATAAAGTCATAAATGAATCTAAGAGAGAAGGATCAAGATACCTTTTAAACTAATCTTATTTAGGTTTATCAAAATGAGGAACAAAAGGATGATTGGTAGTTTATATTAAGTCTTTACAAGATATTGAAGGCCTTTGTAGGGATATATATAATGATACACCTCTTTTTTAACATGCTCGTGAGAAGGTTGATAAAGAAACTCCTATTCAAGATCATGATGTATCTTGGGTTGACTATTCAAATCTCCTTATAAATCTTGATGAACTTGCAATAGATGTTAAGAAGGATGAGGTCACTCAAGGATAATGTATAGATGAGGTATCATCTGATGAGATTGTTTTTGATTAGCAGTATGAGAAAGATCACAAATTATAAGATTAGTTTGCCTTTGTTGGTGACTAGTTGGCTATTGATGACTCACTTGAGGAGATGTTATGAGAGTTATTAGGCAAAAAGAGTGGCTCATCAAAGGTCATTTTCAATAAACAACTTGATTTACAATTTGTACCATCTCTTAGAAGGAGTAAATTCATGAATTCCCTTTTGATCCAAGTGTATCATGATTTGTCATGGTTAGTTAGATTAGTTTGTTTATGTTTTGTCTCAAATAAGTGCTTTATTTATACATTTGCTTTGTTAGTTAGTTTCCTATATTTTGTGTGTTTTCTTCCTTGTTTTGGAGGAGAAAGTTGTCTTATTTCAAGTAAAAATGTCTTGAAATAATGGATCATATTTGTCACTATTTTATGAGTCCAAAATTTATGTAAATGGTCTAGTTCTCAAGCATATTAGGCATGTTTCCTAGTTGAGTCATCAAAATGTTGATAATTTTGATCTCAGGTCAAATTGTCACCCCTACCATTCAAAACTTTGCATATCATGTGAGTTTTTCTTGTGGTTTAGTATTTTAGTCTTAAATTTTTTTTAAAATGATCATTATAATCCATTATTAATATGTCTTAAGGTTGTTTAGGTGAATTAAGGTCATGTCCTTCATTTGTCTTGTGTTTATCTAGTCATTTCTTGGCCTTTTCGAGCCATTTTTAGTGGTAATAAGAGTCATAAGTGTCATTATGAGTGTAATAACATGTGTCAAGGTCATTACATGCATAAAATATGGATAATCAGGTTGATCACATTGTAGACTAACTTCATGAATCATTTCTATGCAATTCTGACCATTTTATGACCTTTAGAGAACATTTTGTAAGGTCTTAATCATATCTAATCAAGAAGAATATTAATTCAAAATTTATTCTCCTTATAAATTTTTTTTAATACTTAGTAACACATTTTACAACATTTTAATTAGAGTTCCTTAGTGAATTTGGCCTTTTTAGTGAAAAAATAAGCCTTTTTGAGGCATTCATTTTGGTTTTCAGAGGTTTTTTCTGAGAAAGGCATATTATAGGATAATTGGGTCCCTAAGGGGTCATATAAGTTTTTTATATTATTTTTTAGGTGAAAAATGACAAAAAATAACTTTCCTCCTATATTAACCTTCTTGGTAGCTCTAGAGGGCAGTTTTCAAATGCTTGGTATAGAAAGAGGAGAGAGAGTTACGGTATTAAAATTTGTCCATTTTTATGGATATAATTAATATTAAAATTAGTGGAATATTTTCATGGATTAGTACCTTAATATTTATGAATAATCACTTAGAGTGACAACAGGTCACTATAACCTATGCATCTAAGAGGTGTCTATTTTAGCACCTATTTATTGATCTCAAAAAATGATGGAGAAGAATAATTTTGAGGGATTATTTTAGAGATCATGAGAATAATTTTAATCTTGGTTTAATATTTTAACCCCTTATAGAAATATATTTGTATCAAAGATCCATATTTCCTTCGCTATCTTTATGAGTGGTCTCTTGGGTCAGTTTTGGAGCATAAATTGAGTTATCCATAAATTTTATTCATATTAAGGGGTATTTTAAATCAGTTATTATGTCATCAAACACTTCATTCACCAAGGAAAATATTCATAAGTTTTTAGTTTAAGCATAGTCTACTTAGGACATTTTTTGAATGGGTTACTCTTCTTGAAAGGTACACATATAGTAAATAGTTTTTAGAGATTTGAATGAAATATTCACATAAGTTTTGAGGTTTTAATAAGACTTATTTCACATCTTAATGTCTTTGAAATGAATAATGACACTACTCTAGGATAAAAGAGACCAAATGAAGCCTTATAGGCTTAAAGTTAAAATTAGGTCTATGTATAACATGGTGAGAAAGGGGTTTAATGGACATATAATTACAATGAAATGATTTATCTAGTCTATTTTAATCCTTTAAAGATTCAAAATAAACAATATAGTTAATGTCTTCATGGAATTTTAGTAGGTGAAGCTGTGATACATGATCATTCCCAATACTTACAGTAGCTCCATAGTTTTCCAGGTCTTGTTAAGGTTGGTGATTTACTTGGAGTCTAATTCAAAAGTTAATAAAGCATATCATTTATCACTTCATTCATCTCAAACAAACACTATTGAAGTGAGGCTTAGTTTCTCATGATGGTGATAGGCAGGTCACTTGAAGGTGAGTACAGGGTACAAACAACCACCTACAACATAATCCAACCATAAAGACACTTCAAAGAATGTTTTTTAGATCATGTTAATAGTCATTAATGAAGAAGGGTCATAAATGGATATAATTTGATTCAAAGAATTAAAATAATAAACTTGGCCTATCTCAAATGTTCTTACTTCATATGTTCTTCAACATCATAGCATGTCACTCATTCTATACAAGGGAGTTAAGTGTTTTGAAGATGTCATATGCTTGTCATACATTTTCAAACCATTGAATGAGAGTTAGGGAATGTGAAGTGGTTTCATATGTTGGAATGAAAAAAAATACTAATAAGATTGATTTTTGTAGCCCTAAACATTAAAAATAGCCACTTATAGGCCTCTAGGCCCATAGGTCTCCATCTAGAACCTTTATCACCACCATTATTCATATTGAATATAATCAAGACATAAGATACTACCTTAGTTACTTTATTTAAGGATATAAATCATGATGGTGATAACTAGGCCACTTGAAGGGAGTAGGGTCAAGAAACTAGGTGAACAATTTCCTAACATCACTTATAGGTCTATACTATTGTGTGCTTGATGACAAGAGATATAAACTTGGGAAAGGCAAAGAAGGTGTTGAGAGATGCTTGAATTCAATTTAAATTACTTTATGCCATGTTTGAGTGCACTAATGAAGGTATTGGTACCACAAGGAGAGGATTTTAAACCTAAATAGTGCATCAAAAACCTAATGAAATACCTACAAGCCTACAACATTGATGATTACCTACAAATGATAGCAAGAGACTAAGAAGATTGAAATGAAACTTGAATTGATTATCACTCCCTCAAGGTTGAACATATCAATGGATAATTTTTAGAGATCTAGATTTAGTTGAAGGACTATTCAAGGTGCAAACTACCCATATCATACTCACTGACTTGAATCTTGAAATTACACAGTCCTAGTTGACTATCAATGGAACTTAGAGATGTTTCATGAAGAGGTATGAAGAATCTAGAGACTTAAAATCTAATTGATGAAGTTGTAGATATATCGGAGACCATTTTTGGGACATTAGACTATCAATTAGAATTAATAAGTCACCTCAAGTGAAGGAAATATGTTTTAAGTACAAAATCCCCTAAAAGCTCTAAAACATAGCCTTGAGCACTTTTAGTTATGCCATGTGATAATGTAGAAAGGATTCTAGATGTACATAAATGTTTACCTATTATATCCATATCCTAGAGGTATTAACTTGAAAAATGAGAGTGGGTATTTTGGCCCATAAGTGATGAAAATGAGGTGTCAAATGCATACATTTGTTCACTACACTTTAACAATGATTTCTATAAGATTTTGAGTTTCCAAATAGATTTGCACCCTAATTTTCAATGGAAGAGCATTGCTCCATGCTAGATGGTATTATTGATTTTTAGAGTAGTGAAGGATACAAAGAGTGTAAAATAAGGATGGAATACTAGGTTTTGACCCATATATTCACATATAAGGGTACACTTACAACCCTAGTCTATACAAACTAGAATGGTAGAGTCAAGTACTTCAAGGAAGGTATATGATTAATAACATGAAGAAGGGATAGATTTATAGAGATGATTTAGATGATTCAAGAGAATATATAGTATAAAATTACCAAGTTTCCATGAGTGATGGTTTTAAACACCTATTTCTACAACACTTTCACGTCATTTTGAAACTTACAGCTATGCTTAACAGTTATATACCCAAGTTGGTAGGTAGTATGATGAAATAATGGTTTTTAATAGTTCCATGTTTGAGTTTAATTTTAAAAACAATCTATAAATATTAAAGGATGTAAAATATCATTTAATTGGTCTCAAAGCCAAGTAGTAGGCCACAATGTAGTTAAGAAAAAACATAGTTATAAGGATTTTCAAAGGACAATGGACTATGAAAGCTTTCTTGCCAATGATAATTGATTCATGGAAATTTAATAAACATTAAAGGTTTTTGGAATAAAAAGATAAAAAATTATCTCCAAAAAAACCTACATTTAGATAAAGTACACCTATAGGCCCCCTAATGCTCACAAAGAACCTACAGGCCAACCATCTAAGATAGTTTTGTCAAAAGGAGCAAGGAGGTGTTGCAATGGAAAAGAGAAAAAAAGTAAATAGAATAGTCAAAATATGTGAATAAAAAACTTTTATGATATAAAAATAATTAAATTTTTACAAAATTGAGACCTCATTCCTAATCAAGCTATAGGAAAGAAAGGAAATGCAAACTTTCAAGCAAAACTCCATCAAATATCCCTAAGGGATATTCATGTGAATTAGAAACATCAAGAAAATTGAAACCAAGATATCAATAAAGGATATGAACCTAAGGGATTCAAATGAGATATAAAATCAATTATATAGGGTATAATAATGTAGTACATACATACATATATCACCTTCTTGGCAAAGATACACAATCATAGTTCACTAACAATTGAGCCTACAAATTGAGGTTTTAAATTGAAATTTGGGAAAAGTCATGATGAAAATGTTTGGATGGGACTCAAAAGTGACACTAACCATATTGAGAGACACATAAAACATGTAAATAGGGAAGGATTTGGTCCTAGAAGATAACATACAATCAATTTACAAAACCCTACCCACAGTCAACATTCCAAAAGTCTACCTGGGAGTTTGTGATGGTTGGAGGTGCTAAAAAGGTCATATACCTCACAATTTTAGTAAATACCATAATTTTGACCTAAAATAACCCCTCATAAATTCAAAAATTAAATCCTAATAGGGCATATATCCTCTGTTTTATCTCAGAGGTAAGGCACTTTTAGGTAGACATGGACTGCACTTAGTAGGATTTGGCAAGATGACTTAGAGAGTGTTGGAGCCTAAAAAAGAGGTTTGATGAGATGTTTTAGGGATGTAAAAAGCATTAAATACAATAAATAGGTGTTATAAACCTAAATATTATCTTAAACTCACAAGTTTGTAGTCAAAGCCCACTAGGTCTAGTCTAGGCCTAATGCCTAAAAGGACATCATTTCCACTTATATTGCTAACTAAGCACTCAAATGAGTTAAAAAAAATTCATATGGGAATTTTAAATGTTTTAAATATTTTATAATGCAAAGGAAATAATAGGGAATCTAGTTTTTGGCTTAAAACCATCACAAGGTGCACAAAATACCTAGAAGGGCTTGATAAGCCATGTTTGGATGCTCACACAAGCATGGACGTTTATAATGGAACATAAAGGAGTTAGGGATAATGTTAGAGGGGGTATTGAAATTGAAATTTTTGGAATTTTTTCATAGTTTGAACACATTTTTATGAATTATCCTTAAGGGTGAAAACAACCAAAAACCCTCCTAAAACCCTAGTTTAGACTAGTTTACAGAGATTAAGCTAGAAACCTCATCAAATGTCATATTTGATTCATAAAACATATCATATGTTGTATTATACTCTTCAAGGGTCCTCCAAATATAATTTTTATGTACCTTAACTTGTATGAAATGGTAAAAAAACTATACTTTTTACATGTTTTTGAGTTAAAATGGGTGTTATGAGGAGTGTATAAGTATTCAAATCACTTAGGATGATATATTGAAACTTGGTTTACCTATTAAGAATTAAAAAACTATAATAAATCACTTATAATTTACCAAACCATTCAATCCTTTTGGGTTGATTAGAAAATGCCTCAAAAAGGCAAGATTTCCAATGGTCATTTCATGGTTCTAGTACCTCCATAGTGTTCTAGACCAAAAAATTTGACATGGAACATGGTAACATCATGGGAAAATTGAATCAAAAATTTTGGGGAGGTTTCACATATGTGTGAGATTCCAGCATCAAGATTTCTCTTTCTAGGGATAAGAGGGATAATTAGGTCTAATTTGGAGAAGAAAATGAAGAAATAAGGTGCTTCCACTTTGAATCTAATTATAAAAATTTGTTTGGAGATTTAAGGTGATACATGGTAATCAAAATTTTCTTAGGTCTTCAAGTTTGTTTGTACAATTTTCTATACAAGGAGATTTGTAGGAAAAAAAGCTATAATGAAGGGGTGCTAAAACAACAAAAATGAGAAAAATGATGTCTTTTGGACTACTTGATGGATCCAAGTGCCTTGTTTTATTTATGATGTCATGTTTAGAAGACATATATTGTGGAATATTTCTTGGTCCAATGGAAAACTCTCCTTTCTCTCTCTCTTTTTTGATTTTTGTTCATAAGGAAGAATTAAGTGTTTTCAAGTAGTAAATCTTGCATGAGAGTTTTCCAATGGATTTTAAATACTCCTCCTCTCCTTCCAAACCACATTAAAGTGTGGAAAAATTCATATCAAGTTTTGAGAAGGTTTCAAAGGTTGAAGGGTCCTCAATGACTCCTAATCACACTCTTCTTCCTTCCAACACCTAGACAAAAGGCAAAGTCAAAAGATGCTTAAAGAGTTCTAACAATATCAGAAAATTGGAGAGAATTAATCAATGAAGGAGAGGAATAATTTTAATGAAGACTTTAATGTTAATTTATGACCTAATTTTAAGGATCAAGAACTACTTTCAAGGGTGATGACTTCTTCTCCAAGAATATAGTGAGTTTAACCAAGAATTAAGGCACTTAAGTGGGTCAAACACCAAAAATCAAGGATGAGGACTTCTTACAGCTTTGAAAATTATTGAAAAATGAAATTATATTCCATATTTCCCAAGGAGATGAAAAATTAATAATATAAATTCTACATACAATTTTGGAGGAGCTATTTGAAAGGACATTTTCCTAGTTTTGGGGCTTTTGTCTCCTCTCTCATCTCTCTCCTATTATTTATATGTATTCCAATATTTAGAATTTTAATGGATACTTAACCTGAGTTTTGGCTAGGCCATGTTTATAAAACATTTTCACTTTCCTATTTTGATGAATAAGATGTAATTCATACCTCCTCAAAGCTTATTTCTAATGTTTTTTTATGGTTTGTTGATAGATGACAGTGATAGTTCATGCTTCTTCTCATATTGTCCTTTCCTTATTACATATTTATAGGTGTTAATTTAATCCTTATAGGTTTCATATTATGCTCAAATCATCTTGTTTGTATGGCCAGTATAAGATTTATTTAGTGTCATTGAAAGACCTATTAAATAGGTATCTTAGATCATGCATCAAATTTGAGCCTCTATGTGAAACATTGATGTTTGGAGGCTATAATTTGAGAATTGTAATCATGTTTATGTTCTTATTAATCCTTATAGTTTATAAAACACAAGTGGAGGTCTCATTTTGGTGTATCACCCCAGTTGGATAGGTTTTATTTTTAGTTTACCCTCTTCCCCTTTTCCTTGAAAGCTAGTAGTGTAGAATAATGATCCTAACTAATACATAAAGGGGAGATAGACCTTATAATATAAAGATTTAATCTAATTATTAAGACACCCACAACCTAGGATTACATCCATGTTACTTCAAACTATGAAGTCATAAAACTACCTTCACAAGGGTTTAATTCTAGAAGATAATATGAGCCATGGAAAGTGCCTAGTTGCATGTTTCTTCCACCCAATTAGGACTTATAATGCCTTATTCTTGTTCTACCCAGTCCAATTCTATTGTTTTATTTAATAAATCTATAAATAAGAAGCCTATGTATACCATTCATCCAATGCCCTAGTTCAATGTTATAGATTGGCCTAATATAATCTAACCATCATTATCAAACCCCAAATTAATCTGACCATCATTATCAGACCCATTTCAATCATAGGCTTTAATTTAATCTTTAGGGGATCTTCTGACTGAGACTAATGATAAGGACACTTAACTAATGGATTCTATCTAGTTGGTGATTCCTTAGTGGGATACTAATTTGGAGGCCTAAGCACTCCAAAGGCCTAATTTAAGGATAATAGAACTTCCTACAGTGAGTTCCATATTTCATAAATCTACAAGACCCATCCAATGGGTCAAAAAGAGGAAGATTAAGGATGATTCTAGTAGAGGTTTAGTTTTATAGGAGAGACATGATTATTTATTTTTTTAAATAAAAAGAACACGAGACTAGGTGAGTTACATTATATTGAAGATGTCAAGTCCTACATTAGGATTAAAATGGAATATTTTATATAACTTCATGATGGGACTGAACAAGCTAGGTGAGAGATAGATAAAGAGCTAAAATAGGTAAGGGAACAACAACAAAAATTTCATTTTCTTGGAGAAATTTAAGATGATGTTTAGAATGCATCTCTTATATTGTATAATGTTTGAGATGTTATTAGTTTAATTAGATTTAAACTAGCTCCTCATGTTATTGAGACAACTAAAATTTTCAATTCTTTGAAGGAAGATGAAAATAAATTGAATTTTATTGTATTGTATGCAAATAATAAGGGTTAAACCATTTGGATTTGATAACACCATTATAAGTAGTTAATGCTCTTAACTTGGTGGCCATCCAGATGCAAGAGGCTCAAAACTAGGTTTCAAGCACATAAACTTTGATCCCAAATCTTTTAGAACATGAGTAGCTAATCTTGAAAATTCTAGATGAATTGATACTCTCTTAAGCAAAAGACTCTATAGGAAGGTTAATAAGTAGGGCCATTTTTACCAATTATTTAGAAAGCCTCTACCAATTTAAATAAAAGTCTTCAAGGAATTAAACGATAATAAATTGAATCATAACTCAGGTTTATAAGGAATAAGGTTATAGAAGTATATATTTTTTGGGTGGATTTTAGGGACACCAGTAGCTAAACCTGCATGTTTATTGGAAAAATTCAATAGAATACATCAGCCATATATTATAAATATGGACATCATAAGGCTACAATATGGCATTGGTTAAAAACACTACTAGGAGTTAAAAGAAAATAAAAAGGCTATGGCCCCACCATCTAGTTTAACCCAACTAACTACATCTATTCCTCTTACTACTTCAGGTTTGACCATGCAAACATCAAATTCAACTAAACCTTAATTTTATGAGGTTAATTTTATTTATATGTTACATGTAGAGTTTACTAATGTAACTAAAATTTATTTATATGTAGCATATGCATGTAATAGTTAAAGACTTTTGTAAGCATGCACACATTGTATTGCCATGTAAAATCAAGTCTTTTTTTAGAAGCATATTTGTGATCAACTATAATTGTAAATGCAAGCCTTGCATAAATTATAAATCATGTTCTAATTATTGACATGTAACTTTGAAATTTACATTTATTTGAGGGATGAGGTATCCCTCCCCAAATCCCTCATCGCTTATTCTAAATGGTTAAATTTTTTATCAATACAGGAAGAACTCTTTTTTATTATCATGCAACTATGTCGATGCTTTTCCATTCCAATTCTATGTAATTAGTTGTGTTTTATTTTATTGGTTGTTGTATTCCTCAATTTGAAGTGTTCAAAATCTATGGATAATTTTTTCTTGTTATTATTGATGCATGCTTATTTAAGATGTGCAACAAATATTGGAAAATTAGAAAGTATCATTTATCTCATGTAATTAGGTAAACTATATAAATTATCCTATTGTGTATAAGTGTTTTCTTTATATAGAATTCTAGGTGTAATCCATAGTTGCCTTAGATACCTCTATAATCCAAGCTATAATCTATAGAATAAGGGTGATGTAATAATAACTCTAAATAGTAGTAACCTTTAATTGAGATCATAGAGTTTATTATATTAATTCTTCCCTAGATCATCTTTCTATGTTTGAATGTGAGTGTGAAACAACTATTATTTTCAAACATTAGTATTAAAACATTTGTCTACAAAGATACTAGTAAAATAATAACCCTTATTTGGATATATCCTTATTTTATGTCCTATATTTCCCTTTTTGGATTTTCTTTGATTTAGATCTAGCTAATTTATAATAAGGTCTATCTATCCAACTCAAATAGGTTTTATCTTTCTTATAGGTTTTACTCATCCACACATACAACTGATTAACAACTTGAATGCTTAGCCTAATATTTCACCACTCAGTTATTTAAACCATACCTATAACTAATGTCCTAAAGTGGAGATTACCTCCATTGAGATCCTAAAACATTAGAGGTTACCTTGCTAAATCTATGATGTGCATAAAAACCATATGAATAGAAGAAAGATATCTCTAGGAGGGCCACTTATGTGCCTTACCTAGTAGAGGTTATCCCATGCATTCAAGTTGCATTGGAGACACCTAAGAGAGTGACTAGGTCTAGGGTCCAAACCATTCTTTTGGTTTCACCTCTATCAATACATCAAATGCGTAAATCTTTACCAATTATTCTTGTGGTAGCCCAAGCTAGAACTCCTTATTCAATAAGAAATACCCAACCTATTAATTTTATTATGTCTTAAAAACCTTGGTTGGTTGGATCTACCATTTTATTACCATGGTATGTGCACAATTTGCTAGGGAATCCAGGGAAGTATCTACCTTTTTTCTCCCCTTTTTGAGGAAGAATTATAGAGGATCATATCAAGTATTTCGAAGATGCTATGAGGTTGATGAACATCAGTGATGAAGATGTTGCATTTAGGTTTTTATCATTCAAATTTTAGGTTAATTACTATGATTTTTACCTAAATTTGAAAGAAAAATTGATTACTTTATGGAATACATGTCAAATCTTGCCTAATTTAGATAGGTTACCAGTCCCTATTTGGTGTATCAACACTTCACTAGTATGAAGAGGGATCCTAATAAACCAATGCAATATTTTAAGGCAAGGTTTTAAAAGATGTATACCTAGATAATTCCAAAATATAAACTAGAAAAATCTCTATAATTAGAGGCATACAAGAACACCTTGGCTCCAATTACTATAATATTTTTATGAAGAGATGTTGCTACCAAAAATCTAGCATTAACATATGAATAATATATCAATATTGATAGGAAGATTAATACTCATGTACTAGGAAATCCTAACCTCAAATTTGGTTTCCTAATTTTGAATTAGGTGCCTCATGTGAATCAAAATGTTCCTACATTAAACCAAAATTAGTTGTATACACTACCTCCTATGACATAATAGATACCAAGTCAAAATTATGGATATATAAATAATCATTCATTTATGAATGGTAATAAATAGAACCAACATTAAATCCCATCTAATACTATAGTTGCCTAAGGTGTTGATTCTACAAAAATAGAATTGAACTCTATATAGATAATGGTACAAAAGTTAAGCAATGACTTCTTGGGCATGAAAAGGAAGATGAGTTATTCCACTGGTCAAAATAATGATCAAAATTATGGGGTTCAAATATATAATATACCTTTCAATAGGTTTTTAAATAATGCAGAACAATACCATCATAATAAGTTGTTAGAAGTCAACATAGTGGAGATAGTTTTGCCTAATTTGTGTAGAGTTCACAATAAATCACAAAATGGTGAACTTGAATGTGTTTAATTTTGTGCAACATTTGAGATATTTCAAATAGTAATGATGAGATAGGATTTGATGAATAACCCACCAGAGTTCTCTCATGAGTCTAGTTTTTAAATCAACACTATGGTTTTTGAAACTCATGAGTTTACTTTCTTAAGTAAGGATGACAATGTACCAGAGGATAATTATGATGAGGTACATGCATTATAATAATATTAGAGAGGTAACTAAAATATGAGGAACATGCAACCCTTAAAAATTTCTACTCTTTCAAATAATACAACTATTCCACTAAATCTAAAGGCTGATAACAATCCTTCTCCCGAAAAAGGGGATGATCAACCCTAGAACAAGGAGGAATAGAGAAAATGAGGATATAGCATTTTTGAAGACATATATAAAATTAAAGAAAACATCACTCTTCACAAATTGGCTTAAATCACTGAATATAAAGATCTCCTATGGAGGCCTTGTTGACCAAATTTGATCCCAAGTCAAATTTGTGACCCTCTCAAAATTCAAACTTGTCATGGTCTTATCATGCTTTATATGGACCTAAAAGTATTCATTTAATTTTATTATCATTATTGAAGGCTAGTTTAGAGAAGTTAAGGTAAGGTCATGTTATGGTCATATAGTGGTTTAGGCATGTCATAAAGAGATAAGTTTTGGTCAAGTTATGTAATAGGCTATTAGGGGTTTATCAATGTCATTTTATGTCTTAAACATCTTTTAACAACATATCATGTAGTTTTGGAATGTCTAAGGTTTATTTACTAGCTTGAAGGTGGTGAAGATGATTGAAAAAGGTGATTTTGGTTAAAATTTATGTATTTAAAAGTTTCATAAGTAATAAATCCATAAATAACCCCTTAAAAAGAGCTTCGATTAGTTACACAATTATGGTCATATAGTGGTTTAGGCATGTCATAAAGAGATAAGTTTTGGTCAAGTTATGTAATAGGCTATTAGGGGTTTATCAATGTCATTTTATGTCTTAAACATCTTTTAACAACATATCATGTAGTTTTGGAATGTCTAAGGTTTATTTACTAGCTTAAAGGTGGTGAAGATGATTGAAAAAGGTGATTTTGGTTAAAATTTATGTATTTAAAAGTTTCATAAGTAATAAATCCATAAATAACCCCTTACAAAGAGCTTGGATTAGTTACACAATTATGGTCATATAGTGGTTTAGGCATGTCATAAAGAGATAAGTTTTGGTCAAGTTATGTAATAGGCTATTAGGGGTTTATCAATGTCATTTTATGTCTTAAACATTTTTTAACAACATATCATGTAGTTTTGGAATGTCTAAGGTTTATTTACTAGCTTGAAGGTGGTGAAGATGATTGAAAAAGGTGATTTTGGTTAAAATTTATGTATTTAAAAGTTTTATAAGTAATAAATCCATAAATAACCCCTTAAAAAGAGCTTGGATTAGTTACACAATTTCCACACCTATCAGGGAATTAGAACAAAGTCAGAATCTTGTATTTCAACACCATCTTGAGGAGTTAAGGAAGTTGTACATACTTATTGAAGTCACTTATAAGTGAAAAGAGTTTTATAGTGTAATTTGAGATTTTAAAAGTTATAAAGAAGCTTTTAATTAAGTTTAAACTCTCATAATTTCAAAAAACCACTTCTCTCCCCCATTGTTCCATTCACAAGCTAGTGAAGCTAAATTCAATAAAATGGTAGAAGTTGTATAGGTTGAGTTGGGGGATAATATTTTGGCCAAATTTTTGGACCCATATGGTATTTTAATTTTCATCATTTTTAATTGGATTGGTGTCCTTATATTTACGAATAATCACTAAGGAGCTAGACTAGTTATTGATGGATCAAATCACCATAAGTTGAGTTGGTGTAACTCTAGAATAAAGTGTGAATTATTAGATGATTGAAAAAAAAATTCATAAGTTATAATAGGTCTATATATGTCTCACATACATTCATTCATCATGGTAGCACATGTTGATGGTCCTTTGGTAAACAAATTCTCTCTTGTACATTATCTACAAATAACTATCATAGTTTCTATGTTTTTGAGCTCTTCAGAAGGTCAAATGCATTTGAATGTTTCTCCATTATCTTCTACCACCCTCTAAATTCATTAATGGCGTTTTGACTAGTCAGTTATTTTGTACAAGTTCCAAATGGTCACATTTCCATACACCTTGTGGACTATGTCATGTACTTGCATAGCAAGGTGTTTTAAATGTTTAAATATGCATTTCCAATAATTTGAGAGTTGTGTTTCCTAAAAAATAATGTTGATTCAATGGAGATAATTATATTTGAGCTTAAAAATCATGTTTTGGCACTTTTCAAGACTTCAAACCTCTCACACTTAGAACTCCATTCAAAGGTTACCTACACACCTGTAGGTCTACAAATTTAAGAAAATTCATGGTGTCAATGTCTGATGTTGATTATATAAGAATTAAAAAAATATGATAGTTCAATAGGTTTAAAGGTTCATATACTAATTGAGGTAAAAAATCATTTGAATTCATTAAAAGTTGAATGCCAAACTAAGGACCTAATTCCACCTATAGGACTGTATTGGGTAGACAATGGATATCAAAGTTTAAATATGCTATTGAAAGGGATAATTGAGTTTGTAATGAAGTATGAAATAACATATTAATATATTTTTACACTATAAGACATCATTATGTGGTTTTAAAATGCCTCATTCAATAGTAAACAATCAGACTTTCCTAACAATCACCTACAACTAGTTAAAGAAGGACTTACCTTGAATAGTGAATAATAGTGAAATTATGGAGTCTCAAATATTTGAAAAGGCATTAATAAATCATAAAAAAATGATACTTAATCATTAATAGGTGTTTGGAATGGTCTTGGAGACCTAAGAAACTTAGGCTAAAACATAGTCAAACCCTTCTAGATAAGTCAGCTATAACTAGTTGAGATTTTATCTTAACAGTGAGGTTGGTAATGTTTAGAGTTTCAAGATTGAAATGGAATAAATATAATTAAAATATAAAAAAATAATACATTGAGAGGATTGAGTATTTAATATCAAGACTAAATGCACTCAGACATAATTAACTCTCCTAACAGTCACCTGTAGGTTTATGTAAGCAATTAAAGGTCTCTCCAAAACCTAATATAGGTGTGTGTGTTTTTAAGGTAAGAAATGCTCATAAAAGTTATAAAAAAAATTTATATCAAAAAAACATGGGTCATATACCTAATTACCTAAACTTCTTTTAATGCACATAAATAATTATTTCTACTCATGGGAAGTGGTTGCTTGTTTGAAAGGTTAGAATGACTAATAGAGAGTAAGATGTTGGAACATGAATGAGAGATTTTGAAATTATCCCATAACAGTTTCAAGATCAATAAATCATGATAAAATAGGTTAATCAAACATGCTTACTCATACACATTCTTAGTTGCATACTTAGGTCTGTATAAGAGAGTCAGTCCTAAAGATATGAAGTGTAGTTAGTTAGAGTAGATGAGGCCATGGCAAATCTTGAGAAGATGATGGACCTATAAAATCATTACATGAGGTTATATACCTCTAATAGAGAGAGATAAATAGGCTCTTATAGCTATCTGATGGAAACATAATGACTAAGAGGGGGGTGAATCAGTCTTTAAAATATTTCAATTAATTACCCTTAAATATTCATGAATCATTAAAAGTAACTTAGTGATCTAATAATGCATTAAGAATCAATCACATGAGCATGAAACAAGATAACTCATCACATATTTGGGAAACCCTCATGAGGAATAAAACCCACAAAAAATATCTTGGAAAAACTATCTTATAAGATAATGTATTAAATCTAGTTGAGCACCAACCCAACATGGAGCACCAACCCCAAATTTACCAAGCACCCACTTTAATTTATCAAGCACCCACTTGCTAAGAGGCTATAATCCCCTATGACTAAGCACCAACTCAGTCAAAGGACACTTATGTAAGCACCAAAATAAAAGGTAGATCCAAATCCCTATTGGAAAATCACCAAATCAAACAAGACTAATTATGCAATCACCAACCTAAAAGGAAGCTTCACTCCCTCTTTGAATAAGCATCAAATCAATCAATCACACTTCTTTCCACTCAGCTCTTTATCTTCTATATATTAAATCTATCCACTATTAAACATTAGGAACACATCTCTGATTTAGATTTGATACCCTCTCAATAGATAATAAAAATATGTTTTTCTCTCCTTTATCTCTATTCCACTTGATCTCTCTCAAAATTTTCTTTAGGCTTCTTAGCTCAACTAGTCCTCTTCAAGACTGAATAGGTCATATGAACTTGATATTCAAATACAAATAACTTATATGATATTCATGAAATGATTCTTTGATATATATTGAGGGTTTATAACAGGTTACCCAACCTCCTTAGGCTCATTTATTTATCAATTCATTCATTCTCTCTACTACTCCAAATAGACCTAACATGCCTTGCTTATATACAAGACTCATGATCACACACCACTTCATCAGCCACACACTTTCAACCTCTTAGTTCAGACATAGAATATGTCTTAAAACATCTTGTGTAAATTATTAAAATGTTATTTGGACCCTTTTTGGGCTGAAATAACTCAATAAGTCCTCATTTCTCTTTTAAGCCTCATGGAGACCTAATTACATTGGTCTATCTTGTTAGCATCAAATCTCAATTATATTGGGCACATATGGCCTTATCAAGAAACTAAAAAACATTTAAAATTTTATCAAAATAATTATACTAACCTCATTCATGATTTATTATACCTGTGTCTTTCATTCATACCATGAAAGTTCCTTTAGGACTAACTTCGCTATTAGGCCTATGTACCTCAAAAGTCTGTCTTACAAAAATGATCTCAAACATTCTTAGGCTACTAAACTATAATAAATGAAAAATTTATATAGGTTATCCATGACCTTAGATTCATCAAAAAATTATTTTAACACTTTCACTCATGAGATAAAGACTCAATAACATCTTTGTAACTTACTCAAATCTACCAATTTACCTCAAAGACTAGTCATGGTGACTTAGACCTCCAACACCTATGTAGGCACTTGAAATGACTCTTGATGAATGTAAATTATTTTATGATATATATATATATATATATATATATATTAGACCTCCAACACCTATGTATATATATATATATATATATATATATATATATATATATATATATATATATATATATATATATATATATATTAGACCTCCAACACCTATGTAGGCACTTGAAATGACTCTTGATGAATGTAAATTATTTTATTATATATATATACCATAATTAGATATAAATATCATATAGTCTAATGGAAAATATTGGTTTTGTAGACCAATTTATTGACTTAATTCACATAGTCTTATCTGAACCAGATAGGTCAACTTGTGATAATTTTTTTCACCATATTCACTAACCTAAAAATATTATTTAAAGAATTAAAATCACTTTAAAGTTATAAATAAACTCTTCATGCACTTTTTTGCATTAATATGACATGTGTTTCTATCGCTAATTCGCTTTCTACATTCGAAAGATGAATAAAGAAACTAAGGAAATGGACAAGGCTAGAAGCACCTGAATATAGACTGTGCACCGTAATCCAGACGTTTATGGGCACCCCTCTTTGGCTGTGGAGGAATGACACCTGCAAAGAAGAAAACTTGGACAAAAAGGCGTTAGATGGATAGGCGGTGGGTTGCCAAGCGAAAGCTTGTTCCCAGAAGTATGAGAACTTCCTTAAGGGAGGTCAACCCACTATTTTAATAAAAGATAAATGACAGAATGCTAAAATAGACTGAAATGATAGCAAACTGAAAGAGAAAAAAAAGCAAAGGCTTACCTGGAAGAAGCTGTCGGCCTGGTTGCAGTCGCTGGCATTGGTGGTATCTACCGGCATCGGTTGTCAAAGGAGCCGATGTCAGTTAGTCTGCCGACGTCAGTGGAGGAAGTGACCGGCGTCGGTCGGGGCAGTAGGCTTGGACAGGATTTAGGCAGGGTCTGGTCGAGTCTGGGTAGAGTCTGGTCTGGGCTTGGTCTGTGGATGGGTCTGTGGATGTACAAAATGGTCTGGGAGAGTCTGGTTTCAGTTGAAGGTCTGTGCAGAGGTCTAGGATAATGGACAAAATGTCAAAAAGGGACAGAGAGATAAAGGAGGCCAATCAGGGAGATAGGAATCTGGGTCTGTCTGGTTTGGTTAACAGTCTAGGTTGGGGAAAAGAAGTGCTGAGTCTAGTTTAAAAGCAGATGACTAGAAAGCATAATGAAAACACAGAGTACTTACTTGTGCCCTGCTGAAGAAAATGGTGTAGGTTGGTGTCCTGTCGCTGGTGATGCCGGATGTGAAGGCCTGTTGCTGATGGAGAATCCCTGTTGTTCACTTGTAGAAGCTTGCTGTGTACCTGAGGGAGAGAGTCAGATTGATTGGTAGAGAGGTCAAGTGAAAGGACAGATATAAGGGTCTGATGCAAAGATTCAAGAGTCGGGATGTCCAGAGAAGAGACGCCGAGAGTGAAGAGAGAGAGAGAGAGCCCAGAGAGCGAACAGAGGAGAGGATAACGATGCAAAAAGTAGTTATGAAAGGTGCCGACGCTGGCAGTATCGCCGATGTCGGCCGACGGTTGACCGACGTCGGCGGCTAAGAGGCCAAAGAAAGGCTAAAAATAGCCTTTAATCCGTTTCCCAGCTGCCGGGTCAAATGAATGCGAGGATGAAACAGTTGACGGGGGTTAAATGAGCGAGAGGAGAGGTTGGAATGGGAGTCTTAGGCATTAAATGGCCATGTGGGGAATGAGGGGGATCCAAGGAGGGTACCCTAGGGTGGTGAGGTGGCAAGGAGAGGGAAAATGGACTTATTAATAAATGATTATTTTCAATTAATAAGACCTAGGTAGGTTAGGGATAGTCAAAGTGGCAAGGGACCAAGGGGAGAGAGGAAGACCAAGAGTTAGACACTTTTTAGGTGTCTACATTTGCCCCTTTTTGTCTTGTTGGTTGTTCTGGACGAACTGTAAGACAAAAACAGGAGGTGGTTGCCCCAGGTGAGGGATGATGTGGATTGCCCCGAAGTAAGGATGAGGTATTCCCCCTCAAAGCGGGAGTCGAGGGAAGGGAACCTGATGTCGAGTGTTGATTTGACAAAAGGTGGATGAGAAAGATGAGAAGTGAGTGAAAATGCTGCAAAAGTCATGATTGCGCATATACCACATCACGGGATAGGTAGGTCAAATTGTCGCATGTCGAGGGTCAAGGAGTGCCAAAATTGAAGTAACCGGGCCCCAGCATTTAGTCGTCTACTGATCGGGTCACTCAATCTAAGCTGAAGCTCCAAATGGTCGTCGTGTTCCAGGTATCCCAGGCTCAAGAAGTGCTCCCAGAAACACGAAAAAGCCACAAGTAGTAGGGATCAACTGGCTTGCAATCCTATACTTGTGAAGGGTTAAAAATAGTCTACAGACAATTCTGCTAACCAGCCGTGAGGTAGCACACATGCAAAAACAACCAAGGCAACATTGGCTTGGAAGTAGTCGAAGGTCGAAGGAGATACGCATGATCTCCAATGGTCATTGGTCAAGAGGATGGATGGACGAAGGATGTGGCTGAGCTAACCTCAGAAAACGTCATGTGATCTGAGTGCTGCCTACATAGCCCTTGTGTGAAGGGCCTCAGGCCAATGTAGTTCGGACTTGTTGAGAAGATTGGTTGATGATTGGATGCGGTCAAGTGTCGAAATGATGAGGGTAAGATGATGCTACAGATGTCATATAGGTCGAGAGGCTTTCATCCCTAGCAAGTTTCCATAGTCGTGATGGATGCATGCTAAAAATGAATGGAAGTATATTTATGCTTTAGCAAGTATTGGTTTATGCTTAACATAAATTGGGTCTGGTTGGTAGTTTCCATGTGTATTGGTGTCCATAGAAACTATGTGAAATGGACTAGGATGATGTCAGCTGAAAATGATGAAAATGGCTTGGTAAAAGATGAGTCAACAATTGATGTGGTTAAATGTGACCAAAGTGTAGAGAAAAGGTGAAAGGCAAATTGCTCTTTCATTGATAAGGACCAGAAAGGAAGCATAGATAGGGGTTATTAGAACCACAACCCCGTTCATGCATTACGTCGTTGACCAGTATGGTGTTAGAACGGTAATCGAATCACTTTGACATTAAAGTGAGCTCGAAGTCCCCTGAGCAGGTGATAGGAGGTGGATAGGGTAACCCAGTTTAAGAGCAGGAATAACCTTGCCCCTTTTTATAGGAGACCCTGAGACAACTACAAGCCAAGTCCATGACCCGTCTTTTTTTTTTTTTTTTTTGGGGGTGCAGGCTGATCGATGCGGGAAGCCTACATAGAGATGTCATTTGATTTAGTGGTCATGTTGCGAAGCTAATCAATGCGAGAAGCTTCTAAGAAAGGTTGCTGTTTGTAGCAAGATTAGTCATAGCCATCCTTCGAGGGAGTGGTCTATACTTTTGCTTTATAAGGTTTGAATAGCTGTCCTTCGAGGGATCAATCTATTAGCTATAGCAATGATAGTACAACTATCCTTCGAGGGAGCAGTCTGTCTTTTTGATTTGATTTTGTGACCTTGGATTATGTTTTGACATCTTGATTTTTTTGATTTTTTTGATTTTGAGTCATGGACAAGACTGTAGAAGTTCAAGGACTCCCTTTTATTAGGACAAAGCATTACTGCTTGAAAAAAAGGGTTGACAAGTGTTAGGAAGCAGGGTTGATAGGAAAATGAATGACAATGACAAGGGGTTGCTCAAGGGATGAGCTCAAGTAAAACGTCAAGTGATCGAGCACTCGACTAACAATAGAAATGGTCGAAGATGCAAGACATAAGAAGGGGTTCAAGGTCTAATAAGTCCCTGGGCCATGCTTGTATGTTATGATAAGGTCCAAGTCAATTAGGAGCAAACTTGCCCAATTTGCCTCTTTCCAGATTGGTCAGGTGTTGATTGATGGATGTGAAGTTGGTTGACATTGTCGTTGGTTGGTTGAAAAAGGTTGAATGTTTGGTCGAGAGGTCTGGTTGATTGATATTTGGTTGAAGTTTGGTTGAGACTGGTCGAATAATTGGTCGGGGGTTGGGTCGATGGATACCTGGTCGAGATTTAAGATAAAATGAGTGATTGATATGTGGTAAAGACTGGGTTGAATAGTTGGTTGAGGTTTGGATGAAGGATGAATTCCCCCAGTGGGTAGGGAGAATGTTTGAAAGATTGGTTAAGGTCGGTTGAGGTTTAGTGGTCAGATGGATGGTATTAATGTCGAATAAGGGGGTTAAAGGTGGCAAAGGGACCACAGTCTGGCGTGGAGATCCCGATTTAGGTGATGAGGTTGGAGAGGCATGGGTCGGGGTTGATGTTTTGTCGAAGAGGTGGTTAAGAGGGTCCTTGGTGAGAAGGGTGTCCTTTTTCCAGTGTTGACGAGTGACAGCTTTGAGAGCACAACAATGCTTAGTGTCATGTCCCAGAATGTGATGATAATGGCAGAATTTAGAGTTGTCGAACCAAGAGGGTCTTGATCTGAGAGGTGATGGGTGAGGCAGTGTTGAAGGTTTGTTGATAACGTGGTCAAGAAGAAGGGTGTCATTCTCCAAACATTGGTGAATGGCAGCCTTGAGGGCACAACAATGTTTCATGTCGTGTCCAGGCGTGCGATGATACACACAAATGCAAGTGTCATCAAACCATGGTGGTTTTGGTCCAAGAGAGTGATATGGTCTAAGAGGTGGGAGGTCGAGGCGAGAGGACTGCAACAATTGCCGTAACAGCATGGCGTAAGAACCTGCTAATGGGTCTAGATGTCTTATTGCAGTGAGGGTTGGTGACGTTGGTTTGGGAGGCGAAAGAGGCATAGGTCGAGGGTTTGGAAGAGATGTATATCTGACGGGATGAGGGAGTAATGAAGGCAAATTACCTCTGTGAAAGATGGGAGTGGGAAGCACTCCTATTAAAGTGGACGGATGCGGGCCCAAGATAGAGGGCAATGATGAAGGTGGGAGATGAGTCCTCCGATGTGGTCTAGTGGTCTTCGTTGGTTTGGGTCGAGGGCCACCGTTGTGCGAGGCGAGGTTAGATATGGGTTTGGGTTTAGATGTGGATGGAGGTGAGTGAGATATAGCAATCTCAGGCAAAGGGCAAGAGGAAACTGTGACTGGGTCTTCCTCGGTTGAAATGGGTGGAGAGATTGGTTCTTCTCTTGGTGGAGAAGAAATAAGAGAGTGTGGCTCCTCAAGTGGGCAGAGGGCATGGATGATCGTGCCTTCTACTTGTAGTTGAGGAGTAGGCAAGGTAGGGTCTTCGGATGGAGGTGGGCTTAATGGCGTTAATGGGGTCAAAGCGTCCTCCAGTACAAGGGAGGTAGATGGAGGACTAGTAGGAGAAGAAGGTTCTTCATCCTTTAATGGAAGAGGTTGGTCAAGGACAAGAGGCAAGATAGTGTTAATCATGTGAATGTCATGGTCTTGAGGGTCATTGGTTGAAGTCTGGACGTTGTTTTGAGTAGGCGGATGATTTAGAAATGGTTGTTTGAAAATGTCGATATGTTGATTGGGTGGGGCATTCGGGTTATCTAAAATAAGATCCCCCTTGTCGATCATGTCTTGGACGATGTTTTTGAAAGTTTGGCAGTTGTCAATGTCATGGCCTTGGACGCGATGAAAGGGACAGAAGTCGGCCTCCCTATACCATGTAGGGATGGCTTTTGAAGGGTCAAATTGAGGTGGTTGGATTGGAGGGAGATTGAGGACCCCCTGCTTGAGTAGTTTTTCCAAAATGGAAGCGTATGGTTCTCCAAGTGGAGTGTAAGAACGCTGAATGTACCATTGTTGGAATTGTTTGGTGATACTTGAAGACGTCGAAGGTTGAGAGTAATTCGTTGTTGTCGAGGATGGTGATCTAATGACCACAGTATCGGCCACTCCTTTGGACTTAGAGTTGGTAGAAGAAGAGGGTCTGGAAGAAGAATGGTCATTAGATTTTGCGTTGGTATTACGCAATTTGACCTTATCTTCTTCAAGGGCGCAGAGTTTAAGCTTTCGAGCCATGGTGAAGGCCTCATCAAAAGTATGGAAGGTTTGAACTCGCAAGGTGGACGAGATGTGGCTAGCACATGCTCGAGAGAAGAGCTCGATGAGCTCAGGTTGAGGCAAAGAGAAGGAGAGCTGGTTGATCAGACCTCTCCAATGAGCGACAAAGTCGACGATTGATTCGTCGTCAAACTGCCTGATGGAGTAAAGGTCTGTGATTGAGACTTGTTTGGTGATGTTGATTGAGAAATGGTCAAGAAATAGTTGGGCGAGTTGGATGAATGAAAAGATAGAGTGTCTGGCAAGAGAACTATACCAGTCAAGGGCAGGGCCAGAAAGGGACATAGGGAACGTGCGTAAAAGCAACGCATTGTCATGGTCTATAAGATAACAGGCATGTCTAAATGCCCATAGATGTTGTTGTGGGTCTTCCTTACTCTGAAAGTGAGTGAATTTAGGAAGCTCCCAATGGTTAGGGTATGGTCGAATGGGGATGGAAGGATGGATGGGCTCATTACAAATTTGCTCATATGACAAAGTATTGCTTGAACCGGAAATGGAGGCTTCGAGACTGGACATTTTATCCATCAGCATCTTGATAAGATCTACTGACGGATTATCGGGTTGAGCACCCCCTAAGTTGTAGGGTGCTTGGAAGAGGCTAGAGGAGGTGTGCGACGTAGTTGGTTGCGCTTGTAAGGGCGCAATGTATGGATGACTAGTCGCAGGGACAGAAGTAGAGGCTAAAGGTGGTTGTGTTATGAAGGTCAAAGGTATAAGTTGACTAGGCACCGCCAAAGGTGGTTGAATGGTGGCACTGGTAGAAAGATAGGTTGGCACGCCTACATTTGTGGGTGCAAGAGTATGAGGGGTCGAGACAATCAAGTTCTGATATGATGTAGAACTTGGTTGAATTACAGGTGGTTGAGGGGGTAATGGAACCCTGATGAAGGTCGGTCTAAAAATAGGTGGGGAGGCAAAACTTTGCGTATTGGCCATGGTTGGGTTAATAGTTGAGGCAAAAGGCTGAGTCATAAAGGGTTGGGTGGCGAATGGTGTGGATGTCATCGCCATGTCACCCGAAAGGTCTCGCGTTGGGTTTCTCGCGAGATAGTTTTGGAGGGCTGCGGTATTGAGGTCCAAGAATCTCTCAAAATCTTGGTCCCCTTCAGGGATGATGGGAATTTGAGTCGGGGTCGGGGTCGGGGTCGATCCTATAGGAGTTCTTTCAGTCTCCGAGTGGAACTCCATGATAGGACTGGTTAGGGATGGGATAGATGGAAGCGGTTATTGGCTAAAGTGGTTAAGAAGAGAGTCCTGGTTCCAGAAACTGTGTTCTTGCAGTCTTAGGAAACTAGAATGTGGTTTTTGATAGAGAAGGGATAGGTTTTAGGCTGCTGGTTTTGAAAAAAAAGGACAGTGACAGAGACCGACGTCGGTTGAAAAACCGATGTCGATAAGGAAGATAGCCGACGTCAGTCAGATAACCGATGCCGGTAAGGTAGGAAAGCCGACGGCGGTGACAGAACCGATGCCGGTGACTGTGTCTTCCAGAGAACAAAAAGATTTTAAGATTCTTTGGAAAAACCAATGAAGAAAGCGTCCTCACTCACTCAAACAAACAGATGAGAAGAGAAGAACTGAGAGAGACAGACAAGCCTAAGCGATAAATCCTAGGAATTAACCTTAGAATATTGTGGCTTATGCCTTAGATGAATGTTTGGGGAGATTGGCTATAAGAAAGGTCCTAGAAGAGGCAGTCTAGAGCTGGTTTCGGGTCTTGTTTTAGGTGCTCAAAGTCTGTGTTAGGTCTGGTACGTGGCCTGGTGCTAAGGAGCAAGATCCCCTCACTTCACGATTCCAGTGGTTAGCTGGTCTTGCTTAGCCAAGATATACCTCGCCTAGAGTTTATCCTCTGCCAGAGAACGGAGTGGGCTTCCCCCTTGGTGATGAAATCCAAGTAGGGTCATCAGGACGGGTAAGGTATCCGCTGGGGGATGAAATCCCAATCGGGCCTTGTCTCAAGTAATTTTTATGTTCATTTTAGTGCATGTGGTTCGGTAGTGTAACATCAAGTGTCTACGATTTATTCAATATGCATTTAAGTTACTAGATGTGGACTAAGAAGATGGAAGCACAAGTAGAAATGAATGCAAAGTGTTTTAATGCCCAAGTCGAAATGTGACGTTTGTTATGAAGACAAGTTTGAGAAAGGGTTGAGAGTATGATGTTGGACTAGTCTAGAATGTGCGAGAAAGAAAAGAAAGATTCTTTTTAAATTCTTGCTTATAGTGTCATTGAGAAGAAAATAAGGAGGAGGAAAGGTAAGAACCTAATGCTCCTGAATGAATGAAGAAGAAAAGGAACCCAGGAGGAACCTAGGGTCCCACCGGGCGTGCCAGAATGTTTCTATCGCTAATTCGCTTTCTACATTCGAAAGATGAATAAAGAAAATAAGGAAATGGACAAGGCTAGAAGCACCTGGATATAGACTGCGCACCATAATCCAGACGTTTATGGGCACCCCTCTTTGGCTGTGGAGGAATGACACCTGCAAAGAAGAAAACTTGGACAAAAAGGCGTTAGATGGATAAGCGGTGGGTTGCCAAGCGAAAGCTTGTTCCCAGAAGTATGAGAACTTCCTTAAGGGAGGTCAACCCCCTATTTTAATAAAAGATAAATGACTGATAAATGACAGAATGCTAAAATAGACTGAAATGATAGCAAACTGAAAGAGAAAAGAAAGCAAAGGCTTACCTGGAAGAAGCTGTCGGCCTGGTTGCAGTCGCCGGCATCGGTGGTATCTACCGGCGTCGGTTGTCAAAGGTGCCGACGTCAGTTAGTCTACCGACGTCGGTGGAGGAAGTGACCAGCGTCGATCGGGGCAGTAGGCTTGGATGGGATTTAGGCAGGGTCTGGTCGAGTCTGGGCAGAGTCTGGTCTAGGCTTGGTCTGTGGATGGGTCTGTGGACGTACAAAATGGTCTGGGAGAGTCTGGTTTCAGTTGAAGGTCTGTGCAGAGGTCTAGGATAATGGACAAAATGTCGAAAAGGGACAGAGAGATAAAGGAGGCCAATCAGGGAGATAGGAATCTGGTTCTGTCTGGTTTGGTTAACAGTCTAGGTTGGGGAAAAGAAGTGCTGAGTCTAGTTTAAAAGCAGATGACTAGAAAGCATAATGAAAACACAGAGTACTTACTTGTGCCCTGCTGAAGAAAATGGTGTAGGTTGGTGTCCTATCGCTGGTGATGCCGGATGTGAAGGCCTGTTGCTGATGGAGAATCCCTGTTATTCACCTGCAGAAGCTTGCTGTGTACCTGAGGGAGAGAGTCAGATTGATTGGCAGAGAGGTCAAGTGAAAGGACGGATATAAGGGTCTGATGCAAAGATTCAAGAGTCGAGATGTCCAGAGAAGAGACGCCGAGAGCGAAGAGAGAGAGAGAGAGCCCAGAGAGCGAACAGAGGAGAGGATAACGGTGCAAAAATCAGTTATGAATGGTACCGATGCCGGTAGTATCGCCGACGTCGGCTGACGGTTGACCGACGTCGGTGGCTAAGAGGCTGGAGAAAGGCTAAAAATAGCCTTTAATCCGTTTCCCAGCCGTCGGATCAAATGAATGCGAGGATGAAACGGTCGACGGGGGTTAAATGAGCGAGAGGAGAGGTTGGAATGGGAGTCTTAGGCATTAAATGGCCATGTGGGGAATGAAGGGGATCCAAGGAGGGTACCCTAGGGTGGCGAGGTGGCAAGGAGAGGGAAAATGGACTTATTAATAAATGATTATTTTCAATTAATAAGACCTAGGTAGGTTAGGGATAGTCGAAGTGGCAAGGGACCAAGGGGAGAGAGGAAGACCAAGAGTTAGACACTTTTTAAGTGTCTACAACATGCTCACACTCAAATCCATCTTCTCATATTTACCTGGGTTTTGCACTATTTACTTCTTTAGGCTTGTTAGCAAATGGCCTACTTGGATATCATTATTTGAACACATATGAAATGAAATATGGGTCCCTAATTTCTTCCTCCATTAATTTATTTACTTTGACCAAGTTAATTTTTGATTACTACAACAATTTATTCATAAACAAACCCTTTCATGTAGGGTCTTCTCACTCACCTAACAACTTAATACCACTTGGAGTTGATTAAGAGAGTCCACTACAAGATATAATAGGTTTAATAACCATTTAAATTCATTCTTACTTTATTTTACCAAGATATTTCACATTGGGTCCTTATTAAGGTTTTATGGAGGTTTAATATAGGTTTTGGTGTTAATGATTCTTCATAAAGGATTGACCCTTAAATTAAAAGCCAATGAATATATATATTAGATAGGATCTTTACCCATCTATATTTAACATATAAAGTTCCCATGCATAGGTTACACATGCCAATGAACACCTAAAAGTCCTTTTCAGGTTTGCATGCCTTCATTTTATGCACTTGAGAGACCTCAAAACCAATTTTTATGCCTTTTTTTGCAAACCATAACCTCATACTTTATGATCACTCATGAAATAAATTTAATTAACTCTATCCATGCTATATTTCATACATTCACCTTGAAATCTGATCCTCATACCTCATTAGTCTAGGAAGGGATAAAGAATGGTTTAGGTACAGACTAAGACTAAAGTACCTACCTTCAAAGACTCACTTTAAAACACTTTTGAGTGCATCAAAACCTTATTTTAATGCTAAAAAAACCTTAAAAAACTCTCACATTCCATATTTCACTCACCTCATCATGTCACCATCTCATACCTTCACCATGCCATGACTAGGTTTAAGCTTCTAAAGCACTTGACACCTTCAATTATTCCTTCCATGTCATGACCTAAAAAAACCAAAAAAAAAGTAGATACAAGACATCACAACATATTCATATCATTTCACCATTATTTTTTTGATGACAACAATCTTCCATATCCTCATATAGACCTAAAACCACATGATCAAGATTCATATGAATTAACATATCTATTCCATGTACCTAAGCACTTTTGAAATGAAACCTCACAAGATTAAAAATTAATGAAAACATAAACCTTGATCACTAATTACCTTTGACAACATCATGTTTCTAATTGAAAACACACTCTCAATAAGATACTCATATCTATAATAATCACTCACTCATAAACACTTTATTTATGAAACTACCATGCTTAATAACTTGAACAAATATAAATTTGACATCAATGAACATTATGCCTTTATATGATGCACCCTTTTGACATCAATGATAATAACATGCCAACACTAGCTAGGGTAATCTAGGAAGATTGGCATAAGAACCCTAGGCCTAGACTAATGGGATGTAATAGAGTTTGGTGAAGGATTTTGACAAGGTAGACATTGTAATAGGTTGATATGAACATCATAGACCTCATTAAGGTTATTGGAGGTCAAATCAAACTTAGAAAACTACCTATAGACCTCAATTTATTCCCATACCTCATAGAATGATCAATACCAACCTGAGAGGAATTTTTTTATTAATTGGTATAGAACATAGGTATTTCATGGGATCTTGGGCTCCTAGGGGAAGTTAAATACGCTAGATAATCTCCAGTTTGTGGAATTGGTTGGTGGTTTCATGTCTTAAGCTGTATGAACCATCGTTAAAAACTCAAGTATTTTCAATTTGCCTAAGAGAGATATAAGGATATAATGAGAAAGAAATGATATTATATTCCTTTAAATAAACACTAAAAACTTAAAAATGACAAAAAAATATTTAAAACTCCCTTGAGCATCATCCCATGCCATTGGTTGGTATAGTACTATACAAAAATGTATAAAATAGGCATAAAAGACTAATTTTTCCTAGCTTACAGGTCCATACAAGTTGTTAGATATTCAAATTTGGCATGGACAACAAGGAGGAGGACACATAAGTGAATAAGAAACTTTTTTTGGGTTTGGAACATGTGGGGAGCCTATAGATCCATTTTTAGTCTCTTGGTAGGGAGGCCTAATTGAGGCATAGTTAAGAGAGAGAAAAGGTAAGAAGGGATATCACCAATAATTATTAGAGAATTAAATTTAACATGGATCTATAAGGCCATAATAGGTGATATAATATGCTCTCAAATGATCATAGTCATTAGTGCAAATCTCTACACAAGGAGGTTTGTATGATTTTAGGGCTACAAAGAATGATGCCTAATTAAGTATTTTGGTAGAGAATGAATGGTTGGGGCTAGTTTAAGACATAAAAATGCATTGTTTTATGTCTAATATGAGTTAAATAGGCCATCCATGAAGCTTGGATGAGATAAAGAGTAAAAAACCAAGTTTTGACACTTGTATACAAAGTTAGCCTAAGGAGATGAAGAGTCCTCTAGACACCTTACAAGATAAGGAAGTGATGTGTCAAAGAGAACTTAATGGGGTTAGTTGTGAGGTGTCAAGACTAGATAAAAGAGGTAGGATAAACTGATCTAACCATCAATAAGGCCACTTATCCTTTAAAATTCCAAGGTAAAGGGTAATTTTAAGAAGATAATTAAGGTGTCAAGAAAGCATTTCAACTCCCACACCAATTGGATGGTTATATCATTAGAGGATATACACATGTCATCTTTGTCTTATTGAGGTATTTCCATAACTCCTCTTCTTTTTGTAACTCATATGACCCTTTTATACTCTCTTTCCTACGCTCTTTTTCTCCTCTCTCTCACTTTTTCTATATAAGCAACCACTTTTATCTTTGCAATATATCCTCCAACTAAGTATGGAAAAGCCTTTCTCATTTTCAGCCTTGAATAAATAAATAACAATCAAGTTTAACTTATTCATGAGCTATTTCAATGTGTATGTTAGGCTAGTTGATCTTTCTAAGTGATAGGTTCTCTTCCTTGGCATGTTGTCCTTGTTTGCATTCATATTTAGCTCTAAAAGTCTTTTTTAGGTCTCTTGAAGTGTTATAATTACGTTTTCATGAGTTTAGTGAGATATTTCTCCACTAGTTTCATGTCATGGCCTTGTGTTTAGTCCTCCTAGCTTAAGTTTGCTTCATAAACCTACTTGAGAAATACTAATGTAATAGGTAGATTTGGATTAGTTTCATGGGTAGATTAGGATTTTGTTTGAAGTGTAATTACAATTGGTTAGAAGTGTTTAGGTTAAAATTGGTGCATCACCTCATTAAGATAGGTTTACTTTATGTTTTCTCTCTCCCTTTTCATATAAATGAGCTAGTAGTATAGGTAATGAGAAATCAAGACAAATCAATGGAACTAGCCCTTCAATCTAGAATTACCCCTAATATAGGCAACTCATAGGCCTAATGGTAATCCCATGTTCCACTGAATTTGGAGAAGGATTGAGATAACTCTCCAAGAATTTAAAATTGAGTGACAATAGGTCTATCACAGGAAAGTTTTCTATAGAGAAGGTAAAGGCTACCCATAAGCATGTCATATACAAGAGTAAGCTAGAAGTTCCTCATTTTTTTTATTAATTATTAGATTATTTGGAAATAATATTCACACTTATTTAGTTAATTTTGGAGCTTCAACTACTATGATGTCAACTTCTATTTGTCAAAATCTTGGATTGACTTCAAACCCATCTAAGAGGATGATTTCATAGCTAGACAAAATAGTGGTGCTTATGGTTAGATAATTAAATGATGTATGCATTTAAGTGGCATATGAAACACATGTGCATATGGATATTGATATAATTATGGTAGATATATCAGAGGGATACAGACTAATAATGATTAGAGACTGGTCAAAGACATTGAATGAATATGTAGAAACAAACTTATCTCATACTTGGTTGCCATGGAGAGGTGTTGAAAACTAGATTTGAATTGACTAGGAACCAAGAATTAAGCACCCCATCATGGATTAAAATACTAGGAATGAAGAGATAGGCTATAAGTCCTCAAATCTTGGAATTTATACCTTTACCACAAAATATGAGATGCATGAAGCAAAAGTGTAGGAACCTTCCCAATTTTGGGCATTCCATTTCAATGGTGCAAGATCCAAGAAAAGATCAAAAATGGGGGTTAAATTGGTTGAATCACAAGGTAAGAATTACCTGGTAACATACATGTTGTAATTCCCTTACACAAATAATAGAGCAGAGTATGAGGTAGTGATTTTGGGACTGTAATTTGATTTCAAAAATAATGTCAAGAAACTGCTAATATATGAAGATTTAGAGATGAGAATAAATCAAGTTAAAAATAAATACCAATGCAAATTATCATATCTAAAGAGGTAAAATCATAGATCTTGGGATTTGATCGAATCATTTTAATTCTCAAATATAGTATCTATTCCTAGAGAATAAAATTAGGTTGTTAAATCACTAGTTACTTTAGCTACCAATTGGGTACCATTGTAGGAATCCAAGGTACATAAAATTTCCATCAAGATTGTGCCTTGCCCATATGTTCTTAAAAATGTGGAAAATTTATAGGTATTTGATTATGACTAGTATATTGTCTAAGTATTAACCAATTTAGGACAATTTGAGTCTCAGATCATTGATGATAAAGAGATCAATTATCTATGCTAAGAACAATTGGGAGAAGAAGGGGTCATTTAGTTGAAAGAGAATATTCTTCCTATGGGGATGAATTATTTCAAAAGGGTGTTTAATATGGATTCCCAAGCCTCGTAATAGAGGTAACCTAAAGTAAAAGAGTCTGAGTTCAAGAAGGAGAATTTAGGGGATGATTATGATCCATGATACACCAACATTGGCCTCAAATACACTATAGAATAAAGACATATGGTAAAGGATTTACTCACTAAATATAATGTGATTACATAGATGTATGAGGAATTTAAGGTTTTTAACCCAAGAGTCATAACCCATACAATCTTAATAAAGATAGACTATAAGCCATTTAGGCAAGACAAAGTTCGGTTAATCTTATCTTGAAACTACTCATCCATAAATAAGCATAGAAGCTATTAAGTGTAAAGATAGTGTTCCATATCAAAAATTCTACTTGGGTTTACAAATTGGTTCTAGTTAGGAAAAAATAATGGGGGAATTAGATTATGTGTTGATTTAAATAACTTGAATAAGGATTCTCATAAAGATAACTACCCTTTACCTTCCTTAGATGAGGTGATCCAAATAGTAGGTGTTTCTAGAATGGTGTCATGTTTGGATGGATTTTCAAGATATAACAAGGTGTTGGTTGAATCTAAATACATAATGAAGACTACATTTACCATAAATTTAGATACTTATGCATGCATGAGGATGAATTTTGGCCTAATTAATGTAAGAGCTACATTTTAATGGGTAATGGACCATGTATTTGAAAGGTTGATAGGTAAATGCATAATCATTTACATAGATGATCTCACTATTTTATCAAAGAATATAACTATTCACATAGGCCATTTACAGTCAATAGTTGAAATATGTAGAAGGTTTGACATCTTGATAAACCCTAAAATGATGATATTTGGTGTTATTAAGGGAAATCTCTTAGGCCACATTATCACCAAAAAAGGAATCATAATTGACCCAGATAGACTTTAGAGGATTTCAAAGATTTCATTCCCAAAAAATAAGAAGGAGCTCAAGTCTTTATTTTGAAAGATAATTTTTATGAGGAAGTTTATCTCTTGTGAGTAATTTTATCTTAGATTTTACATAAATATTTAGAAATTTGAATGTACTACTCAAGAAAGATGCTAAAGTGGAGTGGACATGAGAGGCCTAAAATTATTTTCAAGACATCAAAGATGTTATATCTCATGTCCCAGTGTTGATAAGTTCAAACTGCACTAGATATTTACTTTTATACTCATTTACTTTAGAACATACAATTGCTACTGTGCTTACTTAGAATAAGGATAAAAGTGAGAATATTATTGCATTCATGATATGAATTTAAATGAAGTTGAGTTCAAGTATTTCATGATAGATAAGAAAATATTCACCTTTGTTAAAGTGATAAATAAATTTTGGAAATATATATTGAGAAACAAGACCATCATTATTGTATTGGATCCTATTATCAAGTTCACTTTGGGACAAAATAAATTGGGAGAGTGTAGAGGAAAATGGATGGAAAAATTATAGGAGTTTGACATAAAAATCAAGCCTACCAAAATTGTTAGAGGACAAGGCATAATTCAAATTATGATTGAGCCTAACCTACACATCACCATTAAGGAGTTCTATCAAAATGAGGTATCTAAAGGATATTGGTATGTTGATATCATTCAATATTTACTCACGGGTACTTATTTCCCAAAAATCAATAGATAACAAAGGATATATTTGAGGTTCAAAGATACTCACTACATGATTAAAAAAGGGATTTTATATAGAATAAATTATGAAGGAATCTACCTAAGATGTGTATCATGAAAATAATCTTAATAAATCCTAGAGAACCTACACTATAAGATAGGTAGTAGTCATCCATTTGAAAACACCATAACAATAAGATCCTTATAGTGGGTTACTATTTTCCAATAGTCTTTAAGGATGCAAATACTCATGTAAGAACATGCCATAAATGCTAAGTCTGGGTAAAAGAAAGAGTACATGAAATAATGCCATTACATCCTCTTATTGAAGAAAGACCATTTGCTCAATGGGGCTTAGATTTCATTTATGTCATCAACCCAAATTATTCAACTGACCATGAATTTGTGCTCACTACCATAGATTATTACACTAAATGGACTAAAACATTGGCTACAAGGCATTATAGAGCACAATATGTAATCATTTTCCATGAGGAACACATCACAACTAGGTTTGGTACCCATATTTATTTACTTTGTGATAATGGGATAGCATTCCAATCAATTGAATTAACTTAAGGGGCCCTAAAAAATCAAATCACCATTAGGATATCTTCTAGACATTACCTGTAGGGAAATGGATTGGCTAAATAAATAAACAATAACTTGATTCAAGTCATTAAAAATTTAATAGTAGATAAACCCAGATATTGGCATCATATATTGAATTATACATTATGGGTTGATTAAACAAGATAGAAGCAGGCCCTCAAGGCTTCACCTTACTTGATAGTATATAGATGATAACCAATATTGCCAATCATGCTTAAATTAACAACTTATCAATTTATGCAGGAGTACATGGAACCAAGTGAGAAAATGGATTCTTGATTATTATATATAATAGACATGGACTATTCAAGGACTAAATCCTTTCATAATTTCAATAAATATCAGGACTTAGTCAAAAGGTGGTTTGATATGAGAGCAAATTTCAAAGCATTAAAAATATCTAAACTAATGTTTATATGGGGTAAAGACCATACAAATAAAGGATAACATAATAATTTTACCCCCTTATGAATAGGGACTTATCATATTTTAGAGATCTTGGGTAATAATGCTTTCTATTTGAGGGGCCTCCAAGGTAACGAGTTGACATATCTAGTCAATGGATAGTTTTTAAAGAATTAATTCATGGCTATACCATTTAGATATTTCCTTGAGTAACAATGAAGATTGTGGTAAAGATATAAGTAGATTAAATTTACTACTTTCATCAAGGTAGTTTTCTTGTTTTCTAGATTAGCCTTTCCTATTTTCCACATTTTTCTTTCTTTAGTTTAGTTTCCTACTTTCTATAATAAATGTCTTTATTTTTTCATGACAATATGATTAAATTATCCTAGTATAACAACATGACTCTGACGAAAGCCAACAAGTGTTTGAGGATGATAAAGTCCTGGATGACCCTGTTGAGGACCCTGTTTTGATAAATGAGAGGGAAAACACAATTCAGGCTGAAAACCAAGAAATGGACTTGGGAGTTCAAGCTAAAACTAAGGAGCAGAATCAAAGGGGAAGAGAGGACCACATTGAAGAAGGTGGGAATAGTCCTAATAAGAACACAAAAGAGTGGAGTGATAAAAGGCAGAATGATGGAAGGCACACACCTACAAGATGGGTTAATTGCAAAGCAGAGGCTATCTTCCAACTCGATTCATGGATGTTTAAGGAGATAATGGATCTCAAAAGGAAAATGGAAATAATGGAAGACAAAAAGAATGAAGTTTGGAACAAAATCAATAACCCGAAAAAATAGATGAGAGACATTCCCATCAAACTCAAAGACTATGAGAACAACCTAAGGGAACTCATCAAGGAGAGCAAATTGAAGATGGAGGAGGTTACATCTAACATATGTGCTACAGCTGTTAATATTGGAAAAAGAGCTAATGAGGAGATCAAATCCTTGGAGGGCCTAGCAAGAGGATGAGACAGAGCTCAAGAAAGAAAGCTATGCAAGAGGGATCCATGTCAGCGGCTACTGCCATTCAGGATACTGCTGTGAAAGGTAAGGAAGTAGTGAAAATGATTTTGGAATTGGAAGAATAGCCTGGTTCTTCTAGTTGGTTGTGTTATCTGGTCTTGTTTCTTGGTTTTTTGTAATCTTTTAACTATGGTGTAGTCAGGTCTATGTAAAACCTGGGTTATGACTTGTGGTCTTTTTGGTGGTTTTAGGTCCATATAAAACCTGTTTATGATACTTCTTGTAGTAGGTTTTAGGTTTTGCCTGTGGTCGTAAATGCTTCATATTTCTATCTTTGTTTCAGGGTTTCGAGGTCCCTTCAAAACCTATTTTTACCTTAATCTAAAACAAAGAAAGTATCCAATCCACTAGATTTATTATCCATGTTTGAGGTTAAAATTTAAACCCATGAAGGAGGTTCTAAAAGAAATAACAAGTGTCGGAAGGACATAAAATGAAGCACATAAACTAGTTTATTTTTAGGTTTTCCACCCTTGTGTCTACAATTCTTAGAATTCAAGTATGTAATGAAAAATTATTCATGGTTATTTTACCATTGAATACTTATATTAGGAATGTAAAATCTACTCTCATTACTCCATATGAATTTAGAAAATTTTCTCATCTCTTTGGATTGAATACACTTTCAATATTAATACTTGTTTAAGGTAATAACCATTGGTATAGATATACATGGTAGGGACATTATAATAAATTAAGATTTTTTATCATTCGCCAACTAAAATTGGCTCTTTCATTCCTTCTTATAATCACATCATTAAAAAAAATGACCAATGTATCTTAAATAGTGATCAATAAACTTAAAGAAAATCTAAAGATGATCAAAGACTCACATAATGAAATAAGATCAATATATCATGCATTATGAAAGAGTATGAGGCAAGAAAAAGGATGAACCAAAGGTATCTTTGTTAGGGATATGAACACCTAGTTGACAATATAAAAATGCTCGAGTTTCCTTAGTTTTTAGTATAATTTAAAGAAACCACAATGAAACCTACATTTTTTCCCAATCTTTGCTAAAATCCTCAAAATAAGGATAAAATAAAATCACTTCATCACACATAGATCAAAGGTATGAGAAAGGATACTATATTTTATGAATTAATTTGGAGTCTCTTTCATATTTATGGTTCAATTATTCTCTTGTGGTATGGTTCATGTTTTATTTGGGATTGCTAACCAAAGATTCTAGGTTCTTGAATACTAGGGAGTGTTTCCCACGTGAGTCACAATTTATTATACTCAACACACCCCCATTATTTATTTTATTTCAAATGAGGACCCACTATATTTTGAAATACCTAGTCTATTTTGAAAATATTTTTTATAGGTATTTATATTTGCACCTAAATTTTTTGTTTGGTATAAATGCCAAGGGACATTTTCATTTGTTTGATTTATTCGAGCTAACATATTAATATTCTTTGATAGTTTTGCATGTGTTTAAGTTTTTAGAGTATGTGTAGTGATTTATAAGTTTTATACATTACTTATTTTGACTTTCACCATTTGTGTTTTTCACATATTTTGGATCTTTAAAACTTTTATTCATGAAGTCAACTTTTAACATTTTGATCATTAGCATCTTTTTGCCTTCACGAGAAGTGTTCGTCAGAACTTTTGTTCACAGGTTTTGTTTGTAGAATCTGGTCTTCAAAATTTTTTTTTAAAACTTTCATGTCCTAAAAAATTTTGTTTGGATATTTTTTCATGACTTTGCTTTTGCATATTTTACACTTCACAAGCTTTGTTCAGAATTCCACACTTTGTAAACTTTGTATTTCACAGGTTCTGTTCATAAGTTTTGCTTTAGAATTTATGTTTAATATTTTCATTTCATACATTCTATTCAAAATTTGTGTTCATAAAATATTTCCTATGTATGTTATGTTCACATAAATTTGTCTTCAAAGATTTTGTTTTGAACTTCTATTTGCAAGTTGTGTTTCAACGTAAGATTTGACACCCATAAATGAAGGTAGACTATGTCTCATAGTTGGTATTGCATAAAATTAATGACAAGATGAAACTTTTCCAAGGAAATAAAATGGATTTCCTTAAAATGTATAGAAATGTTATGTGGCATACCCACAAAAATGAGTGGTAAAATTTGAATTAAATGAGTAAAATAAGCTTGGAGACGTACATTAATGGTGCACAAAATGGAATAAAAGTCTTATATTCGAAGCTATATCATCAAACTATAAAGAGATATAATGCATATTTATTGATAAAAAACTCAATATAACTTATACTCCAAGGAGAACTTGAATCCCTAGTTATCTATCTTCCATTACAAATTTCTTCTAGTAAGCCAACGAATAGTTGAATTATCATGAAAATCATTTATTTGAACTAGGTAGCAATGAAATATTAATATAAGGTGTTTATGGGGTTGATTCCACCTTATAAATGATATATCAAATAATATATAGAGTATTTAAATAGATTTTTTTATTCGACTATGTTCAACAAGGATTATGCCAATTATTTAGCTCTTTGGTACATAGTCAAGGATGTAGATACCCATATGCATGAAGAAGGTCTAATAGCTACACATTAACAACTAGTAGTGAAATTTTTACCATTAAAACATCAATATCTAAATTTTATAGTGATTAAGGTCTAGGTCATGCCCTGCATCAACTTGTTGTGAGACATATTCTTTGTTAGGAAGTTGATTGGTGGTAGATTCCTACACACATAAACCATAATGTAGTCATCACTTAAGTTTTAGGGGATGCCTACCAGATTTATTTATAACTACCAATTTTAGATGTTTTTTTTGATGGACATTGGGTGGAAATGGGGAAAAAGATAACCATGATTGAGAATACTCTAAGGAAATGGATCAATCCAAGAGAGATAGTCAACTTCAAGGCCATGGATCTAGTGCATATCACCAAGTTTTAGATGGATATCCACATTGAAATGTGATCCAAAAATTACAAGTTTTTGTTGAAATATATTTCAAGAACACACAAATAATAATTCTATCTCTGAGAAGAGATGTTTTATTGCTCACAAATTGTAGATACAAACATATGCCTATCTTTGGGAAGAGATGTCTGATCTCTTTCTTAGGATACATATTTTTTTATACCTATTTTTAAGGTAGGGGGAGGATGTTTAAGGTCACAAATATTGAGGGATATGAAATGGTTTGACTTCCATGATTTACAACAACATAGAATTTGAGAAATTACTATTTTTAAAAACTTTCTATTGTTAGACTACATTATTAAAATTGAAATTTTGGGCACTTCCACTGGGTTTTTAGGGGTTAAAAACCACCAAGAATATCTCATTCCATATCATCACATTATATTCATTATTATCTTTTCAATGGTTCAAATGGGGAGTCAATCAGAGCTATGGCTAAAAAGTTATGGCTCCTAAAAGTTTTACTACCAATTGGGGTAGAACTGTCGCCTAAAGTGTTGCCTAGATCAAAATGGATCTATTAAATATATTTTATGGTCAGCCTAGCATCCACTATATCCATATATAATGGGTTCCATTTCTATAATTGGTGATGAATTTTGAGATGACCTTTGTACTAGGAGAGATAATGAGTGAAATATTTAAAGAAGAAATGTTTAATAGGGATAAGAGGCCCATGGGTAGCCATTTTTACATGATCTCCTATTTATTAGATGTAGTCATAGGCACCATATATATGCATAATGGATAACCCTAGTGTCCTTCCCTAGATTACATTCATAATTAGGTATGTGTTTTATTTTCCTTCCTTCCTATCTATGTGTATATAAGGAATATAATCAGAATTGATGAGAACATATATCCCTAAGTGTGAAGAGAAATTCATGAATAAACCTTACTTATAATATTGGAAAGTATTAGTAATAAACTCATTCCAAGGGGAGATTATTGACTTTACCCTAACTATACAATTATGGTAATAGGGAACACGATTGGCTTGCTACATCTCCCCAAGTTTGTCACAGTCATATTGGCTTAGTAGGAAATTACCTACTAAATTGGTGGATCATAGATGAGAATATGAATTAAAAAAGAAAGGTGTGCTTCATGGATCTTCTCTAATTATTGGTAGGATGTGTTACATCAATAGAAAACATTAGAGGTTGGTGAGGCCAAGGAGTATTATTCATTGGTAACTTTGCTACACACATATTGGGATGCTCATGGCCTAATTAATAAGCACATCCAAGGTTTGGACATCCCATAGTAACATGAACCTTATGACAATGATTTCATTTTCTTGAATGCGAAGGATGATGTCAAAGTTATGTAGAGAGTAAAGGTAACTAGTTTGAATGAGGATATTTTGTTAATTATTCAAGGAGAGCCTGCTATAACAATTATAGAGGAATATATTGGGCTTCCACCTCTAGTTGGATGGGAAGAAATAGATTAATGTAGATCTTAGCCTCCCCAATGACAATTGGGTGATGGATATTTTCTTGAATGCGAAGGATGATGTCAAATTTATGTAGAGAGAAAAGGTAACTGGTTTGAATGAGGATATTTTGTTAATTATTCAAGGAGAGCCTTCTATAACAATTATAGAGGCATATATTGGGCTTCCACCTCTAGTTGGATGGGAAGAAATAGATTTATGTAAATCTTAGCCTCCCCAATGACAATTGGGTGATGGAGAACCATCTTAGACACAACCTAATATTATGATAGTTGTAAAGTAGGATTAAGGTGTGGATGAAACCCCCATGGTTTCATGTTCATCACAAGAAGGACCATCTCAAGAACCACCACTTGTGATGAGCTATGTGAAGCAAGAGTAAGAGGTAGAAGAAATTCTAGGTGCTAATAATGGTCTTGGAGAATAAGAGTAACTAATTTGTATTGATTATTCTAATGCAAAAGAGGAAAGCCTTCATGTTTCTTCCTCAATTATAGTTTCCATAAGTGTAGATGTTACTTCTTCCTCTACTCATTATACTCCCCCTTGGCTGATAAGACCATAATTTTTTATAATAGTAAGCCTAGAGTTCTTAGAACCCCTACAGATATAATTATTGAAGTTCCACTAGAATAAGGGCTAATGAAACATGGATAGATGTCCATCTAGAGGGAACCTAAAGATGAATATGAGGATGATGAACTACAAAAGTCCAAAGTCTTGAGACTTCAAGGATTGAAAGTAAAAACACCACTTTATGGTGATAAGTCAAGTGATGACATTATTCCTTCAACCTCCTCAATCCCTATTATTTACATAGTCCCTTTAATTTCTACTATTTTTCCTACTACTTTTGTTTCATTATATTCTATTGTTGTTAGTCTTGTTTCCACAATTCCAATTATTTATAGTGTTAAGATTGTCTCTCAAGCCTCTACTATCTCCAATTCCACTATTATCAACTCAGTCACCATTTCCCCTACCACTCCTTAGCCTATAAGGTTCATTTCAATAAAACTAAAGGATCTATGGTAAGTGCCTAATTGCATGTATATTCTACCCAATTAGGACTTACAATGCCTTCTTCTAGTTCTACCAATCTAATTCCATTATTTCATTAAATAAATATAGAAATAATAATCCAATGTATATTATTCATCTAATGCCCCAATTTACTGGTATATATTGGTCTAAAATAATTTGGCCATCATTATTATAACCATTACAAGTAGAGGCTTTAATAAAATCTTTAGGGGACCTTTTAACTGAGACTACTATTAAGGACACTCAGCGAGTTAACTCTACTAAGTTGGTGACTTATTAAATGGGCTGATGATTTAGAGGCCCAAGATTCCTAAAGGTCTAATTTAAGGATAAAAAATCTTCCCACAATGAGTTTCATCTTTGATATATCCATAGGAACTATCCAATGAGTCAAAAAGAGGAAGATTGAGGATGAGTCTAGTAGAGGTGTAATTTTTTTTATTAAAAGTAAAAGTGAGTTTTTTTTAGGGAATATACATAGACACAGTAACAACCTACAAGTTCACTAGACAATTATAATAAAAAATATCCCATTTACAGCTTTGATTACAAAATATTTAAGAGTAATCAATGATTTTTATTCCATTTACCATAAGCTAATGTCTAATATTTTATCATAATTTGAAATTTTTTCTCTAACCTACTCACCAATTCTTCATTTATAGATGTAGAAGCTAATATTTTAAGCCTCTTCTTGGGAGCAGGATCATTGTCATTTGTATTATCATTATTGAAGAACCTTGATAAACCCTCCATACTCTACATGGTGTTATTCATTATTAATTTATTGAAAGTGACCAATTAATTTAATTTTTCTTTGACTTTCCTATTTTCATTCTCTAACCTATTAACTCTATCAACCAAAGTCTCAATCTGGAATGCCATTTCAATTTCCTTCTCCCTAATATAATACAAATCATCTTTATTATTAAAGTTATTAACCTCTTATTTCAATCTAGCGTGGTCTTTTATGAAACAACATAGAAAATCCTTGTGAAGATAAACCTCATCCTCTATAATCTCAAAGTTTTCCCAATTTTTTGAAATATGTTTGAAAGAATTCAAATCAAAATATACTTGAGCTTGTAGATGAAAATCCTTTATTTTACCTTGTACCTAGCCATTCTTCTCTTTACTGCCTATAGGATTCATACCTTCCATGGTATTAGTAATATGAGTCTTATTTTTACTACCAGTAGGAATCAAATTCATTCCTTCCCCAACCATGTGAGTGACTATTTGAATGTCCTATTTTTATACCTATTCCACTTTAGTATGAATATCTTGCTCAATGCTAACATTTTTATGTATCTCCTTAATGTCAATCATGGTGGTAGAAACCTAAGACATTTGATCAATGAGATCCCCCTCTTCCATATTTTATGCCCTATCATTTCCTTCATTGTTTTTTGATTTAGGTTTATCACTCATCTGTATCAATATTTTTAGAGGCACAAATACAAAAACATTGACTTTGTCATTTTCCCTTTTAGAAATCAAGGATTGCAAAGATGGGTTTTGTTCATGTAAGAACTTATAAATAAGGAATATTATAACATGATGAAATGGCTTAGATTTCATATCCATTTGAACTTCCTTAACTAAATGCTCTAGAGAATGTAATATATAAAACAAAATGCTCACTGGAATTTTATGTCTCATATAATTAAGGAAAGGTAGATGGTAATAATGAACATATTTATATCTACCATCTAATGTAACATAATTGATTATATGTTCCACCACATCATCAAATAGGATCATAAAGTCTTATCTCTTGAATCCACCTTATAACACAATTAGCATTTCATCCCCAATTAGGAATTTTTCCTTTTCCTACTCTTGATTTTTAGTAGGCTTGATATACTTATTTTCTTCAATATGAATAACTGTAACCCTAGAGATCAACTCCTCTATGATTTCCATAGAGATATTCCTAATTTTAACTACCTGATCCACCCAATTTTTCACAAAATTTTGGGAAAGATAAAAATCATATCCACATATACACTCAATGAAACTTATTAAACCCCATATTTATATAATATCCCATACCTCTATTTTCTTTTTTATGGAATCCACATTCAATGGTTCAATACGATTCAAATCTCCACTCGTTGTCAAAAACCTATAATCAAACTTACCAAAATACTTACAGGGAATGCTTCAAAGATTAATGCAAACTCTTTTAACAATATCATTTACATAACTACTAGGATTGGTGTAATGATGATCCAAAAAATAATGTTGGAGGTAATGATTATGCAATTCATAATAACTAAGCATAATTAAAACAAACACACCAAAGCATATACTTATGTGCCCCTACTTATGTAGAGTCTGACCCCTATATAAGTTTTCTTTTTTATTTTGTGATAATATCCTTTATATAAATGGAACAAATATCCTTTTCATTCCATACTTTGAAATCCCTTGTCTCAATCCCTCTATTAGCAAATGAGTCTACAAGCATATTACCCTCTTTATATGTATGATGGAAGATGATTTTTTCAAACCCTCTACTTATATGAAAAATTTCATCTATTATATGAGATATAGACCACAAAATTATATTATTTTTATTGAGGTTGTTAATTATATTTATAAAATCTCCATCAATACACAAGAATTTATAACCTAACTCAATAGCCACCTATATACCCCATAATGCTAATAAAGCTTCAGAGAAGTGATTTGTTTGGAAACCCATGCTTCATTTATAATCTAAAATAAACTCCCCATGATGGTCCCAAATGAACCCTGCACCTCCTAAAAGTCCAATATTTCCTTTAGAGGATTCATCAAAATTAAGTTTCACCCATCCTGGTTGAGGAGCTATCCATTTTATTGATTTTCTCAATGCTATCTTGGGATATACCAAAGGAATGTTGTCAAGGTTAAGCTTCAAATATTTTACAATGCTTTCCTCAAATGGAAAGAAAGGATATCTTTTTATCCACCTTATATTCTTGAAATTTTCATATAAAATGGAAAATATTTTGTTAGAGACTCTGATAAATGAGTTGTGATTTTTCTTGAAGACCTCATTATTACTTTCCTTACAAACTCTCCATATCAAATAAGGAAAATCCAAATTCCAAAGCTCCTTAATCTCTTGGTTAAAAAAGGGGAAATACAAATCCTACCAAGCCTCCATTAGAGATGAAGGAAGTACCCAAGATTTTTTTTTTGAAGTAGTGAACCCCAAATGTGTAAAGTAAACCTGCAGTCAATGAAGATATGATTAATATATTCCCAATCATTTTCACACAAAACACACCTATTAACCAATTGAAGACCTCTTTTGGTTAAATTATCCAATGTAAGAATTTTATTTTGGATACTCAACCAACTAAAGATGTTGACATTTGGAATCAAATTTTTATTCCAAATCTTTCCCAAAGGATTTTCCCTATCTGTCAGATTTTAAAGCTTCATATGTCATGTCCCCTTTTTATTGGACATTGACAGACTTGATGATTAGCCTATTATGCAACCTTTGTAGGCTGATAGGATGGATAGAGGGTCAGGATGGAGCTTGGCTTGGCTTCAATTAGTAGAATTTATTTTAGTTGGCATTCAGTTGGACTTTTTTGGGCACATTTATCTGAGCTCCTATTATATAGGGAATGTTAGCATTCAATGGAGCATCCCTGTTATGGCATGATCATGTGTAGAATCACTCCCTGATTCACCAGCTTCGAACGGTTTGAGGATTCGACATGTATTGAGGGAGATATTAATATTTGATTGATTTAATCAAATATTAATTATTTAGCCTATTTTTAATTAAGAAACCATAATTCTAATTTAATAAACCCTAATTAGGGCAAGCACATCTTTTTGAGGGTATAAGGGTTTCTCATGGAGGCCATTATTGATTATGAATGATTATTGATTGCTAAGAATTCTTCTGTGAAGACTGAGCCAAGGGTTCTAGGATTCCATTTGCATTGGAGAATGTCAACTCTTTAGTGTGTATGATTTATAGGTTGTGAGAGATCAGCTGATTTATTACCAAATTGAGAGATAGCTGCATATAGGTGTTATCACAGAGGTTTACAGGTTTGAGAGATAACTTCATACAGAAGTTATCACAGTATTCTAGGTATTTATTTCATAAGTTTTGATTCAATAAATTATATAGATAGAGATTTTCTATATTAGTTCCATATTTCTTGAGATCTGGTACTCAACATAGAGGTCGCAGCATATTATCTTGTTTCTATATGAAATCCGTACCGATCTATGTAAGTTCGTATAGTTCTGCATCAGGTTGTATAGAGCCGCAGGCAACTCAAAGACTGACATCGGCAATCCAGTGACCAACATCAGCTGACTAAAGACCGACATCGGCATAGTAGCCGACTGATAGTGATTGACGTCGGTAGTATATTGACCGATGACGGCATAATAACTGATGTCGGTGACTGTGTCGACATAGAAAACCCGAGCCGTTCCAGAATTTAGGTTTTATTTTTAGTTTTGTAAAGGATCAGGGTTTTAAGACCATATTTGAATATTCCTTTATATGCATGATAGAGGACATCTACTATAATCATTTGGACAAATAAATAAGATCACTGATTAGTGAGTTAAGAGATTTACTATGGTTTATTGTTTATTTGAATTTATTCTACAAAATTGTATCTTTGTTCAGAGCTTTTATCTTTTCATATTCCATATTGGTTAGGGATATTATAGTGGTATTAGAGCTTTTGTATTTTTATATTCCCTATTTAAAGGGGATATTACAGTGGTATCAAAGCTTTTGTTTTGGTATCCGAAGGGATATTACATCATAAATCCAGAATTAACTTGATATATTCCATCCAATAAATCAATCCAAATTAATTCATCCTCCCTTTATATATTTGTAATGTATTTACCCTAGAGAATAAAATTAATATCATAATTAATAATTTCTAAAGCATAATTTGCATTACCAAGGTTTAAATGTTTTCACTATTTTTTACCATTGCAATCTTGTATATAATCAGCCACCATTTCCCCAAATACAGAAGATATTATAGGGGAAATATGATGCCAAGGAATAAGAGATTTTAGAGAATGGGTAGAATCCAAATATAATTCTAAAATATAATATTCTAACCATTATAAGCTACCACTTACATCCCTTGAGCAAAGTATCCCTATTTTTAGAAAAGAAATTCAATATAGCAGAACCTTTGATAAGAAAAAGCTTAGAAAGGAAGGTTAAAGGAGAATTATAACCAAGATATTTGGAACAAAAAATGATTACCCAAGGAGAAGGTTCTTTGATAAATTTCTAACAAAGATTATAAACTAAGGCCTTATTCATAGAGGAAAGTTTTCTAATACCCAACCCTCCATAGGATTTTGGAAGGCAAATTTTATCCCAAGCTACTAGAGGAAACTTGTGAATGTTCTCCGCACCCATCTAAATGAATATTTTTTTAAATTTTTTTCATTTTTTCCTATATCCCCTTGGACATTTTAAAAAGGGATATAATTTATATAGGGATACTTTGTAAAAAAAAATTATGAGTAATACTTTACCTGTCTGAGAAAGAAAAGTCCCCTTCTAACCTAAAATATTCCTTTGAAACCTTTCTATTAGAGGGTACCAAAATTCAAATTTCATATTTTCCATATAAAGTGGAATTCTTAAATAAACATAGGGAAGATCCTTGATTTGATAGTTTAGAATATGAGATCTTTTTTTGTCAAAGGCTCGGTGTATTGATAAAGATTAAATCACTTTTGGAGTAATTAATTAATTATTTTAAGACAATTGCATAACTATCCAAAATTAAATTAATTTATTTATCCTCCCTAACTGAAGCCTAAGCCAAACTAATCATGTCATCAACAAATTATTGTTGGAGAGAAGGAAGAGCCCTTGAGGTAGGTTTGAAACCCTTCAAACTACCCTGTTTAACTGCATTCAATAGATTTATACTTAAATAATTTGCCATAATAATGAATAAGAAAGGAGATAAAGGATCCCCCTATATAATTCATCTTTCAATCCCAAAAAAACCTAATGGGAAATAATTAATAATAATGGAAAACATAACTATTGAAATAAAACTATAAATTAACCTTCTAATATGTATGTGGAAACCAAATTTATTTAGAACTAAATCCAAGAAACTTTAGTCCACTCTATCATATGCTTTGGCCATATCAATTTTTAACACCATATTAACTTTTTGACAATTTGCCATAAAATGCAACATCTCACAAATCACAATTAATCCATCTTGGATTTGTCTTCCTAAAACATATCCACCTTGATTGGAAGAAATAATTTTATTCAAAAATGGTTTAATCCTCAAAGCCAAAATTTTAGTAAAATTTTTGTATACATAATTGCACATACTAATTGGCCTAAAATCCTTGAAATGAGAGGTTTCTATTTTCTTGGGAATAAGAGAAATAAAAGTATTAATTATCTCTTTGAAATGTTTTCCAAAGGAAACAATTCATCCATTGTAGCTCATAAATCCTTCATAATAATATCTGAATATTGTTGATACAAAGCCATTGGAAATCCATATGGACCCAATGCTTTGTCTTTATTCATTGAAAATATAGCTACCTCTATTTATTTTTTTATTACATATCTCAATAAACTAACATTATCCTCATAAAAAATGAGAGTCAGGACAAACTGTATAAAAATATAAGTCAACTCTTTTACTATCCTTGAGTTAGAAGCAAATAAATGTTTGAAAAAATTTACTACTTTATATTTAATTACAATCAGATCTAAATGAAGAGATCCATCCCCATCATAAATATTATTAATTCTATTGTGACTTATAGTTCTGAGAGTAGTCCAATGATTTTTTTTTGTATTCTAATCTCCCTCATGTAACCAAGTAGCCCTTGATTTTTGTCTCTAAAAAGTTTCCTCTTGATTCAGAATGAAATGATAATCTAATTCTAGTTTGTGTTTTTATTTAAGTAATTGTTCACTAATACCTTGAGAAATAATACACACCTCAAGAGAACTTATCTCATATTTAATAATTTATTTTTGTCAGAATATATTACCATAATCCTCTTGATTCCAAACCTGAATTTTCCTTTTGACATTTTTAAATTTATGTACAAACTTAAACATAGTTGTACCAAAAAATTGAACATTCCACCATCTTGTTATTCTTACTAATAGTTTTGGGTGAGTAAACTACATATGTTCAAATCTGAAAGGATTTGGAAAGAATATTAAGCACCAGTGGATTATGATGAGATCTAATCCTTGGAAAAGAAGATAGATAGAAATTTTGAATGTTAAACCACTTAGGGTAAATAAGATCCCTATCTAATCTTGTTTGAATAAGATTACTACCAATTCTTTTTTTAAACCAACTATAAGGAGAACCTCTTAATTCAATATCAAACATCCCATTTACAGTAACAAACTTAGCCAAATCCTCCATACTCTTAGGTAAATATTAAACACCTCCTTTCTTCTCTCCAACATGAATAGGGATATTGAAATCACCAACTATTATCCATTCTAAATCTTTAAAAGTATATAAGACCAGTTCTAAACATAATATTATTCTACCTATAAGCATATTAGGAGCATATATATTTGAAAGAATCTATGAAAAATCTTATGAAATATCAGTAAATAAAACTACTAGATGGTTTCTATTTTCAACAAGTATTTTGCCTTTAACTCTTTTATCATCCCAGAAAGTAACAATACCTCTTGAAGCACCCTTCAATCCTACACTAGCCCATATAGCTTCTTTCCAAATCTAATTTTTAGATACCTGTAAAACATTACTAACCATTTTTTCCTAAATAGTAAGAATAATTGGTAGATTTTCCTTCCTTATATCTCTAAATAATCTATGCTTTCTAGAATGATTTAGACCCCTAATATTCTAGGATATAAATTTCATTGATCTTGTTTATTTTGCTTCCTAATGGATTCTCTACTCAATTTGAGTTTAAGAGTGGTTTCAGAGGAGAGATAATATGTTTTATCTTTATCAAAGATAAAGAAATGAGACTAGGTAAGTCACCTTACAATGAATATTTTAATTCCTAATTTAGGACTCAAATATAATCTTTAATATAACTTCATGAGGGAATTGAACAAGCTGGTTAAGATCTAGAACAAGAGATAGAATGGTTAAGGGAATAATAAAAAATTATTCATGTCCCTGTAGAAATTGAAGATGATGTCTAGGACACAAATCTTAGGTTGTAAAATGTCTTGGATGTTATTAGTTTAATGACAATTGAGATAGCTCCTCATGTTATTGAGATAACTAAATTATTCAATTATTTCAAGGAAGACGAAAATACATTGAATTTAATTGTATTATATACAACTACTATAGATTATAGCCATTTGGATTTGATGACACCATTACAATTATCTAATGATTTAAAATTAGTGGTCATCTAGATGCAAGAGGCTTGAGATTAGGTTTTGAGAATTATTTTTTTGATCCCAAAGCTTTCAGAATAGAAGAAGCTAATATTTTAAATTTTGGATAAAACTCTCTCAAGTAAGAGACTCTATAAGAAGGTTATTAAGTAGATATTATTTTGACCAATTACTTTAATAGGATTTTGTCAATTTTAAATAGAGTCTTCAAGGTATTAAATTAGAGGAAATTGAATCAGAACTTAGTTTTGTTAAGAAGAAGGTTATGAAAGTAGAGATTTTTTAGGTTGATTCAGGGACACCAAAGCTAAACATGCAAACTTTTTGGTGAAATTCAATAGAGTACATCATCCATCTCTTTCAAATATAGACATCATAAGGATACAACATGATGTTGGTTATAAACACTACCAAGATTTGGAGACAAATAAAAAGGCTATGTCCCTACCATCTAGTTCAACCCAACCAATTAATTCTATTCCTCCTACTACTTTGGGTTTAACTATACAACCATTTGTTGATGCACCTAAATATATCAATAGGTTCATATAGTGTTTAAAAAACACTTTTCATTTTTAGATCTAAAGAATCCATTGCATGAGTTTCTAGTTGTGATCTTCATGAGATTTGTGGTGGATTAGTGGCCAAGCTAAATGATTGTTTCAAAAAATGAACATGTAAATGGTTATTGGGAGAAATAATGGTTCTAAAAGTTGATCTTTGATTTTGGATATTACATATGATAATATGAGTGAATTATTCTCAAAATCTAAGTCTAAAGATAAACTAAGATGAATATTCACAATGAAACTGATCTAAGGTGAATTGATAAAAAAGGAGTAAAAGGAAGGGTAGGGCAAAAAAGAGAGTTGTTGTTGATATTTTTTTCAAACATTATGAAAAAGTTCTAATTTCATATGAACATGCATTCAACCAATGTGCAACATGAAGTAGCATAATCTCAAATCATAGCACACATTAGGAAAACATCTAAGGAAAGTATGAAAATATGCAAATAAGAGTAGGATTTACTTTAATAATTTTACCCCTGTAAGCAAACAACATTAGCAAAAATGTAAGAAGAGAAAAGAAAGTGAAGTAAACCAAAGAAATTTTAACTAATATAACATTATCATAAATTAGCAACTCTAAATTTAAAGATGCACATCTAGAATTCATAAGAACCATTAAAATATGAGGATAAGATCAAACAAATGAGAGAGAAACCATGATAGCAATTCACATAAGCAAATGTGGAAAAACTTTACATAACTCCTTGATTATATTAATTTTCTCAAAAGTTAAAAATAGTTTTTTTTGGCTCTATAAACTCTCTCCCCTTTTACAATTGGTAATACCTCTTTATATAAAAACTTCATGAGGTATGTCAATAAATAATGTCAAATTAAATATTTACATGTGTGTAGGATAGCTATCTTTTCTATTACATTCTGGAACAAATGACCTTTTCTAATATACTAACATATAGGTAATGTGCTGTACAAGCTATACATGAATTTATAAGAAGAATATTCCATTTAAAAAATATACAATTCTAGTTAAAAAATAATATTCCTAATCTATCTAAATTTGGGACCCTAGTGTTGTTACATCCTTCTACCTTCCTTGCAAGATCTTAATTCCATAACGTTGCTCTTTGATCAATTGGAGGTCAATAATGGGTTTCATGAACAACTCTCTTTCTTGATCTCCTAGGTTATTGAGGTCCTTTCCAACTCTTTCCAAGGCCTATTTGATGCTCCTAACATCTCGTATCTTCTCCTCAAATGACAAAAATAGGCTCATGATATTATTATTACTAGCCCATGTCTTTCCTTAGATTTGGTTCTTTACTTGTTGCATGAATTGAGAAGTTATATACTTGATTTCCTCATCAGTGATAAGTCCTAAAGGACTAAGTGAGGTGGGGTATTTGATTAAGCTATTTAATATGTGTAGCATCTTAACTTCCTATTGTTTGAGGTCCTTAAAAATGTCCTCCATGTGCTTAGACCAAATACTTAAGGCTTTACTATTATTCACTAATATATCCATAGCCATGTTTAGATGGGCTAGGATGACTGTTCTAAATTTAGGGATTTGGTTCTTAGTTAAGGCTTTGATCAAATCCTTTACTTGATAATTATCAACCTACCATTGGACAATTTGGCATGTAGACATGTAATTTTGCTTACTTATTGCCTCTTGTTTGGTTTTGACTAACTTTAAGGATTTGAATAAACCAATCATGGTGTCCTCAAATAGATTGATTCTATCTTATTGGATTAACAAGAAGGCAATATTTTTCAAATTCTTCTATTTTTGTATCATTACTTTTATAACAACCTATAATTGATCATATTATGCTTGAGTTATCTTCAATGGGTCTTCTTTAAAGATAGGAACCTCACCAAGGCTTTGTCTTTCCACTGGAGTCAAACCAGTGAATGGTTCCACTTTTTGAAAGGTGAATTCCTCTCCAACAATCATGGCCTTATTTTGTATCACTCTTTCTAAGATGGTGGTCTATAGATTAAATTTAACCCCCACTAATGATTGAGTCACTTTTATAGCTAGGGTTTCTATTTATGTTCCACCTAATGATTTTGGGGTAGCCATTATTTTATCTTCTTCCTTTTGTAGAGCCATAATCCATGGATTAAGCTCTTCATGCACAATGATGTTGACAAAATTTTTTATTACCCAAAGATGGTGTAGAGTAGGGACTTTCTACAATTTTCCATAGTGGTCATGAATTTTTTCAAATTGCTCACTAGTGTTTTATACTTCGATTCTAGACTAAATTCTTCTTACATAGATGATAATTCAACTCTATTAGGCTTGATTATGATTAATACATAGTTGAATTAGTTATTTAGTGCATGTTAGGGATATTTTAAAGGTCTTCTTAGTGATTTAATGGTAGTATATAATTTAAACGATGAGATTTATGGTATCCCTATGGCATTTTATGGCACTTTGCTCATTAATATTTAAAAAATGACCATTATATTTTTAAAATTCCACCTTGATCTCATACTATTAGATCTATTTACTTAGATTAATGCAGTTTGTTGATCTTGATCTAAAAACTTGAATTTTATTGGCTACTTTATATTTTCCTTATGGTTATGACACTTATCACTTCCACATTCACTCTAAGCTTTTTTGAAATGTCAATGTTGATCTCACATCATTGATCTCATTTATATAGATCAATTTTACTCTATCAATCTTGATCTATTTAATTATGCCTCTTATTCTATGGACCATTGATCAATATGTTTATGTTTATCCACATACCATAAATATTTGAAAGATATTTGATCTTTAATTTATGGCTCATGACTATGCCATGTGTTGTCTCCACATTCATCCTCAATGATTTTGAATTTTCAGCCTTCATCATGTATCATTAGATCTATTTGACCTGATCAACATGCTCCATCAAATCTTGATCTGAGGGGTCAAATATTGTTGGTTGTTCAATATTCTTTCACTGAGATTTTGACAATTGTCACTTTCTCACTTGTCCTAAGGCTCTATTGAAGTCTTGACTCAATACGTGCCATTAGATCAATCTTGCCTGAACAAACATGTACTGTTGATTCTCGAAAGATGTTTAAATTTTAGCTTAGGCCTGGGATTGAATTTTAAAATTTAATATTGTACCATTGGATCATCTTGCCTAGGTAAATGCATACCATCGATTAAGACTTTTTAACTTGTTGACTTTATATGCACTATTAGATCTCAATCACCTAGGAAAATGTAGAATATTGATCCTACAGATAATAAAATAATTAGGTCAGAACTTGGGTAATATAAATAAATTATGGTAAAGTCTTAAGACTAAGGTTTTTATTTGTGTTAATAAACATGAATTAAAACCTTAGGATTAAATCTTAAGCTCAATTTAGAACATAGTGAAAGGGGACCATGTGATTAGCTAGACCATGCTAATAATAAAATAAACCAAGGGGACACAAGACATAAAGAGACCAAACATAATATTTTTAGACAAAGGTTTGGTTATGTTGACAAACAAAACTAAGCCTTAAGATATAAATTAAGCTAAGTCTATGGTTCAAAGAATTGTTCATGTGTAAATTGCTCCCACACAAATTTGAATTTAATTCAAAAGGGACCTAGGTTAAAATATTAGACTAGGATTTTAACATGACTTAAAATAGATTTGATTAATCTTTGATAAATTAAAGGATAGTAAAATATTAGTTTAACATTGAAACATAAAACCCTAAGTATGTTCATTCCTAAATGATATTCCATTGAACCTATAATATAAAAACGTAGTAAAAAATCATTAAAACATTAAAAGGGATAAAAACATGATCATTTGAGAATATGTAAATTAATGTAAATGATAACTAGGTGTGGATGATATTTAAATAAAGGTAATGTACAAACATGCTAGTGGTACTCTGATCAAGTGAATTTTCATATTTAAGGTAAAAATTTACATAATTTAAAATAAAGGTCCCCATTTTTATAAATGGGTATATGTTGACCTCAATAAATGATGACTTCTGAGGGAAATATGCTACAATTTAGAGACTCTAGTCTAGACTACTAACTAGGCTACTTATTCCACTTGATCATGCACCATTATTAAGATCAGTTCATGGTTAGAACAAATCTTGCACATGCAGAATTAGGATCAAACATCAAGACATAGCCATGTTTTTGTGTGATTTGAATCCACTTATTGATTACCATAGGATTTAGAGAACAAATTCCAAATTCATGACCTTAACCATTAACATTGACTTATAACATATTTAGATGTTCATTAAAAATCATGATTTAGCTTAAGAAAGGCTTGGGCATTACTCTGATACTAGCCAAACATCTATATCCCTAATAGAGATACCTTTGGCTCCACTCAAGGTCCTGATCCACTACCAGTCAGACATCCATAGCCCTGATGGATATTACTACTATCACCTCTACTTAGAAGTTCTTTTGAATTTTTCAATAAGTTCTTATCTTTTTGTATTTTTTAGATATTTTGACTTTCTAACCAAGGTTGGGAACCAAATTATCTAGGTTTTATGATTTGGTAACATTTTATACCTTTAAACAATCATCTTTGGTTGTAAACTTTGTCCTAGGCAATTAATGTTTTTTAAGTGCAAACATGTATTTGTCCTAAAAATTCAAGATTTCACCCTATATGTGAAATCCTTATTAGAACCAAACTTAGATAAAAACAAAGCTTAAAATCTCAAGGAATTATTAATCTACTTATTATTCTTTTCCAATTTATTTAAACTATAACTTCATGCTTACATTTCAATATTCCATGATCAACTAGTGTTGAGGAGACATACATATATTCCTAAATTGTGGAGTTCATTTTGAGCACCCAAATGTATTTTAAGCTAAGGAATGTCTTGAAAAATACTTATTTAAATCAAGGAGCAAAGTAGAGAAATAGAAACACAACAAACATAAAGCAAACAAATAGAAAGAAAAAGGAAACAAATAAACAACTATATGAAAATGATATGTGCAAGAAAGGGACAAAAAGGAAATAGAAAAGAAATAAAATAAACTAATACCTACCTATAATAACTTTCAATAATATTAAAATTCATTTCATGAAGATTCAAATTGGGACAATAGAGAAATAATGCTTGAGGTATTACCCATTAGTTGGCAATGTAAACTCTGCTCCTTACAAGTCTTTTAGTTTGAAGGTGTTATCCCCTAGGATCTCAATAACATGATATGGGCCAATCCAAAATGGTTTGGAATTCCCATGTTTTCCCTTTGGTTCTTAGGATTTATCCCAAAGGAGAAATATGTCTCCTTGTCTAAACACCTTTATCTTTGAATGTTTGTCAAACCACCTTTTGACTATGGTTTGGTGTCTATTTAAGTTGGCAAAAGCCTCCTCTCTTGCATCTTCCATCTGTATGATGTCAAGTAGCCTTGAACTAGTAAATTATTGATCCTCTTCTATGTAATCTTACATAAACTTGTATGTTGGAAGCTTGAGTGTGATGGGAAATATAGGTTCTTGACCATATACCAACAAGAATGGTGATGTCTTGAGATCTTTCTTAACTCTTATTTTATTTCCCCAAAGGGCATAATTGAGTAGATTTTAACATGTTATTGATTTATCAACTACAGACTTCTTTAATACCTTCATCAAGTTCTTATTTTTTGATTCATACACTCCATTGCCTTGAGGTTAATGGTTTGATGACAACTTGAGAATAATGTTGTTGTCATATTCCCATTCAGTCATCTCAATGGATATGAAAGTAGATCCATTACCATAGACCAGAGATATTGGTTTGCCAAACCTTGTGCATACATTATCTTTTATGAATTTGATCACTTAATTCTTGCATTGCTTGGTTTCCATTGCTTTAGTTCATCTTATGCAGTAGTCAGTGGTAGTCAAAAAATACTTGTGACCATCTACAGAATTTGGTTTGATGACCCCCCAAAAGTCTAATCCCTATTAAGTAAAAAGTTTATCAATCATGACTGGATTTAATGGCATGGTAACTTTGGGCTCTTTAGTGATGAATATTTGACATGAGTGTAATTCTCTCACATGTTTGTGAGCATCCTTGAAGATAGTGGGATAATAACAACTATCTCTAAGGATCTTGTGGGTTGTAGTCCTTCTAGATGGATGGTCACTTCCAAGATTCTCATGAAAAGTGCTTAGTGTCTTAACTACTTCTTCATTAAACACACACCTTAAGTAGATGCCTTCAAAGTTATTCCTATAAAAGACTCCATCTTTGATCAAGAAATGGGCTGATTTGAGCCTCAAATCTCTCTTTTGATGTATAATTAACCCTATATGACAATAATAATTGACTATCAAATGAATAATAGGATCATGCCAATCATTAAATTTAAATCTTTGTTTATCAACCTACATAACATTTAGTTTGGGATTAGTATTAGCAATTAAATGAATTGAATGTTGGCATCTTACGAACTTTACAATCTTCATCTCTAGATTATATTCTTGGAGAATATACATCCACTTACTTCTCGTTTCTCCAATTTCACATTGACTAAGTATAATCTTAGTGGTAGGGTTTGGTAGTATTACATGTACCTTATTTATAAGGATATAATGCCTGATTTTTTTCACTACCTTGACTAGAGCACATGATTATTTGTCAATAAGATAATAATTCAATTCAACACTTTTAAAATTAGTACTCATGAAAGTAATAAGATAATCACATCCATCTATCTTTTGAGTTAATACAACTATAATTATATGGTCAGAAGAAAAAGAGTAAAGATAGAAGTCTTTATTAAAGTCTAGATTTATCAACACAGGGGCTTATCCAATTACTTATTTAATTTTTTTAAAAGCTTTCTTGGTCTCCTCATTCCATGTGATCCTGACATCTTTCTTCAACATGCCATTTAATGGCTTTATAATATATGAAAAACCAAAGATGAACTTTCTCACAAAATTGAGTTTACCAAAGAAAAACTTTAGTTCCTTCCTACTACTAGGGGGTTCTATCTTTTATATTGAATTTACTCTATCTATGTATATAGATATTCCCTCATTATTTATAACATGTCCCAACAATTACCCCTTAGTTACATAAAAAATGCTCTTCTTTGGGTTGAGATAAATTCCATACCGTCTACAACTTTCAAATACTTATTCCAAGTGCATGATGTGATCTTCACTATTATTTGAAAAGATAGTCAAGTCATCCATGTAAATAATAATTCACTTACCTATAAGACCATGGAATTCTTGATCCATTTATTTTTAAAAGGTTGCACTTGAATTTATCAATCCAAAGGGTATTCTCTTATAGGCAAAAGTTCCCCACTTAGTAGTAAATGCAGTCATTATGTCTTCTTTGTTCACTAGCACCTAATTATACCTTGAAAATCCATCAAGAAAAGACATCATAGTATAAATATAAATAATTTGGATTACTTGGTCAAGAGAAGGTAGGAGTAATTATCATTTTTAGATGCACTATTAAGATTTCTAAAATCAATGCACAATCTAATTTCACCATTTTTCTTCCTAACTAATACTAGGTTAGCTACCAAATTGGAGTGTCTAATGAGAAATACTATCTTAGCATCTATTAATTTCTTGACCTCTTTATATATCACTAGTTTTAGGATAGGGTTGACTGTCCTTTATTTTTACCTAAATGGATTGTAGGCTTCTTTTATAGGTATGGTGTGGGTTATGACCCTAGGATCAAAGATATTTAAGTCATCATAAGACCATGATATTACATCCTTATACTTGGTCAAAAAATATTTGGATCTCTCAATTTCAATGCTTATATAGGATGTACCAATGTTCACTAGTTGAGGTTGACCTTGGGAACCTAGGTCTATTACATTATAGTCATTCCCATTTACTTTGGGAATCTTGACAGTCTCAACTAGTTTGTGTGAATCAAATAGTCTCTCTAAGGCTATCATCCCTTTAGGGATCTTATTATCACTCAAATAAATGACCTTTTCATTAATATTTCCTTCAACTTTGTCATCACCAAGGATATTTTCACTAGCTTCATCAAAGATGTGAGCCTCAAATACTCCTGAGCTAGTCATGAAGTGTATGATCTACTGATCATTACTAAATACTTGAAAATGGTTGACATTATTGGGCACTAATGGATAGGGGACTAATTAAATGGTAAGGCTTTATAACTTTGAATTTTGATTAGGCATAAGGTTAGCTATAGCTGAATTAAGTTCATCAACAACCTTGTTTTCCTCCCTAGGGATTGACACAATGTTGAAAGCATCAAAAAATTAAATTAAGTCCCACAATGTAAACTTATGATTCTTAAGATAGGATAATTTGCATTGATATTTAATTTTGACCTAATTAACTACAGTTTAGGATCACCAAAAACTAATAGTTCCTTAACCTTGTGTTTGATTTTAAATTTTAATTCAAGAATAAGAGCTTCATACTATGCAAGATTGTTAGTGATTTTGAATTGGAGTTTTTAAGATGCATTGTATTCCTTCCCAATGGGATTGATTAACACCACCCCTACTCCATAACCTAATTTGAATTTAGCAACATCAAAATATAGATTTTATAATCTAGATATAGCATGAGAAGTTTTAGAGTTACATATCTTTAAGGCATCAAGAGTGTAAACACCTAGATCTGAGTTAACCATATTAACCCTCTCATTGGTTTCATTGTACTCAGTGATCATATGCTTCATATTGGGCTCCCTTTCCATCTTGATCTGATTTGGAACCCCTTTCTAAGGTAACCACATGTGTGAATAGTTTGTAGACATGTAACCATTTAGAGATCTAGTCCATTCCCTTGTTAGTAGTATTTAATAAGCATCATGAATATCCACCACTTGGATGTCGATAAATTATTAGATCTTTAGTTTAGAAGCAATTTACATGTGAACATTTAACAATTCACCAATCACTTTGACTCTTGATTTATCTAATTAAGTTACAACCCTATTATATTTAATGGGAGTGAAACCTAATTATTCATAAATACCCTTAGGCATGATGTTTGCAGATGCAACTAAATCTACCAAGCAATTATGTAAATTCTTACCAAAGATCCTATCTGGGAGCATAAAAGGTGGAATGTCTACCTTATTTTTGTGTATTACAACATTAACATGTGTAAATTTTTGAGAATTTCCAAGCTTCTTGGACAAATATTCCAACAATAAATCCCTTTGTTCTATAATTTGAGTTGACTCATGCAAGGTGATGTTAGCTTTAATCTTTTTCATGTCCTATGCTATATTATATCCAGTCCTATTAGAAGAATCAGATGTATCAACATTAGGTTTATAGTTAAATCCTTTAAGAGGCTCTATACTATTATCATATGTAGTATTAGGAGTATCAAAGTTATTTGGTGGAGTTGAGGTAGTAAAAGGTTGTTTCTTCTCCCTATTACTTAAAGGATAGGTCTTCTTCATATATTACTAAAAAGCATGAATCTCTTTAGGGATATCCTTGAGCTCATTCTTTTCATAGAATGGGAACTCAAATGCCTCCACCATCAAATTTGAATTAGTAAATTTATATGACCTTGAAGAACTTGAGGTACTTACACAATTATATTTATTAGGTACAACTTCAAAAGTATCTAATTATTCTTAAAAAGATTTAAAAGCATTACAAATTCTAGATAATCTAATTCACCATGCTTTGAAGTGAAATTCACTCTACAATAATCAATCAAAGCTACATCACCAAGATTTATATAAGGTACATTCTTACTGGTGGATGACTCATTGTTATGGATATTGTTGTTGTTATTTTGAAAGCTATTTGAAGGCTTATTGAACCTTTGGAAAGATAAGTTCTTATTAGATATTTTTCCAATATTTCCAACTTGATTTTGTAGTTGAATGAAATTAGTGCTTAACTTTTAAACCATCCTTAAAATAGAATCATTCTCATTATTTGGTGCCTTAAAATTATGAACTTGAGTATTGTTATTGGCTATAGGCATCAAATCTCTCTGGTCTTGTGGATGAGATTCATTGGTAGAGTTGTTCAAGAATCCCAAGTTTTAGCTAGGATGTGTATGATACAAAGGCAATCGGTTCAAGACTATAAGTTGATTTAAGGAAGGAATATTTTTATTGGCATTGGGAATAACACCTAGAATAGGTAAATTTAGATTAATGTTGGGAATAATGTATGCCATTTGTCCTTAGGGTTATATCTAATCATTAATGATCATAGCTTCAACATAAGCTAGGGCTAGTGTATTAATGATATGAACATATATTTTGAGAAACATAGAATTCATGGGGTCCAAGGAATCTTTGTAGATATCTAAGGCTAAAGCGTCATCAGGTCTATAATGAGTTATGGTTTTGCTAAATTTTTTTTGGAATCTAGCATTGAAGGCTCCTATGGGTTCATTTGAGTCTCTTTTAACTATCGTAAACTATTGATACAAGACACATGAACTAATTATTTTACCAAATTGGTCAATAAAGTAATTATTAAAACCATTCCAGTTAGCTATGTAGTTTTTAGGAAGGTTAAGGAATAATTCATATGCAACATATTTGAAAGTAAATGTAAATAATTTTCATGCTACATCTTCATGAACTACATTCAAAAATCTTAAAGTAGCTTTGAAGGATTTAATGTGTTTTTTAATAGTTATAACATAATTAAAACCAAAAGTAGGAAAATATTTTTTTGGATTATGAGGAAGGTCATGTATCACACCTAGCACATTGATTGAAGAACCATCTAACTAGGCTATACCTTGATAGGGATTGAACACAAGAGTACCCTAGATTGGTGAAGTTGGTTGATAATTTGAAATTCTAGGATTACCTTTATCTTATCTATCTCTCCTAAGAACTTCTAATGAAATAAGAGGAACCCTTATCTCTGAATGTGATCTGGTCTATATCCTTGGCAATTCCATCTTATAAAATTTGAACCCTGTTTGAAATTTGATGTGTAAGTCTTATATTTATAAATAATGATGATCAAACTTGCACATTAAGCAAATTTTTCACAAATATGTATAAATAATGGCAAAGGACATTAATATTTAAATAAATTATCTCAAAAATGTGTCTAAACATGTAAATATGAATGCTATTTACATGTTTTAAGCTTGAATAAACTCAAATTTTTAAAAGATCCATCAATCTTTGGACAAAATAGCTATTACTAACCTCAAACTCATTGGATTCATAAATGTCAAACTAGATTTACCATAAATACTCATGGATATTAAAAGAACATCTATCTTTGTCTAAATAAGCACAAATATGTGTCTAAAACCACTAAGATCAATAATATTTACACAAATTTTATAAAATAAATACAAATATGCAAAAAATATATCAATCTTTGAACGTAATTCACAAAAATTAGCAAAGTCGTTGAAAATTTTCAAAGATTTAACTAGCCCTCCTTTTAACACTAATTTCCCCCCTTGTTGATGCACCTAAATGTAAAATTAGGTTCATATAGTATTTAAGAAACATTTCTAATTATTGGATCCAAAGAATCCATAGCATGTGTTTCTGATTATGATCTTCTCAAGATTTGTGGTGGATTAGTAGCCAAGCTAAATGATTATTTCTCAAAATGAACATGTAAATGGTTATTGGGAGCAATAGTGGTCCTAAAAGTTAATCTTTTATTTTGGAGATTACCTATGCTAATCTGAGTGAATTTTGCTCAAAACCTAAGTCTAAATATAAACTAAGATGAATACTCATAATGAAACTGATCAAATGTGAATTGATAAAAAAGGAGTAAAAGGAAGGGTAGGGAAAAAAAGAGAGGTGTTGATCTTTATTTCAAAAATTATGACAAAGTTTTAATTTCATCTGAACATGAATTTAACCAATGTGAAACATGAAGTAGCATAAGCTCATTTCCTACCACATATTAGGCAAACATCTAAGGAAAGTATGAAAAGATGCAAATAAGAACAAGATTTACTTTAATAGTTTTACCCCTACAAGAAAATAACATTATCCCAAATGCAAGAAGAGAAAATAAAGTGAAGTAAACCTAATAACTTTCAACTAATATAAAATTAACAAAAATTATCAACTCTACATTTAAATATTCAAATCTAGAATTCACAAGAACCATTCAATTCTAAAGATAAGGTCAAACAAATGGGAGAGAAACCATGATATAAACTCATAGAAGAAAATGTGGAAAAACTTTTTAGAACTCTTTGATTATATTAATTTGATCAAAAGTTACAAATATTTTTTTTTGGCTCCAAAAACTCTCTCCCATTTTACAATTGGCAATACCTCTTTATATAGATAATTCATGAGGTATGATGGTCAGTAATGACAAATTACATTTGTACATGTATGTAGGATAGTTTTCCTTTCTATTACATTCTATAACAAATGACCTTTTCTAATATATTGACCTACAAATAATGTACTTTACAAGTTGTACATGCCTTTACAAAAAGAATATTCCATTTCAAAAATATATAATTCTAGTTATAAAAGAATATTCCTAATCTAACTAACTTTGGGACCCTAGTGCTATTGTAACCTTCTACCTTCCTTGAAAGATCTTCATTTTATAATGTTGCTTGATTAGTTGAAGGTTAAATAATTGGTCTTATGAACAACTCTCTTTATTGATCTTCTAGGTTATTTAGGTCCTTTTCAACTCTTTCTGAGGCTTGTTTGATGCTCCTAAAATCTCATATCTTCTCTTTAGATGACAATAGTAGGCACATGATATTCTTATTACTAGCCCCTATCTTTCCTTAGCCTTGGTTTCTTGCTATATTAATTGAGATATTCTATATTTAAACTCCTCATCAGTGATAAGGCCCAAATGATTAAGTGAGGTGGGATATTTGATTAAGCTATACAATATGTGTAGCATCTTATCTTCCTATAATTTGAGGTCCTTAGAAATGTCCTCCATCTACTTGGACCAATTACTTAGGGATTTTATCTTATTCACTAGTATAGCCATATCCATGTTGAGATGGGCTAGGTTGACTATTCTAAATTCAAGGATTTGGTTCTTGGTTAAGGCTTTAATCAAATCCTTTACATGATAATTTTTGTCCCACCATTAGGTAACTTGTCCTATATCCATGGAATATTACTTACTTACTTATTACCTTTGATTTGGTTCTAATTGACTTTAAGGAACTGAATAAGTCAATCATGGTATCTTCAAATAGCTTGAATCTATCTTCTTGGATTGACAAGATAGAAGTATTTTATAAATTATTCTATTATTGAATCATGCCTTTGATGAAAACCTAAAATTTATCAAATTTTTCTTGATCCAACTTCAATGGGTCCTCTTTAAAGATAAGAACCTCACCAGACCTCTGTCCTTCCACTAAAGTCAAACCAGTGAATGGTTCTACTTTTTGAAAGGTGAATTACTCTCCAGTAATCATGGCCTTATTTTCTATCACTCTTTCCAAGATGGTAGTATTCAGATAAAATTTAACCCCCATTGATGATTGAGTCACTTTTGAAGCTAGGGTTTTTATTTGTACTCCACCTGATGCTCCTGAGGTAGCCATTATTTTCTCTTCCTTTTAGAGAGTGACAATCCATGGATTGATCTCTTCATGCATAATGATGTTGATAGACTTTTTTATTACTAGAAGATGGTGTAGAGTAAGGAATTTATATAATTTTCCATAGTGGTCATGAATTTGTTTAAATTGCTCACTAGTGGTCTGTACTTTAGTTTTGAATTAAATTCTTCTTGCATAAATGATAATTTAACTAGCTTAGGCTTGAATATGATCAATATAGGGTTGAATTAGGGTTTTAATACATTTTAGGTCTATTTTTAAGGTCTTATTAGTTCTTTAATGGTGGTATCTAGTTCAAATGGTGAGCTTTATGGCATCCCTATGGCATTTTCATGGTACTTTGCTCATTAATATTTAAAAAGTGACTATTGTCTTTTGAAAATTCTACCTTGATATCACACTATTAGATCTATTTACTTGGATCAATGAAGTTTTTTGATCTTATTATGATAACTCAAATGATATCTACTATTTTCTATGTTCCCCATGGTTATGACACTTTTCACTTTTGTATTCACTCTAAACTTTATTGAAATGTCAATGTTGATCTTTCACCATTGATATCATTTGCACAAATCAATCATGCTCCATCAATCTTGATATACTTAATTATACCTCCTAATCAATGGGACATTGATTGAGATGTGTAAACTTATCCACATACCATATATAGTTGAAATATGCTCAAGCTTTAATTTATGGCTCACGGCTATGCCACGTGTTGTATCCATGTTAGTCTTTAGGGATTTTAACTTTTTAACCTTCATCATGCAACGTTGGATATATTTTTATTGATCAATGTGTCCATTAGTTATTGATTTGAGGGGTCAAATTCTATTATCTATTCAATATTGTTTCACTAATATTGTGATAGTTGTCACCTTCTCAATTGTCCTGGGGATTTATTGAAGTCTTGACTCAATACATGTCATTAAATCAATCTTGTTTGAAAAACCACATACCATTGATCCTCTAAATGTGTTTAAACTTTATCTTAGGGATGAGAATTGAATTTTTAACTTTAATACTATACCATTGTATCATTTCTCCTAGGTAAATATGTGTTTTTGATTAAGGCTCTTGAATTTTTGACTTTATATGCATCGCTAGATCTCGATCGCTCGAGCAAACATGGAACATTGATCTTGGGGATAATAAAATAATTAATTCAAAAATTGGGTAATATAGATAACTTAGGGTAAATTATTAAGACAAATATTTTTATTCATGTTAATAAACATAAATTAAAACCTTAGGATTAAATCTTAAGCTAAGTTTAGAACACAGTGAAAGGGAACCATGTGATTAGCTAGACCATGATAATAATAAAATAGACCAAGGGGCCATGAGACATAAAGGGACCAAACATAATATTTTTAGACTAATGTTTGGTCATGTTAAAAAACATGACTAAGCCCTAGGATAAAAATTAAGCTAAGTTTATGGTTTAATTAATTATTCATGTGCAAATTGCTCTTGCATAAATTTGAATTTAATTCAAAAGGGACCTAGGTTAAAACATTATAATAGGGTTTTAATATGACTTAAAATAGATTAAATTAATCTTTTATATATGCAAGGATAGTAAAATATCAATTTTACATTGAAGCATAAAACCCTAAGTATGTTCATTCCCAAATGAGATTCCATTAAACCTATAATATAGAAACATAGTTATCAATCATTAGCAACATTATAAGGAGTAAAACCATGATCATTGAGAATATGTAAATTAATGTAAATGAGAACTAGGTGTGGATGATATTCAAATAAAGACAATGTGAAAACATTTTAGTGGTACTCTGATCAAGTGAATTTTCATTTTTAAGGTAAAAATTTATACAATTTAAAATAAGGGTCCCCATTTTTTAGAAATGGTAGTATGTTGACCTCAACAACAATAAATTGAACTAAACCTTAGTTTTTGAGGTTAATTTTATATGTAATTTACATGTAGAGTTAATTTATGTAACTAAAGTCTATTTATATGTAGCATATTGTAAACATGCATATGTTGCATTGCCATGTAAAAGCAAGTCTATTTTTGGAAACATGGTTGTGATCAAATGTAATTATAAATTTAGGTCTTACAAAAATTAGAACTCACATTCTAATTATTGACATGTATCTTTGAATTTTGCATGGATTTGAGGGATGATGAATCCCCTTCCCAAATCTATTTATATTTATAAATATCTCATTCTAAAGGGTTGAAAAGTTTATCAATATAGGAAGAAATCTTTTTATTTTCATAGAACCATGTTGATAATTTTCCATTCCAATTTTATGTAATTATCTATGTTTATTTTCTTGGTTATTGGATTCATTAATTTTAAGTGTGAAAAATCTATGAATAATTCCTTTTTGTTATTATTGATGTATGTTGATTTAAGATGTGCAACAACTATTAGACAATTAATGAGTATCATTGATCTCATGCAATTAGGTAGACCATTTTAGTTCTATGAGTGTGCATAAGTGTTTTTTTTGTATATTATTCTAGGTTTAAGCCATATCTACCTTAGATGCTTCTCTCATCTAAGGTATAATATACTGAATAAGGGTATGCAATAACAAATCTAAATTATATCAACCTCTAGTTGAGATCCCAAAGTTTGTTATATCAATTCTTCCCTAGATCCTCCTGTCATGTTTACATGTGAGTTTGAAACAACTATTACCTACAAAAATTGGTATTAAAATACTTGTCTAAAAGAGACTAACCAAAAATTAATCCTTATTTGTACCACATAGCCTTATTTTATACCTTATCTTTCTCTTTTTTAGAGTTTCTTTATTTGATATCTACCCAATTTAGAATAAGGTCCATCCATCCAACTTAAATAGGTTTTATCTATCTTCTAGTTTTCACTCATCCATACACCTGGTTAATAACCTACATGTTTGGCTTATTATTTTAGATCTTGATTATTCAACCCATACCTATAACTCATGCCCTAACCTCCAATAAAATACTAAAATTTTATAGGTTGCCTCATTAAATCTGGGGTGTGAATAAAACTCACATCAATAGTAAGGGTCACCTATTATCAATGAAAAGGTGGCATATGTAAGCATGTCATAATTTGATAAGAAATATTTTTTTATATAATGACTATCATGATCACTACTCATATAATCCCGTGTATGGTGGGCAACTTGAGAAGGCCTAAGACTATAGGGTCCATTGTATGGTATGATAATGTCTCATTACATGTGTTTTCTATAGACTACACATAACTATTTTTGATAAAAATTGAGTATGTGCTATAGGTGGTGATGGAATATATGAGCCTTGAATAAATATCTTATTTTATGGGTGTTGAAAAATTGGATATCAAGTAGATATGAAAATGTTTAAAAAGATAAAAATCAAAATAATTTCAAGAAACTGTGTCAACCTTGCTAATGCAATTGAAGACACATGCATGGAATAAAATATTGTATCATTTGGGTAATATAGTATAGGTATAACTAAGAAAAATATGACTATATTAGATTATGTAATACTATTGGAAGAGACATATAACTTTATTGCATTAGATAATATAATAACGAACATGAAAATGATGTATCAAGTTGGTTGATAGAATTGAGCTAATATATTAATCAAATTATATGATTATGGTTAATAAAAATATAATAATAAAGAAGAAAAAAATTAAAATGATTCGAATAGAGGTGGGATAAAATTCATGTCAAGTTCACTAGAATGTATGTGCATGATATGATGTCTAATAAAAATGCACTTTCTCTCAATTGACTAGGATACAAATAAAGGTCATAACAATAGAGCCTACATATTATTAGATGTTATGTGATAATAATATAAGTTGGAATAGATATAGTAGATATAAATGTAAACTCAACAATAATGGTATATATTTCTAAATCCTATACCTAAGATATGGGGCATGGTTCTAACTAGATCCAAAAATAAATAAAATGATATGATAAATTAAGAAAAATAATGCATATGAGCAATGGATCTAGATATGAGATCAAAAGAAAAGGCATACATGAAACCAACACAATATATACATGGAAAAAACTCCAATAGGTAAACAACCCACAAATATTATTCATATTATCAAAAACTAACAAGTTTCCAATATATTCTTTCATTCTCTCACTTATTCTTAATCAATCTTAACATAGCTTAAAAATGTGTTCTCCACATTTCTTCATTTATCTCAAATCTCCTTTTTTCATTGTATCTTAAAATATAAAAACTTTATTATATAGGAATTGTAATTTGATGATTATAATGTGACCTTTTCCAACCACCACATTAATGGGTCAAACCTCTCCAAAGGTCATTTACTATATTTTATTATTTATTTACATGAGAGTCAACTAATGATAAATAATAAAATATATTATTATTTAACCAATGTAATTTAATGTATTAAGGGTACATAAATAATAACACTTAAACCTTAATTGTTCCAATACTCCCCTTTAATGTTAAGTGGGGATACATTCCATAATTACCTTTAAAATAAAGAATTTATACTCCATGAACCATCCACATGATGAGTTTCAACAGGTAATAATTGAATAAAACATCCTTCATCATGACATAGTCACCTTTAAAGGAATTATGCTATGTAAACTTGGTCACCCAAAGGTATTACACTATTTAACTCTAGATACCCAAAGGTATTACACTATGTAACCATAATCACATAGTCACCTTTAAAGTAATTACACTATATAACTATAGATACAAAAAGGTATTACACTATGTAACCATTGTCACATAGTCATGTTTAAAGGAATTAAACCATACACCCATAGATACCTAAAGGTTTTACACTATATTCCCATAGCCACTATTATAAACCCAAGTTGCACCCTTTTAAGGAGACTATTCAATTCCACTTCAAACTTGGAATAACATGGAATTGGCCTAAAGGTTATGGATCAACTATAGTCTAGACCAAACCTCTAGTTTATGGGGCTAGCTCCCTTGATATATCAAATTGAACTCTTCTTCTAAGACCTATTTATATTGGGATGAAAAGGGTTAAGATGGAAACTTGGAAATAAAACATATACTAGGAGTGGTGATGCACCAATGTTTACTTATCCTCTCTTAATTCCTCATTAAAAACACTTATGAATCCTATGAAAATAAACAATTGAATAGACTTCTTAACATAATCTTATGCATGAATATTTTTGTTGAGTGTGGAGCCCTTTGGGGATATCACATGACCATGGTGGCATGTTATTGGGGTTTAGAGAGCTCCAAGGGTGTGGGGAATGCATTTCTCATGTACTCCACATGTGAGTGGAATATTATTAAATATTAATTTAATAATTTATATGTGACTTCATCACTTATTGGAAGTGGGATTGATTTCCTTATTTCTAGGGAATTAATTGTTATATTTATTTATTTCCATGTGACTTTATTTTTTATTGGAAGTGAGATTGATTTCCTTATTTTTAGAGATATTAGTTGTTCATTAGAAAATGTAATGCCTTCCTTGTTTTAAGGAGTTGGTTGTGATCACATGTTGTTGGAAAATGTGCCTTAAAAGATGGAGATTCTATTTTTGGCATGTTCCTTCTTGGATGGGATTTTGGATGAGTATGATGAGGAGGAACTAAGGTGTCCTTAATGGATGATGTTTATCTTGGATAACCATGGTGAAATTTATCCTCTTTTTGTGGATTGTTTTTCATTATATATATATATATATATATATATATATATATATATATATATATATATATATATATATATATATATATATATAAGGTGTGGTGTGGACTTTAGAGGTTGATGGTTTATTTATAGGGTGTGGCTTTTAGGATCAGAGTCAAAGTACCTATGTTTTAGAAAAGTGTAGGTGTTTATTATAGGGTGTGGTATACCAACTTGTGAGATATAGCATTGTGTAGATGTAGGTGAATGTGTAGTTTTTTGTGTAACATTTTCTATAGGAGATTTTTATATCTCTATGAGAGTTCATTGTAATCTTGTTTTAGATTACTATTTTATTTGATAACTTTCTTGGTGGATGTAGCCCACATTGGGTGAAATATGATAGATCTGTGTCATCTGTATTTGATTCTTGTTCTCTCTATTTATGCTTTCATAATAATTATGATTTGAGGAATATTTCTATGATGCATGCTATTGCATAATTTATATCTGATTTATGGTCATATTAAATCTAGTTTAAATTTTTTTAATTCCTAATAAATGGTATCAGAGCCATTGATTGTGTGTTTTGCTAAAGTGGTAAATCATAAGAAGGCTATTAACTTGAGTGGGAACTATGGGAAAAGAGATAAAATTTAGAGTTGAAAAGTTTGATGGTGATAATTTTGATTTGTGGAAAATGCAGAAGGAAGATTACCTGTATTAGAAGGAGCTTCATCTCCCCTTAGAGGGGAAAGTAGAACAACATATAAGTATGAGTGATGCAGATTGGTTATTTATTGATAGGAAGGCATTAAGAGCCATATGGTTATGTCTTGCATGCATTTAACATTTTTGAGGAGAAAACTACAAAGCATATCATGGATAAACTTAGAAAGTTATATGAGAAACCCTTTGTTTCTAATTAAATTTTTCTTATAAATAGATTATTTAACATGAAAATGTCTAAGAATGGCTCTATTACTAATCATCTAAATGATTTTAATATGGTTGTAAGTATGCTCACTTATATTGGAATTATGTTTGATGATAAAGTTAGAGCTTTGCTAATCTTATGTTCTTTGCCTAATAGTTGGGATAGTTTGGTTATGGCTGTGAGTAATGTAGTGCCTACCAAGGGAAGCTTAAATTTTGAGGATGTTTTAGGTGTTATCCTTAGCAAGGAGATGTGAAGGAAAATCATTGGTGAATCATCTTGAGGTAATGATTTATCTATTGATACTATAGGGAGGTAAAATGATAAGATCAAAAGTAACTATGGAAAGTTAAAAGGTAGATCTAAGTCCAGATCTAGATCCAAGATGATATGTTGGCATTGTGGGAAGAGTGGACACTCAAAGAAGGATTATTGGTCACTTTGGGATAAGAATGCCAACAAGGAGGAAAATAATGAGGTAAATATGATATCAATTAAATCATGTTAGGATGCCTTAATTATTTCTATGGATAACTTTTTTGAGTCTTAGATATTAGATTTAGGGGCTTATTTTCATGCCACCCCACATAAGCATTATTTTACTGATTATGTTCAAGAGAATTTAACACATGTATATCTTGGTGATGATGGACCATGTGAGATAGTAGGGAAAGGTTGTGTTTAGGTTAAGATGTAGAATCAGAACACATGGATCCTTAAGGATGTCAGACATGTGCCTATGTTGAGATAGAATTTGGTTTCAGTGGGGCAATTGGGGTAGTGAGGGATGTTTAGTATTGTTTATTGTAGATTATTAGAAATTTACCAAATGTGTTCTTATGATCTCAAGAGGTAAGAATTTTGGTACTTTATATTTTACTAGTGGTGTTGATTCTATTGATTTAGTTGCTACAAATGGAGATGCAACTATGTGGCACTACAGGCTCAGTCATATGAGCCATAAGGGCATGCAGATCTTAAAATATAAGTTGGATTGAAAAATATAGATCTATAATTTTGTGAGAATTATGTGTATGAGAAATAGAAGTATGTTAAGTTCCTAAAGGTTGGACCCATAAATAAATATCACATGTTAGAGTTGGTACACTAAAATGTATGGGGACTAGGTTAGGTATTTTCTATTGGTGGATCTAATTATTATGTTACTTTTATTGATGATACAACTAGGAAAGTTTGGGTTTATTGAATTAAAAATAAATATGATGTATTTAACACTTTTAAGAAGTGGAAAGCCTTGTTTGAGAATGAAACAGGTCTCAAGTTGAAATGTATTAGATCAGATAATGGAGGTGAGTATTATAGTAATGCTTTCTTTAATTATTGTTCTAACAATGGAATTTGTAGGCAAAGATTGATTCTAAGAACTCCTTAGTAGAATGGGGTATATAAAAGGATGAATAAAATAATAATGGAATGTTCTAACATCATGAGGTTAGATGTAGGGTTACCTTTACTATTTTGGCTAGAAGTAGTTAGCATGGTAGTATATCTGATTAATAGAGGACCTTATATGCCTTTGGATGGAGGCATTCTTAAACTAGCTTGGTCTAGTAAGAATATTGATTATTATTTTCTTAGAGTCTTTGGATGTGAGTATTTTGATATCATTAAGAAAGAGAATAGACCACATTAGAGGCTATATAAAAAAACACATTTGTTGGATATGGTGAGGATGATTTTGGTTTCTATTTATGGAGCATTAAAGATAAGAAAATATTTTAGTCTAAAGATATAACCTTTAATGAAAAATTCATGTATAAGGATCAATTTTAGAAATATTAATAAAAAAAAGTACACAATATTGGATGATATTTTAGATGGAAAAGTATCCAATGATTCAGTTCAAGAACCTTCTACACAAAGACCCCAAACTCCTATGGTAAGAAGGTCTTCTAGGGTAAGAAGAGCACCTGAACATTTTTCTCCTTTTCATTATTTTTACTCATTGATAATAGATAACCAAAGTGTTATGAGGAAACAATGTAGGTAGATGATAGGATGAAATGGGAAAAAGTCATGGATGAGGAACATAGATCTCTCATCGAGAACCAAACATGGGATTCGGTAAGGCTACCCAAGGGAAAGAGTACATTTCCAAACAACTGGATCTCTAGAATAAAAGAAGAGGATGAAAGGATAAAAAGGTATAAGGCTAGGATGGTGGTCAAGGGATTTACACAAAAATTAGGTATTGATTTTGATGATATTTTATCTCTTATTGTAAAAATTACTTCTATTAGGATTATTCTTGGTTTAGTTGAAATTGAGGATTTTCACTTAGAATAGTTAGATGTAAAAATTGCTTTTCTTCATGGTGATTTGGATGAAGATTTGTATATGAAGCAACCATAGGGATATGAGGTCAAAGGGAAGGAGAACTATGTGTCTAGACTAAAGAAGAGCTTGTATGGCCTGAAACAAGCTCCATGGAAAAGGTATAAGAATTTTTTTTGTTTTATGTTAGAACAAGAATATCAAAGATGTCATTCTGACCATTACATGTACATAAAACATTTTTATGATGGTTCTTTTATTACATTATGTTTGTATGTCAATGACATGTTAGTTGTAGGAAAGAACATACAACATATCATATGATCAAGAAAAAAATTAGTGACTCCTTTTCTATGGAGGATTTGGGTGTTGCAAAGCAAATCCTTGGTATGAATATTTATTATGATAGGAAGGAGAGGAACCTAATTTTATCCCAATCAGAGTATGTAAAGAAAGTCTTGGCATGGTTTAGCATGTTTGATGATAAATCTATTAGTACTCCTTTGGTAGGTCACTTTAGATTATCAAAGGAGTAGTTTCCCAATATGGAAACTAAAAATCTTAAGATGTCTAAGGTACCTTACTCATCGGTAGTTGGAATTTTGATGTATTCCATGGTTTATACTAAGCCAGATATTGCCTAAATAGTGGGAGTTATGAGCAGGTATGTGAGTGATCTAGGTTATGAGCATTAACAAGTAGTGAAATGGATTATTTGATATTTGAGAAGAATAATGGATTTTTCATTATGTTATGGTAGATTAGATACCACTTTACATGGTTATGTGGACTTGGATATCGAAGGGGATAATGATAGAAAGAGAAGTACAATAGGTTATATATTTATCATTAGAGATACATTAGTTAGTTATATTTATAGGATACAAAAGGTTGTGGCTTTGTCAACCATAGAGGTAGAGTATGTTGCTATCATATAAGCTAAAAAGGATATTATTTTGTTATAGGAGTTATTTATAGAGTTGGGGCATGAGCAGGAAGTTGGGAGACTACACAGTGATAGTCAAAGTGTTAATCATTTGGAAAAGAACTCCACTTTCCACTTGAGGATGAAACACATTTAGTTACATTATCACTTCATGCAGATAGCTTGGAGGAGAAATTGATGAAGCTGGAGAAGATTCATACTAGCCAGAATATTATGGATATGATGACCAAGGTGGACACATTGGACAAGTTAAGACTATGTTTAGATTTGGTTGGCCTTAGTGGTCATGGATCGGTGATAGATTATGTTCAAGAGAAATGGTCTCCATGTGGGATATTATTGAGTGTGGATCCCTTTGGGGCTATCACATGACCATGGTGGCACATTTTGGGGGCTTAAAGAGCTCCAAGGGTGTGGGGAACATATTTCTCATGTACTCTACATGTGAGTGGAATATTATTAAATGTTTATTTAATAATTTCCATGTGACTTCCTCATTTATTGGAAGTGGGATTAATTTCCTTATTTTTAGGGAATTAATTTTTATATTTATTTATTTCCATGTGACTTATTTTTTCTTAGAGTTAGGATTGATTTCCTTATTTTTAGGGATATTGGTTGTTCATTGGAAAATATAATGCCTTCCTTGTTTCAAGGAGTTTGTTGTGATCACATGTTGTTGGAAAATGTGCCTTAAAAGGTGGAGACTCTATCTTTGAAATGTTGCTTCTTGGATGGGATTTTGTATGAGATTAATGAGGTGGAACTGAGGTGTTCTTAGTGGATGATGCTTTTCTTGGATAAGCATAGTGCATTTTTTCTCTCTTTTTGTGGATTTTCATTCATTTATTATATATACAGGGTGTGGTGTGGAATTTAGAGGTTGGTGGTTTATTTGTAAGGTGTGGCTTTGAGGATTAGAGTCAAAGTGTAGGTGTTTATTGTAGGGTGTGATATAACAACTTATGAGATATAGCATTGTGTAGGTACAGGTGAAAATGTAGATTTTTGTGTAGCATTTTCTATAGGAGATTTTTATATCTCTATGAGAGTTCATTGTAATCTTTTTTTAGATTATTATTTTATTTGAGAATTTTATTGGTAGATGTAGCCCACATTGGATGAACCATAGTAGATCTATGTCATGTGTGTTTGATTCTTTTTCTCTCCATTTATGCTTTCATAATAACTATGATTTGAGGAATGTTTTTGTAATGCATGCTATTGCATAATTTAGATCTAATTTATGGTCATATTAAATTTGGTTTAAATTTTTTTAATTCCTAGAAATTTCATATGAAATTTAGGTAGAGAGTCTACAAATTGAAGGCCAAGGATATAGGTTTTAATAAGACACTACTATCCAAATCACTCTTCAATTTCACTACTACTTATCAACACTTCATATAACTTGCATAAAGTGACAATATACCATTAGATGAAAGAGAAGACCTAAAAAATAAGATGAACCTCATACATAATATAAATTAATAATCATGACACACACTAACACTCATATAGAAGTTTTTAACTATTCTTTTTTATTAACTCAATGTGCAAGTTACAATTTTGATAGAGTTTTGTTACACCTAGCCAAGGGATGAAAACAAAGAGCTCAATGCTTGAATATATATATATATGTTCAAGAAAGAGAGAGAATAATCTAGGCATATAATAGGCCATGAATAGGCCAAGGTAGCCACATGGTAGTTACAATAGTCTCCATTACTCTCCCCATGCATTGCTTGAGTGGATAGGTACCTTGAATGGGCCATTTAAGGCATTTATGTCTAATATTTTCAAAATTTAACCCATGGATAGCACATGTATGCCACCTTCAACCAAATATCTCTCCTACCATTAGTTACAAACATTAAAATTGGCTTAATGGATCAATTTTCCATGAGCATTAAGTGGCTACCCATACCTGTAGGTTTACTTTGATTTAGAAACCACCCAAAATATTCATTATTATGATCAACATGGGGTATAATCACCTTAATGGATAGTTACATATGTCTAAAGGTGGTTCATTAATCCCATTATGCCTTCATATGTCCACTATCACCTTCTCTCTATTGATTAAGTAGTGCCTCATCAAATATTAACTCATTCTTGTATCCATCAACTATTTGGATGACTAAGATAGTTTAATTAGACCTTTAGGATATCTAATAAGGCCTAAGTCAATCTTGAACTAACCCTATCCATTAGTACCTATACCCTTCAAACATATTTCACCTGCAAATATATATTCCTTGCATGACTAGGTCATCTAGACTAGTTTGGCATATTAGTTGATTAGAGGTTAGTAGAAGCACTTACAGGTAGGTAAGTGAACATTTATATTTTTTTATAAGTGAAATAATTCTTAATACAAACCTTCACATAATTTATAACTTATGAATAAGTCCTACACCCCATTTCCTAATTAGAACCCTAAAAACTTTTAGCTTATTGAGGTGTTTATATAACATCCATATAACTAAGTACCATGATCATGGCTTCCTTTAAGTGTAAAACATTTTTTTAGGTGTTTTTCAAGGGGTTCCTATGTTTTTGGATGCACTTTCCCTCAAATCTCTCTAGTCAGGATCTTATTAGGGTTTTAAGGGGTTTAAGACTGCCTAGGGTTAGGGACTAAACCTCTAAACTAATTCAACTAATTGCATATAGATAAACCCCCTCACCTCTCCTAAATTCCTTAACCTATAATGTAGAGGTTCCATATAGTTATGAGCATGTGAAAATGTCCCTTGAGGGATAAAAATGCTTCCTAGATAACCTCTAAGTGTTTGTAGTCAAAAGGACTAACTTTAGTAACTTTACTACAACTCAAAGTGATTAAAAGGTTCCCAAACAACATGATGGCCTCCTTCATGAAGATTTGAAATACCCTTCACTCTCAATTTTTCCTTTGATCCACCTTCTAGTGACATTGCCTTAATATAAGTGTTAGACTATCATCCAATTGTTTTCAACATGAATATCATCCTTAACTTAGGGGTTGTGAGGTATTTAACCATTGTTTTCAACATGAATATCATCCTTGAGGTTATTTAGAGTACTAGTGTTGGCTTGATTAAGCCATTTGACTTCTTTTGCATGTATAAAATCTTTCATTTCAACACCCATGTCTATTTTATTGAAAAGTAATCATGGAGGTTCTTATAGGTGACTATTACAAGACTATTTAAAGACTTTACAACACATTCTTTCCCCTAAATCTCATGATCCATAAGAATAATTTTAAATTCTTTGATTTTAGGCCTAAATTAGCCTTCTCAAGCCTGGTCCATATAATATAATATTTTAATGTGCCAACCAATAGGTTATTGTGATGCTTAGAGGACTTGAGGAGACTCAATGACCATTTCATAACCAAACAACTCCATTTGGATGCATTTTAGGGAAAAAACATTGCATCAAGTGCCATCTAGGGTTTATAAAGAGTTTAGGATGCCCACCATCTTAATGATGGGTCATATAGTATGAAAATCCAAACTAATACTAATTTCCATGAACTCTTAATACATTGAGTCCTCCATCTCTCTTAATATCTTGGGATCCCATGTAGAATGTGTGTGGAGATAGGAGTCTTGATATATAACTCTTGATCTCTTTGTTGACCAATTCTAGTAGGTTAGTTTATTAGGGATTATTCATAAAAATAAACCACTTAATGAATATAATTATTTTATGTATTTTGAGTCCATATGGGTACTTGAATTTTCCTAAAATCCCTAATCTTGAGCATCTTTATGGTGAAGTGTGCGATCATTTGAAAGTGCACCTCAAGTTGGTTGCCTAGAGTTTTATGACTCAAGAAGGGTCTTAAGACCAAACCAACCATTTTGGTGTTTACCTTTGATTGAGACTAAATTACCAAGATCTAAACATCCTTCCATACCTTTCATGATCATCAATCTTCTATGAAGTCTTGTATTTGCTTCAAAATGGTAGTAGAGCTTAAGGCTAGGTTTGAGGTCTGTCTTTCTTTAGCCAAACTTTAAGGGTATTTGAATTAAATATTGAATGGTATTTTACATAGAGAGTTTATTAATACATTTAATATAATTTTTATTTCCTCCAAAAACCCTTATAAATTTTATCTTGCTTGTGAGCTCTTAAACCATCAAATCACTCACCTAGTCTCATAATTTACCGTCAATAGACTGGGCTAAGTCTGAGATAAAACAATGGATGTATCCACTAATTTTATAACCTATAAGGGAGAATTAAAAACTTAATTCACTCATAATGACCATTTTTACCAAATATAACAACTAAGTCACACCTACACAGGATTCAAACATTAAATTTCCCATGACTACTTGTAGGTCTGCTTGCAAGTCTAGGTGCTTGGTAGTATGAGGTGGTATGAGTAGGACTCTATCCCTATTTATTTTAATTCCCATGAAATTATAATTTTTATAATGTGATTAAAGGTTAGTGACACCCTTAGGTATCAATCTTTCACCATCCCTTTCCCCTATAACCCTCAAGTTTGTGTTCAATTTCCTTTTACCTTTGATGGGGTATAAATAATGTTTTATCTCCATCTTAACTTTTAATCTTACCTTATTATTAATATATATTATATTTCACTCTAAGTAGGATTTACATATAAAGACATGTCAATGGTATTATAGGTACATAAATTAACTATCTACAGGGGGTTTGAGCAGGCCTGAAGGAAGAGAGTGCTTTGCATCTATTATGAAACTTATAAGACTATTTCAAATTATCATACACCTCCTTGATATATACACCTACTTATTATCATCAATTACCATGCTTAGATGTGGTCTATCCATATTCGTTATGAATGTTTTTTCATTGAAGGTCAAAATGATTTCTTATAGGTGGTCACTTACTCTCTCAATATGGTATATGTCTATATAGGTTTATCTCTTCATGAACTTATGGTTATCAAGAATCCAAAGGATATCTTTGCCTTCTTCTCATGATTTAGGCTTAGAAAGAGGAGTGGATGAATTATGTGGAATTATAGTGAGGTAGTATAGGATTTTAATATGGGGTACATGGTCTTAACTATAGTACAATGGTAGTGGAGGAATCATGAAATGGAAAAGGTTAATCCATGGCTTGAAATGAAGTGTGGGTACATACTAAAGACATATAATAAGGGCCTTAGAGACCTTAATACATATACCTACTAAAACATAACACTTTGGAGGCTAGGAAAAAGGCATACATGGTTATAAAAGGGAACCTAGGACTCTCTAAAGAACCTTAACATTTGCTAAGAAGGATTAACTTCTACTAAAGGAGCTGTGGAGATGTTTGAAGGTAGAATGGTAGTTTCAAGGTTTATCTCCTATCATGAAGGCTTGTGAACATGACCAAAATTTTGGAAAAAAATGGCTATTTTGGAATAAACACAACACTCCAATCCATGCTCATACTATGTTTTAGAGATTTTAGGACACCATTGAACATTACACTATCTTATTACATAGTAAACCCCAAATCTATATGTAGTCTTATCTTTAGAGACAATATGAGAGAGTAAGAGATCCATATGAATGTCGACATGAATTAAAGAGACATAGGCAATCTTGAAAAAACCTTATTTATCCTTTAATAGTGTTAACTATTGTCACTTGGATTTTCACACTTTGAGGAGATGAAAATCACTCCTCATTTAAGTGGCACAATGGAATCACCTCTAGGCTTGTGGGTAGCCTAAAGAATGAGGTAAATATTTAGATAGGGCTAGCTCCCTTGATGTACCATTTTGGATTGATACTACTACTAATCCTAGGGGTAAAAAGGGAGAAAAATAATTGAAAACAAAGTAATCTGAGGGAGGTGATACACCAAATTGACTAATGACTTCCAACTATATGTATGCTACACTCGAGACCAAGAAACTAACCAAAACATACACTTTTCCAATGTAAGTCTCCTTGCATCAATGATACATTATAAGGTTATGTAAGAATGTTTTAGGCTAGGAGAACTAGACAAGATGCCTTTAATGGAACTAATGAAGAGACTAACTCACTTAAACTTTGACATTTACTAGAACACATCACATGCCCTATAAGAAGAAGCTACAAATAGGTGAGAGAATGTGACAACTTGTTAAGGAATCCATAGTCTTCACTAAGCAACTTAAAAATTCGAGTAAATAATATGATGAATAGTAATAGAAGAGGTAACACTAAGTCATTTTATTGATCAAAATGTATACAAATTAGTAGGGATTCATCATACTCAGGTGGAACATCCTCTATAATGTCAAAATGGTTAGTTCTTATAAAAATAGGGAGAGATATAAGAAAAGAAGTCCAAGGGTCACACAGACACTTGTAAATATTAAAGGAGAAGTTATCCATGTATGATAAGATTATATGGATCGAAACATGCATGGTCATGAAGTACAAATTTCAATCCAAGTCATCAAAGTCTTGTAGAGTGGCACAAAACTCTTCATTTTGGCTCAAAAAACTACCTACATGATTAGACCTATTTGGACATCTCATAACTAATTAAAACAATTTATAATGATTTTAATGGAAGTTTATACTCTTATAAATTCCTATACATGCATTTATTATATGTTTGGTCCTTTTTAAACCTCTAAAAATGACCCATCATCATCTACTATTTAGAAAATAGATCTTCCATGCACCCTGGACACTTGGACTTCAAAATGCCTTTATTTTGGAATGAAAATATGTAAAATATATTGGGTGACATGTTTAAAGACCCTATATGTACTTTAAAGTGTTATACAAGCTTTAAAATTAGTTCAAGTGAAGCTTTTCACCCCTCTCAATAGTTTGTGCATTAGGCCAATTTTAACTGGCTGAATTGAAGGACATATTTGAGACAATTAGGAAAATTTTAAAGGCATAAAAATTACATGGGGAGTTATATTAAGTCTCAATATTTCCATCCATGTGATTTGCATCTCTTTAAACTTACTACAACCTACAAAACACATAAAATAATGATAAAAATATTATTTCTACCCTCATCCATACAAGTTTGTACAACTAGTTGTCATGGAAAGGATTTTGAGTGAGTCATCATAAAATTCAAATAGGTTTCATAGTCCAAATATTCCATTTTATTTCATCTCTAACTCCATTTCTCCAAGCTGGTCTCTGTAAGGCTTTAAAAGGGTTTTAGGCTTATTTTGAGTCTCAAGATTGGTTCATAAATATATGACATACAACCTGCCAAAAAATTTCAAAAAATAGTTATTTAACCCCTTATATATTACCATAACTCCTTTGGAAACCATACAAATCCTCCAAAAATATGCGAGCTTTAAAAAATTGCCCATCGAGCTTGTTTCCCTTATTTTCATAGGCCTAAGTTTATCTTTGAGTCAAGAATGGATTCCTTGACATTTTTTATTCCTAAAAAAGCTCATATACCTATAATATTGACCCAAAAACATGTTACAATTCATTTTTATCCTTAATTTATGCTATAAATGGAAATGACTACTCATTTGGGTATAGACTTCACCATGCCTAATAGGACTAGGTTGTTCATTGAGGCTCAAAGTAAGATTTTTTGGGTTTCACTATATATTTCAAGACTTAATATATATATATATATATTAATAATAAAAACCTATTAAAACATTTTATATATTCCAACTCATGAGAGGAGTGAGAATGACCTCCTAATTGGGCTCTAACCAAAACCTGCCTAGTAGGTTTGCTTGCAAATCTATGGGTTTAGACTTCATTATTCAGTTTGATGCTCTTGAAAGTTTATATCATGATTTTATAAGTTATTTAAAACTTTATAAACCCCTCTTCCAATATTCCACACCTTCTAACTCTATATCTCCATCCTACCTTCCAAGATTTATAAGTTTGTGCAAGGGGAAAGTGGCCCTTATCTAAGACAAATTAGGGGGCACTTACCCTATTTGGTCACCAAAAATATATATTGGAGATGGATATGAAAGTTTAAAGTATGATTTTCTCAAAAATTTATCTCTTGGTTTCATGATTTGTCCCTTAAAAACCATAAATTCTAAGACTATTCCTTCTAGAAGTAGACTATGCAAAGTTTAAGACCATAGATTGTGTCTCTACTTCTTTGAGCCATATCCATGTTATATATACATTTTATAAATTTTTATGTATGTTTTAATATTAATTTTATCATTTTTATAACCTCCATTCAACACCTTGATCTCCCAAGCACCCTTTATGCTCTTAAAATCACAAGACTGAGTTTACAAACCTTGGTTATGTTGACTTGTTTTACGGTGCCTACCTATAGGTAATTACGAATGATTTGTCTTGAGAAAAAAATTACACAATATATTATGCCTATACATGGATAATTTTGAGTTATTTTTATTCATAAAATCTTTTTTATATTCCTTGCTCTATCAAATTAAGTTCTAACTAACTGTGTTTGCCCCCAAAGTTGCACTTGTAGGTATACATTAGCCTATTTGAACTTTAATATTAAATAAGAGAGACATTACATGGGTTTTATAGTCACCTAATAATTTATTATAACCTTATTTATCTTTTATAAGTTAAAAAAATCATTCAAACCTCCAAATGCTAGCTCATTATCTGATAAACCCAATGTAAGTCATCATTTTCCCAGTGTATGGACTAGGGATGTGCAAGTGGGGTAAAATAACAACATATCACTTCTCCCTTAATGGTATTAGTGACATGAAAGTGTACTTGAATCCTTAGAAGCTACTCATGGTGAATAGTCTAATTTTGGAACTCCTAGGTGGATATAGGCCATTTGGGATTCAATTTTGAAGATATCATTGAAAGAAAATAGTCATGAATTAGAAAGTTTGAGGCTCTAAAAATTCATCCTCCTCATATATTAAGAACATAATATTTGGAATAGTTCCTCTTTATAATAAGGGATTAAATTTTTTCCAATTTAGATGTTTGGATCACTTTTAAATCACATTGTATGAGGTCCTAAAAAATCTCTTAGGACCCTGTTTTAACATGTTTGGGAAAACTCCCTAAACACAATCTCTTGACCTTCACACATGATTTCCTTCTTATTTACTAAATTTTAACTTAAATTTATATATCAAGGATTTATTATGCATCACACAACCTTAATTGGATGTCAAGACCCTCTACTCATTTCATCTTAACATTCAAGCACCCTACTCAGCCACCTGTAGGTGGATGTTTAGTGCATAAATAGTGAAAAAGGTGTGAGCAAGATGAAACCTTATATTTAAATGAGATTTAAATGTTTAATAAATAATTTAAATGTATATTTATCCATATAAATATGTTATAACACATTTAAACTCTCTCATACCTCAGCATGTTGTCAACAATGTCTGCTATAGATGCATATGGACTATTATACAGGTAGGGTATAAGGTTAGAGCAAAACATGTTTGTGAAAAGCACTAAAAACACCTAAAATTATATTATAATCATCCATATTCATTATATTAATAAATAAACACTTTAAACCATATACAATGCATCCTCTTCTAATGAAAACACTTGCAAACATATGGAGCAGAGCCGGTAGGGCATCTAATATGACTATTTGGTGTGAATAAGACATGTGTGTTTGATAAAATAATGTATATGAGACAAAAACATGTAAACATGTGGATTTTATTATATTTAAAAGTGATAAACATCATTTCCCATTCATATGAAACCTATGTATGCAATTCAAGCTCCTGAGGGTGGAAAATTGATTAAAAATGCTCATGGTGGTTTCCTCTTGAAATGTGAGATGATACACATAAAAACCTCATGAAACATGAAAAAAAGTGTGGGTAAAATTTTATAAGTAATTCAATATTATTTGGAAGCAATCTTAGCATGTGAGTTGTATGGAATATCCCAAATAAGACCAAACCCTGGAGGGTACACAAATGAGTAGGCAATTTTGAACCATCAACTTCAAATAGATGATTCATAAAACACAGACCCAAATTACTCAAAATTATTATATGTAAATTAATTTATCTAATTTTAAAACAACCTCCCAAAATAAGTTTTCTTTAAATTGCTTGTGTTGCATGTACTGATCAAAAAAATGAGTGTCACTTCAGTCTGTCTAGAAGAGCAAAAAATGTGCAAAATGGTTTTGGCATCAAAATGACTATTTCAGATCAAACCAAACATATATATGAGTTTTATAAGTATGGGGAAATCACCATGATATTTTCTATGTGTCACAATTCCCCATGGACCATACAAGTGCCATTTTCCCTCTTTTTCAATTGATTTCTATAATTTCATTTAGGGAACCTCTAACATTTTGATGTAACTAAAATCCATAACATATTAACTAATTTATTAGATGTTATAAATGAGAAAATAACATTTGGACACCTTGGGAAACATGCCACTTGAATTTATGACCTTTAAGAGCACATTTAATGACCTAAATCGGTAAAAAGGCTAATCTAACTAAGACCAAAGTTAATATATCATTAAATGACATAAAATAACATGTAATACACCCCATTACAATAAATTATACCCTATATATACCTATAAAGTCAAGTCTTTACCTATAGGTGCCCCAATTTGACTAAAATGTCAAATTTGGTCAATAAATTGGTGACTCATAGGGGTAGTATGCCTACCATACTAACTAGACATATAGCCTTATCATTCCATTGGGATTAGGAGTCATATGAAGATAATACAAGAAATGATACCTTGACCATTTACTTCAAAACTTTGATCAAGACAAGACACTAAGATTACCTTAACCACATAAATCAAAGGACACACATAATAAAGGAAACAAACACACAAGACACACACACATGTGCTCAAGGCACTTAGTGGAATCAAAAAATAAATATTATGTACAACTAATAATGAGTCATAACTCCCTTTATAGGATCAAAGGGAAAATTTTCTTGAGTCTCCTTTTGCATGAGATGGATGAGGGTTCCAAGCATGTTTCTCTTTAAATTTAACACTTGATGGACTAGACCTATTCCTTGGCCCTTCATTTGACTTGTTTTCAATTAGATCATATTAAAATAGGTATATAAAGTATACATATTCCTCTTTACCTTATTTACATACTTCATTTTGCTTCCCACTATCTTTCTCATGATCGACTTTTATCTTCTTTGTAGGCATAGTCTCAAAAGGAATGATCTCTTGCCAATAGAGGTTTATCATGACCTATATAAGATGATGTGGTATTTTGTTCTTTCTTACTTATTACATGTTGAACAATGTCATCTTTCTTACCACCACTTGTAATCAACCCTAAAGGATTTGTAGGCCCTTTGAGAGATTCAAACTCTTTGCAAATGTCTTCAAATCTCTTCCATAAGTCATCATATTACTTTTGATCAGCATCATGAAGGGGAAAAACAAGAGAGAATTATCCAACTTATTATTTATATTTAAAAAGGACCTCTTATAAGATTTCCTCTTTAACACAAGGAGTGTATGCTTCATCATCAACCAAAAAAGGATTTTCAACACAGGAGATTACCTCTTCTTCATCACTTAGGACCTCTTAAGAGTTCTCAAATTTAAAATTATATACCATAATATTATCTTATTTTTAAAGGGATATAACATCTTCAAACTCCTTCCTGGTGATGCCAAGATTAGGCGTCTTGAACTTCAGTAACCTAGCCCAATAAGGCTATGAAGGAGTTGCACTTTATTCAAGTAAGAGTTATAAATTTTCCTCAACCAATTACTCACTTTTAGGTTCCAAAATAATATGTTGATCAAGGCAAAGGGTGATGGGATGAGTACAAAAGGAACTAGTTGGTGGGGGGGACATAGGGCTCAAAATCATATTGAGAATGAAAAGTAAGAGGTTCTTTTGGGAGATCTTGAGGAAGGATAGATAGACTTTGGGTTAAAATAGATTGAGTTCATTCCTCCCAATTGACATTCACTTCATTCACATCTGATTCAACTTGGTAACTCTCTTTAATGAGGTTATATGGGGTGTGTTTAGACATAAGATCTTGTTTTGGGTTTAAACCTACCATCTCACCTTGACTTAACAATCTCATTTTTGCCTCTAACTTTTCAATTTGCTTGGATAGGTTCTCTTGGAAAATTATTTATTGAATCTCATAGGAATCATCATGAGTATGAGGGATGGGATTCATTAGGGCTGACATGGAACAAAAAAAGCTTCTTGGGGGAGGCTGGGAGGGGCTTGAAAAGGATCGACTACATTCTCCACTTCACACTCCTTAACAATGTTTCTATCTTCTTTCTTTCCCCATGACCCTATTATCTTACTCCAAATTATGATTTTAGGATTAGAAACACTTTATTTAGGAATGGTAGGAGGATTTTGTATAGGATCAAGATTCTTCTCAACTTCACATTATTTGTCAAGACTTTTCTCCTCTTTCTTTCCCCATGACTCTAATATCTTGTTCCAACTTAAGACATTGGGATTATGAGTCTCCTTTTGAGGTGGTGAGGATGCAATGTGAGAGGGAAATGAGGGTTTGATATCTAATTCCTTTGATTCCAACATGGACTATTGCATATGCATATTTTCAAACTTAATTTACTTATCAATATTAGCTTTAAACACAAGGTTATTCTTCTCAACTCTTTTCTCCACTTGATTTGGAAAAGGATGGATTTGATAAGGTTGATTGGGTTCATGAGTGGGAACCATGTAGGACTGATAAAAAACTTTGTAGAAGTGGAAAATAAGTTTGATAGGTTTAGTGAGGCTACCTTTCATGAACTTCTAGCCTATCCTCTAAGGAAGAGACTAAACCACTCACATCTAACATCTCACTTATGAGCCTTGCCAATTAGATCTCTCAATAGGTTCCCATTCCCTCTTGACTAAATCTAATGTATTTATCACTTGATGGATAGAATTATTATGAATATTTTGGCCACATACCCTAATATTATCAATCTCTAACACATGTCTCTCATAGTCTAATAGTGTCTTCTTGAAGGTAGAAATGGGTTGGCTTGAGGAGTGGCTAGGTTGACTAGGAGAAAGACATGGAGAATGTTGGCTATATGACTAGTAAAAAACATGTATGGGATGGATATGATCATATTGAGGATAAAAATAACCATATTGGGATTGATACACTTCATGATAGGGTTGGTTAATAACTTGCTCATGTTGATAAGGAACACCACAAGCTTGGAAGGTCTCACCAAATTGTGTGAAATTGTACTCAACACCAATTTCAGCCATGAAAATTCATTACGAAATAAGAACACAAAATAAAATGTCACCAAAAATATAAAAAGGATCACCTCAGTGCTTGAATAGATGATATAGTTTTGGAGTCACCATTGATGCTTGAAAAGATGCCTCTAAAAGTTGATTATTAACACCAAAAATATCTCAATCTCTTGTAATAAGAGTCCCATTGGGCATGCCAAAAAACATTTCACTTGGATTTTCCCCATTTCAAGAGATGAAAATCACCACTCATCCAAGTGGCACAATGAAATCACCTCTAGGCTTGTGGGAAACATAATGAATGATTTGAATCTCTAGATAGGGCTAGCTCCCTTGATGTACCATTTTAGATTACTACTACTACTAAAACTAGGGATGAAAAGGGAGAAAGATAAATAAAAACAAAATAATTTAAGGCAAGTGATACACCAAATTTATTGATGACTTCCAACCATATGTATGCTACACTTGATACCAAAAAATTAACCAAAACATACACTTTTCCAATCTAAGTCTCCTTGCATCAATGTTACATTATGAGGTTATGGAATAATGTATTAGGCTAGGAGGAATATAAAATAAGAATTTAATGACACTAGTGAAGAGACTAACTCACTTAAACTTTGACATTTCTTGGAATACATCACATGCCCTATAAGAAGCTATAAATAGGTGAGAGAATGTGACAACTTTCTAAGAAATCCATAGTCTTCACTAGTTAACTTAAATATTAAAGTAAAGCACACTATTAAAATTCATAGAAGATGTAACACTTAGTCATTTTAGTGATAAAAATGTATACAAATGAGTAGGGCTTCAACATACTTAGGTGGATCATCCTCTAAAATGCCAAAATGTCTAGTTCTTATATAACTTGAGAGAGAGAGAGAGAGAGAGAGAGAGAGAGAGAGAGAGAGAGAGAGAGAGAGAGAGAGAGAGAGAGAGAGAGAGAGAGAGAGAGAGAGAGAGAGAGAGAGAGAGAGAGAGAGAGAGAGAGAGAGAGAGAGAGAGAGAGGTCCAAGGCTCACAAGGATAATTGTCACACTAAGATAATTATTTATCCATGCATGATAATAGGATATGGGTCAAACTGTGAAATTTAATGAAGTACAATGTCAATATAAGTCATCAAAGTCTTGTAAAGTGGCACAAAACTCTTAATTTTGGTTCAAAAAAACTACCTACATTATTGTAACTATTTGGACGTCCCATAACTTATTAAAATTAAATATAATTATTTTAATTAAAGGGGAGACTATTATTTATGGATATAAATTCATTGGTTGCATGTTTGGTCCTCTAAATAACTCTAAAAGTGAACCATCATCATCTACTATTCAAAAAACTGCTCTTCCATGCACCCTGCACACTTGGCCTTCAAAATGCATTAGTTTTTCCATTAAAATACATAAAATATATTGGATGACATGTTTTAAGACCCTACATGTCCTTGGAAGCATCAATCAATATTTAAAATCAGTTTAAGTGAAGTTTTTCACCCCTCTTACTAGCTTGTGCATTAGGCCAATTTTGACCAGCTGAGTTGAAGGACCTATTTGAGAAAATTATGAACATTTTCAAGGTATTAAAATTTTTTTTGGAGTTATAATAAGTCTCAATATTTCCATCCATGTGATTTTTATCTCTTGAAACTTATTACAACCTACAAAACACACAAAATAGTGAGAAAAAGCCTATTTCTACCCTCATCCATACAATTCCATACAACTAGTTGGAATTTGAAGGATATTGAGTTAGTACTATTAAAATTACAATAGGTTTCATAATCCAACTATTCCATTTGATTTGATCTCCAATTCCATTTCTCCAAGCTGGTCTTTGCAAGGGTTTAGTAAGGATTTAGGCTTGTTTTGAGTCTTAATCTTGGCTCATAAAGATATAACCTCCAAAATACCAAAAAAATAAACAAAATAATTGTTAAAAACCCCTTGTATCTTCCCCTAACTCCTTTTTAAACCATGAAAATCTTCCAAAAATATATGAGCTTCTAAAAATTTCCTATCGAGATTGTTTCCCTTATTTTAATAGGCTTGAGTTTGTCTTTAAGTCAAGAATGGTTTCTTTGATGTTTTTTCTACCTAAAAAATATCATATACCTCTACTATTGACCCAAAAACATGTTCCAAGTCATTTATATTCTTAATTTATGTTATAAATGGAGATGACTACTCGTTTGGGTATAGACTTCACCATGCCTAATAGGACTAGGTTGTTCATTGAGGCTCAGAGTGAGATTTTATGGGTTCCCCTATCTGTTGTAAGCTTAATTATATATATATATATTAACAATATAAACCTATTAAAACTTGATATATAGTATAAATCATGAGATAAGTGAGAGTGACCCCCTAATTGGGCTCTAGGCCAAAACCTGCCTAATAGGTTTTATTGCAAAGCTAGGGGTTCAAACTTCCTTGTTTCATTTCATGATCCTGTGAGGTTATATAATTATTTTATAAGTGATGTAAAACTTTATAAACCACTCTTACAAGCTTCCACACATTCTATCTCCATATCTCCATCCTACTTTCCAAGATTTATAGGTTTGTGCAAGGGGAAAGTACCCCCTATCTAAGACAAAACATGGGGCACATCCCCTATTCTATCACCAAAAATAGATATTAGAGAGGGATAAAAAAGTGAAGAGTATTATTTTTTCAAAAATTTATCTCTTTGTTTCATGATTTTACCCTTCAAAACCATAAATTCCAAGATTGTTCCTTTTAGAAGTAAACTATGTAGGGTTTAAGACCATGGACTATGTCTTTACTTGTTTGAGCCCTCTGCATGTTATATATCCATTTTATAAAGGTATATGTATTTTTTCATAGTAATTTTATCATTTTTATAACCTCCATTTATCACGTTGATCTCCCAATCACCCTTTATGCTCTTAAAATCACAAGATTGGGTTTACAAAACTTGACTATGTTGACTTGTTTTAGGGTGCCTACCTGTAGGTAATTATGAATGATTTATCTTCAAAAAAAATAAAAAAATATATTATGCCTCTCCAAATATCATTTTTAGTTATTTGAATTCATAAACTCTCCTTGATATTCCTTGCTTAGTCAAATTGAGTTCCAACTGTGACTATGTTTGTTCCCAAAGTTACACCTGTAGGTATACATGGGCCTATTTGAACTTTCATCACAATAAATAGAGATATTTCATGGGTTTTATAGTCACCTAATAATTTATTATGACTTTATTTATCTTGGATAATCTTAAAACATCATCTAAACCTTAAAATTCTAGTTCACTATCGATTACTCTTGATGTAAGTCATCATTTTCCTAGTATACAAATTAGGGATGTCCAAGTGGGGTGAAAAAAACAACATATCACTTATTCCTTAATGGTATTGGTCCCATTAAAGTTTATTTTAATCCTTGGAAACATCATCATGTTTTATAGTCTAATTTTAGAACTCTAGGGTGGATAAAGGCCATTTGGGATTTAATTTTGAAGATATCACTGAAAGAAAATAGTCATGAATTGGTAAGTTTGAGGCTCTAAAACTTCATCCTCCTCATACCTTCAGATCCTAATATTTGGAATAGTTACTATTTATTATAATGGATAAAAATTTGTCCAAGTTATATGTTTGGATCACTTTGAAATCACATTGTATGAGGTCCTCAAAAATCTCTTAGGCCCTTATTTTACCATTTTAGGGAAAAACTCCCTAAACACAGTCTCTTGACCTTCACACATGATTTCATGCTTATTTTTATAAAATTTCACTTGAATTGGTATATTAATTCTTGATTATTCATCCCAAAACCTTAATTGGATGTCAATACCCTCTACCCACTTCATCTAAGCATTCAAGCACCTTGCTCAACCACCTATAGGTGGATGTTTAGTGCATAAATAATGAAAAAGGTGTGATCAAGATGAAACCTTATTTTAAAGTGTGATTTAAATGTTCCATAAATAATTTCAATGCATATTTATCCATATCAACAGGTTGGTATAAATGTAAACCCTCTCACACCTCAACATGACATCAATAATGTCTGTTGTAGGTGCATATGGACTGTTATACAGGTAAGGTATGAGGTTAGAGAAAAAATGTTTTTGGAAAACCATAAAAACACATAAAATTCACTTATCCACATATATATTCATGATATTCATCAAGACACACTTGAAACCTGATATAATGCATCTTCTTTCGACGTGAAAACATTTGCAGACATATAGAGCAGAGTTGGCAGGGCATCTAATATGACTATTTGGTGTGATCAAAACATGTGTGTTTGATAAAAGCATGGATATATGAGATGAAAACATGGAAAGAGTTGACATATATTATATTTAAACATGATAAATAGCATTTCCCATTCATATGAAACCTTTGTATTTAATTTAAACTCCTACAAGTGGAAAACTGACTAAAAATGCTCATGGTGGTTTCTTCTTGAAAAGTGAGATGATAATCACATTAAAAAATCATGAAACATGAAAAAAAGTATGGGTAACATTTTATAAGTAATTAAACATTCTTTGGAAGTAATCTCAACAAGTGAGTTGTACATAATCTCCCAAATAAGACCAAAACTTGAAGGGTTCACAGATGAGTAGGTAGTTTTGAATAGTAAAGTTGAAATATATGACTAATAGAACACAAGAAAACATTAATCATAATTATTATATTTAAATTAAGGTATATTAGTTTTAAAAAACCTCCCAAAATCATTTGGCTTGAAACTACCTCTACTGCTTTATCGAGCAAAAACTTGAGTGTCACTTCTGTATGTCTAGAAGAGAAATAAATGTGAAAAATGGTTTTGGAATAAAAATTAATATTTCAGATCAAACCAAGCATATATATGAGTTTTATAAGGATTAGGAGACCCCCCATGATCTTTCCCATGGGCCGTACAAGTGCCATTTTTCCTTTTTTTCAACTAATTTCTATAATTTCAGCTAGGGATCCTGCAACATTCTAATGTAACTAACATTCATAAAATATTAACTAACTTATTGGATGTTTTTAAAGATAAAATTAAATTTGGAAACTTTGGGAAATGTTTCACTTGCATTTATGACCTTTAAAAGCACATTTAATGACCTAAATTGATAAAAAGGCTAATCTAACTAAGACAAAAGTTAATATAGCATTAAATGAAATAAAATAACATGTAATACACCCCATGACAATAAATTATACCCTATATAGACCTATAAAATCATTTTTTTATGTATAGGTGCCCCAATTTGACTAAAAAGTTAAATTTGGTCAACATTAACTTCTCAGATGAATGCACTAAACAATCAATTTCACCATTCATTCTTTCTTTTAGACTATATATTTTGTTAGTTTATATTTTTCCTAGTTATATAGGCTCACACATGTTGGAAAAATTCTAATATGTTCATGGAAAATTCATTCAAGACTTGAGGAATCATGAATAACCATCAGTTTAGTCAAACAAACCAAAAACTCAACAAAACCATTTTGCACCTTTTGCCTTATGTAGATGTGAATGGTGACTAGAAAATTTAAGTTATTAATGAATGTTCATAGATATTAGGGAACCAATATTGAAACCAATGCCCATGAATTAAAGGTACCAAGTTTACTTTATGTGGCCAAGAGCTTGGGTCTTCTTTTTCTCTCCTATGTATGGTCTAAGCACAAACCTTAAGTGTTCTCCAAGCCTGACAATGAGCTCAATGGTGATATGTATTAGTTTTAAGTTCTTTAAGCATTAAAATACTCCAATTTTTACACACATGTTAGTAGTGCTTTCTTCTTGTAGATCCTTGACTCCACTTGAGTCAGTATGTACTGTATGAATTTGTACCACTCAAAAAACTTATGAAACCTACAAAATCTCTATATTTTCTCATGATCCAAACCTTAAACCATTTATAATGAGTAGGAAGAGGGAAAATAGGAGTCAAGTGATGTATTAAATCCCATGGTAAAAATTGGAGAAGATGAAAGGGAATATTTTGGCACGTGTAGGGCCCATTAATGGTAATTAAGCATTGACTTTTATGGAAGGGGGGATCCATAGTGTATGAAACACTTTATTTATGGCATAATGGAGTACATTAAATCTCTTAAAGGCATGGATTATGGTTTAGTGGTCCATTAGGGTCAAATAGAGTCTCATTATGGTAAAAAATCTTACTTTTAAAACACATACATGACCTTAAAGAGGAATAATAATTGAATATCATGTCAAAACATATGAGAATAATTTAAAACATCTTAAGGACTTCAATTAGGCCCAAATACACCTTCATAATGTTCTCAAAATCTTGGAAATGAACCTTACCTTACATTATTTGAGTTCATTAGGGTGTTCAAAATGCCTCATCAAGTGTATTATCAACCCACCTCCACCATGGAACCTTTGAATGTTTAATCCTCCTCAAAACTAACCAAAGACCTTCATACATGTTAAAACATTCCAAAACCACTTAAAAAATATTGAAACATGAGGTGGAGGGAATCATCAAGTATCTCATAACATGATAAGACATTGAACCTATTGTATATGGAAAGACAACTAATGATTTGCTTTGAATTGTTGTACTTTACCAAGATGTATGACAACCATGAGATCTAGTAGTGAATTATGGTCCTAATAATTTAGGTTGATGCCTTTGTAGGCCTAATAATAGAAAGTGGTTAATAGGCACATTTAAAGGAATTACACTATGTTACCCTAAACTACTCAGAGTGAGTTTAGGTTAACATGATTGTGAGACTACATTATACAATGATAATACATCCCATGATTTCTCATGAATAATAAACCAAGCATGTTGGAGTCTTTTATAGCATAAGGACCTTCATGCTACTATGTATTGGGTACAATTTATAATTCCATATGAAGTTTACCAAAATCACATAAGGTGATATATTACAATGCTTTATAATGAGAATAAGTATGGAGAGATAGAAGGAAACACATGACCCACATGGATGTTAAGAAGTGACATTGTCATATACACTCTCCCTCAATGGAAACTTTGATAGGCCCAAAATTGAATGAAATTCAATAAGATTTAGCTTGTTTATGCTACATTGGATTTTTCGCCAAATATATACAACTTTTACTATCACCAAGAAGGTTGGTATAATGAAGAACTTACACATGACGTTCGTATATCATCCTTCATATCCATAAGGCATCTTTAACAACTTCTACATGAAGAGATCTAAATGATATCACCTACACCAAAAATAAACACATATACAAAAGTAGACTCATAATAACACTATATGTTTAGCATCACAATAACCAAATAAATTAACATTATCAAATGAGGAATAACATAAACCAAAGTTTATAGTTCCCTTTATATACTAAAGTATCTATTTTGCTAATTTCTAATGAACCAAGTATGGATCCTACATAAATCCAGAAGTAACACTCACATCATATGAAACATATATCTTAGTAATGGTTAGATAAATCAACCTACCAATAAGATGTTTGTAAAGAGGGTTTATCTCTATCATGCATAGTTTTTGAATCAAGATTTAACACAACCTTCAATAGGAGTATATGTAAGCTTACAATAAAGAATGTTAAATTTAACAAGTAGGTTATATGATGCACATACAATAAATTTACTAATAATCTGATAGTAAGTTAACCAAACATTACATATCTTATTAAGAATAATTCATACTATAATTTGAGTCATGAATATTTCTTTTTTTTTTAAAATTCGACACTACAAGTTTGTGTTTTATAATAAGCTAACAAAAAAAGTTTTATAAATCAAAGTTTTTAACTTTTTTTATAATTTATTTTTTTAATAAAAATAAATATTCTAGTGAATAAATAACTCTATCCACTTAGTTGATTGCAAAATAATTTAAAAAAATATAAACGACCATAACAAGGGCAAAAATCACAAATGTCGCAATATAATTTATACACTAAAAGTAATACAAGGAGGCTTAAAATAAAATAAAATACCATATAAATACATTTAAAACATGCAAAAACCTAAAGATCAACTGGTCACATGACCATCTTTGACAAAAAATATGACAAGTCAATGGTGTCAAAAGTGTCGTAAACTTTACATATGAGATTTTGCATGACCAATAACCAGACTTTTCAACTAATTATTTTAAAATTAATTAATTAATTTCAATAAAAAAAACATATTGGGATTGAGATTTTATTTAAGGACTTTGGATCTACAAGTGTTTTCCAAAAAACACTAGTCAACTTCCCTTTGACCAATAAGAGAATTCACATGCAAGCTACATGATTTTAAAAATATATAATTAATTTTGATTTTTTAAATCAAAATATTAAATATATGTGAAATAATTATTTTTTGACTATATAAATAAAATGTGTTTCACTTTCTCAAAAAGACAAGTCAATAGCCAAGGGCCCACCATGTGATTGCATGGAAAATTGGCTAATTATTAAATCAAATATTTAATAAATACTTTATTTCAAAACTATTACTAACCATTAAAAATATGCAACAGCATGCACATAGTAGAGGAATGGTGTAGGTGGAGAATATGGAAGCATGAAATGAGCTTTTGGTAATCATTTTTGAAGATTTAAATCTTTAAACCACCTTGAAACTACATTTTAAAGCATCTAAAAAACTTAGATCTAGGTTTTATTGACTACAAAATGATCTTTTAAATTATGATAATGCTACTATGGTGCATTATGACACCCAAGAAGATGTAAAAATTTGAAACTCTTTTTTCTCCTCCAAATGACCTCTCTAACAGCTTTGGAAGGCCTCAAAACTGATCAAATACATTTTATAGATATGAAAAAGATTGAGAAATGTAAAATCTATTTTTTTGTTATGGAGGCTATACCAAGTTATACAAGGGCATCAATGGAGGTTGAATAAAAATAAAACAAGCTTAGACAATGTTTTTTAGGGTTTAGAAGGAGTTGGGAGGCTTAAGGATTGATAATAAATCCTTCAAAGACCAAAGCTAGTGAGTAGAGGATCTGAGACAATTTTTTTTCTAAATGTTCTCTTTCAATAGCTATACAAATTCATGTAAGCACGCTTAGTAGGAGAGATAAAATAAAAATCAGCTAAAAGGGTCCAAATTAGATGAAGTAAAGTTAAAAATTCTTGAAAATGGAAAAAATATATAGTTAGAGTGACCAAAATAGAGATTTAAATCCTAAAACATTATTTTTACTCATTTTTAACTTTCTCCTGCTAAAAAATGGCACCCCAGGTTGATTTTAAATTCTAGATCTTGAATTGGTAGTTTTAGATACTTTTGTAGGAGTGTTAGTAGGGCAAAAAATAGAGATCTAGCATTTAAAAATGAATTTCAAGATGTAAGAGCATTAAACATGAATTTTTTACCAATTTTTACAAGATTCAAGCCTTTTACAAACCAAAAAATAGTGCCCAAGATTGATTTTACCTTGAAATTACTTTTATTTACTCAAATTTGTAACTTCAATTCTTATAGAGCATAAATAACACTCTTACTAAAGAATAAACTTTAAAAACTTTGAAAAAACATACCATGGCTTAAAAATGGATGAAATTTGGCTTGAACACAAGACAAAAAACCCTGATCTATAACCTTGCTACTCAATCACCACATCAACCTAGCTCTAATACCATGATAAATTAAGAAAAATAATGCATGAGTAATGGATATATATATGAGATCAAGTACAAAGGCATACATGAAACCAACATAAGATATCCATGGGAAAACCTCCAAGAGGTAAAAAACCCACAAATATTATGAGAAACTAACAAGTACCCAATATAGTCTTTCTTTTTCTCACTTATTCTCAATCAATCTTCACATAACTCGAAAATGTGTTCTCCACATTTATACATTTGTCTCAACTCTCATTTTTTCATTTCATCTTACAATATAAACTCTTTATTATATAGGCAAAGTAATCTAACCATTATAATGTGACCATTTCAAACCACCACATTAATGGGTCCAACATCTCTAAAATTCATTTAATATATTTTATTATTTATTTACATGATGATAAACTCATGATAAATAATAAAATATATTATTAATATAATTTAATGTATTAAGGGTACATAAATAACACTACTTAACCATTAATTATTCCAATATGATATACTAATGGTAACAAAGGAGTATATAGAGGATATCATAAGGATACCACATGTAAGGAACTGATGAAGAAGGGTAACCTACATATAAGATAAGTGTAACCTACTAAAATAAAAATAAAGGTATGTGGTGTAATGGTTAACCAATGGGTTGTCTATGAAACCTAAGGAAATAATGACAAACCTAAGAAACCATTTAATTATACCAATTTATTTAATATAAGGATGAGGATAATCAAGGATACAAAACACACATCCACTATAATAATAAAAAAATAATATCTATATACTAATTAAATTAGTGAATGAGAATGAGGATAGAGATACCTATATTTTTAGTGACTCTTCAATGCATCAATATCCCTTTTAGGTTAAGTGGAACTTTTCAAGAGATTCTTTAGGATGAAGATCTCAAATGGAAAGAATATAGCCATATATACTTAGTTAGGGACTCCAAAGACTAGGAAGCATCCTTGACACTACTCCTATTCAACTTTAAATAAATTTAAGAAAGGCTATAGCTCTAAGAATAAGACATTAAACTACAAATCCACCAATATATATGGATTCAAACCTATAATTAACCCTAATATCTAAGTTGATAGTATTGGCCAAGATGATATAGTTAAAGTATTTCAGCTAACATAGAATTGTATCAGCCAAGCCAGTATAATATAAATAATAAATAAAATACTCATAACATTATCAGATAAGGTTATACACTACATGTAAATATAGTTTTGAAACATATTGTATAGGTCTAATTGATTCAATAGGAATATAGGGTGGATAACAATATTGGACATAAAGTAGATGTAAAGGTAAGATGAGAGGAGACTTAGAGGAGGTCAAATTGATAGTAATGAATGTATGACATAATAGTATTCAAAAATATCTAAAAAAATACCATGATCTAATCCCAACCCATTCATAGTGCACTCCTTAAGATATGCACTTAGGGAGATTGATGCAATAACAATCCTGTGAAAAATAAACTATTAGTAAAGTGATAAAATATGAAAAATATCAAGTGTATATAGCTACAAGTACATTCAAGATATATGAGACTACCTTAGTGATGAGTTTACTTAAACACATTGTGTACATAACACTTGGTTTGAATTTTTTTATGATTTAGTGTCACATGACTTGAATACTTCATGTTTTAGTAGTACTATAATTTTTATAGTGATTCTTTGTTTAAGATATTTTATACTTTTTATTCCTTTTGGATGTGAAAGATAATTTATTAAGTTACTTGATTTTTGAATCAATATTTTGTTAATGGGGGCTCTTCTAAAATTTACCTTAAAAAATTATTGCTCATTAATGTACTTTTTTTTAGAATGATACTTGGGGTTATTTGACACATATATAACACTTTGACTTTCCAAATATATTGGTACAACCTTTTAAGTGAACCAAAAAATATAACACAACCTTTAAATTCAAACTAATTTTTTTAATTGCATGAGTAGGTGTTATATACTAACCTCTATGGTGGATATTATATCAATTATATACCATTTGTCCATACAAATTACATATTCACCATAATGTCTGAACATATACACACTAATAGATTTATAAAAGTAAAATATCCACCCTAATTATAATTTACAAAGCACCATAGTTTCAACATATTAATTTCACCATGTTTACCCTAATAATAAATTTCATGGTTAAAAGTCCCATGTAGATATTTAAAGATCATATTAATTTCCATATAATTGTCCCTTCTTATATTAGACATGAATCTACTCCCTATTACTATATACATGATATAAGGTATTGTGTATACTATTCCATACATCAGTCTTCCCATCACATTTGCATAAAAACTTGAAGAATTTCCAACAACTCCTCTTATGACTTATGACATTGTGAAATACATAGTTTTACCAACTAAAAGTTATGTGTGCATAGGATTGTAATCATTTATTCTAAACATTACAATATAATCTAAACATACTTCTTATGGTTTGATCATAGTTTACCATTTGCATGATATCATTTGATTTACATGTTCACAATGAAAATTATGGCACCAATAAAATTCATGTTGAACTATGCACACAACTTAGACTTCACCTAACTTATTATTTATTTTTATTTTTTTATCAACATGACATTAACATAGAGGACTATGATTACAAATTTATCATCTTCCAACTAATAGTATAGGCTGTGACATGTAGATTTTTATTTACCATGTAGAAATCTTAACATATATTTGATTTATCATAATATCAAGTTCAATAACAATGGATAAAATAAATACAATGGAATTTAGGTATCACCAAAGTTATTTCCTTCCACCTACATAAAATCCTTTTTCTACTAGGTGAGACTTATACTTCTCCAATTTCACTTGAATATTTTTATTCTTTTTGAAAACCCACTTTTAGCCTACAATGTTTAATCTCAAAGCTAACTTTACCAATTCCCAAGCCTTATTTTTATCTAGAGACTCCATCTCCTCCTTTATGTATTTATTCCAATAATTTATCTCATTTGATATAAGACTTTGTTTACTTTATTGGGGTCATCATGAATTACTAATAGAACGAATCTAGTTTTTTTTTTTTACCTTGGGCTATACCTTTTAGGCATTTTATTCACTTGTTATAATCTCCTCAGAGTAAGATTTGTAGGCTTATCCTCACATTTCAAATATTTTTAATCTTTATATGTCACCTCATATTTAGATACAAACTCTTGAGCATCTATGTAAACAAACATATTATCACTTTATTCTTTTTACTAATTCTTGGTTCTTTCTCTTGCACATGAAGCTTCTTCACCTCTCTAAATACCAAATTCTAATTATAGGTCACGTTTTTTGTTTCAAGGTTCCATATCTTGTAATTATTGACACCATTCCAATATCTAAAAAGGATAAGAGTCATATAATTAACATCAAGTCTTTATCTTGTTTCCTTTAGAATGTGAGAATATGCTTTAAGACCAAAGATTCATAATTATCATAGAGATAGATTCTTACCAACTAGGATTATATTAATAAAATGTATAATCATAGTTACAACACTTATTCAAGGATTAAATCTACATATATACATTAATAACTTATCCACAAAATTATATTTACTTATTTATTATAATAGATATCACATAAAAAAAGAATCATTTTTCAAATATATTTCCATATATGTATCCCTAGTCTCCTCTAATAATAACAATGAGGCTACATCCTCCACCTTTATATTAGATGTAGTACTAATAATAGACATTACTAAATTATCCCTAGTGTTTGACAAATAAAAATGAAACATAATACACCTCTCTTCATCATAATTTTTTTCTTCAAAATAGTAATTGATTTATTGTAGTGTTTAAGGCATTTATATGTTGTACATATGAATCACCATCATTATTTCAAAAATAATATATCTTTTTAAATAGGAATAGTTTGTTTACCTATGACTTTTATAGGCACAATGTTATAAACTTATCCCAAATCCGATTCATAAAAATTTTATTCAATATGTTTAGTAGCACTAAATTTTAAATACATAAATTGATAGAGATTTTATCTTTATTATTAATATTTTCCCATTATTATAAGTTTATTCCAAGGGTGATGTGTTTTTCATAATATCATAGTGATATATATCTAACAAGAGATCTTCCATGTTGAATTTCCATAACTCAAATTGTTAACCATTGAAAAATTTAATGTATATTCTTGTGCTTCCTTTTGATTAATTTCAAAACTCCCACTCAAGAAAACCATTTATAATAGGTTATCCCAAATTATATAAAGAAACAACCAATATATGATATTAAAATTGGGAGTCAATCTTTATGAGATAAACATATGTAGATAGGATATATTCTATGAGAATATTAAGCATAAAAGTATAATGTAAATAATGCATAATTTAAAACATTTCACGTAAGAAAAATATTTCAAGCAAAAAATATAACACATTATCATTTTTTTATTATAGCATTTACTAAACCATTTAAAAGACTACAACTCAAACTCATAATGATTTTTAATCTTCATAGAAAAATTTTACCATACTTACACTTTACCATGCAATTTAAAATGCATACATGATATTGCATATAATTATAATTTACTTGTATCATTACAAAGCATCATATTATTTTTTAAAAGAGCTGTGATATATCAAGAATCTTACTTTGTAATGCCTGCACATAAGTGGAATTCATAACACCAACTATTGTGTAGAGTGACCATTAAATAATTATCCTAAAAAAAACCATGTCAAAACACAACCAAGACATGAATCACACACTTTTAGTCTAACATATACAATCATACAAGTGGATAGTAATGCTTCACATTTATATATTGTTTAACATTATCACACAACTCCTTGAAGGACCTTATTATGAATCCACCTCTGTGTATCACTTCATAGAATTTCATAGTTCAATGATACTATTTAGAAAGGATTGCACAAATCTACATTTCCCACATAGTTACTTCCGTATACAATCAATGTTGACAAGATCTTCATCAGTCAAAATACCAAACTACAATTATCGCAGACTCATTACCTTTACCACAATAGTAAAAAACATCTCCAAGCTGATGGAACAAAGGTAACCATTAAATTTGGAATGTGATAATAAATTAAGCCTTATATTAAGAGAAGGTGAATTAATTGAAAAATATGAATGCCTCACACAAACATGACCATTGCATTTTAAGGTATATAGTTGGTATTTATTCAAAAACTTGGAATAGAGTAGATATAGCATAAAGAAGAGTTGAACTGTAATAGTGATGAGGTTAGAGAGTAGAGTAGCCTATGTAATAACATACAAAAATATAATATAAATATATCTAAGAACATTGTATTCTACAATTATTATATAAATATAAATAAAGAGAAGTTAAAGTAGGAATTACTATTTACTAAGTACTAATTATTGTGAATAAATTCACCTACTTGTTTTTAATGAATGCATAATATAACTATCTAAAAAATAATAAAATATGTGCCACATTAGTATTAATTAAAGTTAAATTAAATAACATAAACCATATATAGCCAACAATATCATATTTTATGTCAACATTTGGTGATGCTACACATAATTTAGCTAACTAATGTCCAAGGGAAAGTACCCATTGGAGTTTTGGAAGCCAACATTATCAAAAATAGAAGAGTGTAGGAAGAAATACTATTTTTTTTCACTAAAAATATAAAATAATTAGAAAACCTTTACATATGGTAAAGTCATATTTATTTTGACCACAAAAATAATAATTTTGGGCCATATTCACATAAATTTTGTGGCCTTAGGCATTAAGATGATACAAATATATAGAAGTTTATAGAGTGAAAATTAAAAAACATATAAAGTAGACCGAAGAAAAACTTAAGGCACTCCAACACATTAATACAACTGTAACTTAAGATATTTATTACTAGTTTAAGACTGCATTTGACTCATTCTTATAGTTTTGGCTATATAAGGTTAGACAAGCTTTGACACAAAAAACATTGAGTTTGTTTAAGGTGATAGAAAATGTTTCAAGAGTAATTTATTTATACTCATTCACAAGATATTTTTGGATCATGGGTGGTAAGAGAATGTAAATAATTAATTTAGGGGACATGCACCTAAGAGATGGTAGGAAAAAAGAAGGGAGATCCTCAAAACATGTGACCAATATAATTATATGGTCTAAACAAGTGATGGAGATTAAAAAATATGTATGGGGATAGGAAAGTAAGTATCAAGTTAAGAGTAAGTTAAATACAAAATAAGAATATATTAGTAATTATATAAATTAAGATAGTTAGGGTTAAATGGTAAATGAAGAGATGAGAAAAATGATAGAAGATGATATAATTAAGTCATAAAATAAGAAAGAGATGTAGAATAAAGAAAGAGAAAAAATCATGTCAAGAATAAATAATATACCAAATCAAACTAATCTGGCCTTTACTAGTGGAAAAACTCCCATTGAAAACCTAGATATTATCCCTCTACCAAAGTAGATGATTTGGTATTAATATTGTGGGAAGGTACATATGAGGATAGTGATATAATTAGAATAGATTAAATATTATATCATTCACACAAAAAGTAATGAATGACATGCAACAAATAGTTTCAGATTTAGATGCACTATTTGAAACATCCAAACTATTTAAAATGTTGGGCATAGGAGACTAACAGGTAGAGAGTAGTTAGCCTAAAGTGGACAAGGCCTAGAGAATAGTGAAAGAAGAGATCAGGAGAATATTATTAATATAAAATATGTTATCTATATAAAGGAACAAAGGGATGAAATCTTTAAAATTGAAGGAATTCCAACCAAAATTAATCATGAGGAAAACTATATAGACAATATAAAGGAATGAATATATGTGGAAATAATTATTGACCTTTAATATAAAGGCATTCAAAAATAAGTGCTAGTAGTCATACTAGAGATATATAACATAGACATAAGGATGAAGCTAAATTATTAAAAGAGAGACTAATTAATGAAAAAATTGAAGAAGAAAATTAGTTAGAGATATAAGATAATAAATAATAAATTAGAAGTTACACAACCCCCCAAATGCTAACCACAAGAGGATCTAAGAGGAAATGAACCCTTTGGACCAATTTACATCCATCGTGCCACTTCAAAATTGATGCAAACTGTTAGGGATCAACCAACAATGTTGATTACACTATGAAAGCAATAAATGCAAAATTAAACCAGAAAGATAAGTAACTAGAATCAGAAATACAGCAAGAAGAAGAGATACAAGAAACCACCCTGAAAACTTGTATTAGACTCTTTACAGAAGGAATACAATTGAAGAAACTTCTTTTCTTCCACACCTCTCTCAGATGTACAGATCTCTCTCTAGATCTCTTTCCCTCAAGAGCTCTCTCTCTTAATTACAATCAATTCCAACAACCTGGAATGATACACATATACAATTGTACTGTCCAATTCAATAAGCTATGAAGATCTATCCTATTATATAATAATTAGGAAACATGAACATGCACTTACAACCAATAGTTATGCCTCTTAAACAAGGGCTCTAAAATAGTCTTACTAATAATAGAGATGCCAAATTAAGATTATGAGTTAATCCTATCATGCAAACAATCTGTTCTGTCCATGGAAATAGCTTTTTGGATGCATAGGTAACTGACATTGGTTCTTGCCTGCTTTCTTGTGACCGACATCAGCCAATTCTTGCTAATGCCGGCATCTCCTGAACTACTCATGACTGACGTCGGTCACTCCTAATCGATGCCAGTGACTGTGTAAACCTACAACTTTTGCAATGCACTCCTTTGGTGAAGCTTTTAGCTCCACACCTTAACAATCTCCCACTTGGAGATAAATAGCTACACCAATACCTGTATAACAACATCTTCTAGCTCCTCCATCTTCAACTAATCATGAAGACCAATAGAAGTTGAATGAAGATTTAACTTCTCCTTTATAACCAGCTTTTTTAACATATCAATAGGATTCTTATCTGTATGGATCTTCTCCAGCTTCAACTCACCATCCTCCAATACCTATCTTATGAAGTGGTACCTAAGCTGTATATGCTTTGTTCTTGAATGAAAGGATGAATTCTTAGCCAAATAAATTACACTCTGACTATCACTGTATAATCTGAAACTCTCTTGCTCCTTTCTAAGCTCTTCCATGAACCGTGTCATCCATATCATCTCTTTGCTAGCCTATGTGACTGCAATATACTCTGCTTCTATAGTTGACAAAGCAACAACCTTCTGCAACTTTGATATCCAGCTAACCGACGTTCCACCAATAGTGAAAACATATCTTGTGGTGCTTCTCCTGCCATCCAAATCACCTACCATATCTGAATCTACATAACCATGTAGAGAAGTATCTAAACCTCCATAACACAAATGCCTACTACTGGTTCCTCTCAGATATCTAAGGATCCACTGAACTGCTTTCCAGTGCTCCTTCCCTGGATTGGCCATATACTTACAACTCCCACTGCTTGGGCAATATTTAGTCTAGTACAAACCATTGCATACATTAAACTCCCTACTGCGGAAGAATATGGAACTCTACTCATGTACTCTACCTCATCATATGAATTAGGACATTGTTCTTTACTCAACTTAAAATGTCCAGCCAAAGGTGTGCTTACCAGTTTTGCATCCTGCATATTGAACCATTTCAACACCTTGTTCACATAATCCTCTTGAGATAAAATCAACCTATGATTTTTCCTGTCTCTCTTAATGCTCATGCCAAGGATTTTCTTTGCTGCTCCCAAATCCTTCATGGAAAATGTGTGAGATAATTTCACCTTAAGCTCAGAGATATCTTGCATGTGTGATCCTGCAACCAGCATATCATATACATACAACAACAAGATAATATATCTACCATTATCTAATCTCTTAAAATACACACAATGGTTATATTGACACCTACTATAGCCATGCTCAGTCATAAACCTGTCAAATCTCAAATACCACTGTCTAGGAGCTTGCTTGAGGCCATACAAGCTTTTCTTCAATCTGCACACTAGCTTCTCCTTACCTTTGACCTCAAATCCTTCTGGCTGATCCATATATATTTCCTCATCCAAATCTCCATGAAGAAATGCTATCTTAACATCAAGTTGCTCAAGATGCAAATCCTCAATAGCAACTAAAGACAATACAACCCATATAGAAGTCATTTTAACAACAGGAGAAAAAATCTCACCAAAATCAATACCTGGCTTTTGTGCAAATCCTTTCACTACCAACCTGGCCTTATATCTCATCTGTCCATTCTCACCTTCTTTCAACCTGTAGATCCATCTGTTCTTCAGTGTCTTCTTTCCTACTGGCAACTCAACCAAATCCCATGTTTGATTCTCTCTCAAGGAATCAATCTCCTCATTCATGCCTAGCTCCCATTGATTCTTGGATTCCACCTGTATTACTTCATCAAAACTCTCTGGTTCTCCACCATCAGTTAGCAATAAATATAATAATGAAGGGGAATATCAAATTGGAGGTTTACTTACCCTTTTTGACCTCCTAATGGGCATTTAAGACTCATTCACAACACCCTGTCTACCCAAATTCTCTGACAGTGACCGACCTTGGTCACTTCTAGGCCTATAACTGGCCAACGTCGATTCTGCCTAATCGACGTCAGTTCCTTCCTAGCTGACATTGGTCACTATGCGACCGACATCAGTTCCTATATTGCCGATGTCGGTTCCTACCTGACTAAAGTCGGTCTCTATGTTTTCCTATCTGTGATTAATTTTTTCTCGCAAGCTCATTTTGGACCGTCACCTCGTCCAATTCTCCATTACTCTGCCCAGATTGATTCAGCTTCCTAAGCTGATCACTATACATCACTTTTTCATTGAAAACAACATCACGGCTCCTAATTATCTTGTTAGTTCCTAGATTCCAAAACCTGAATCCAAAATCATCAGAGCCATAGCCAATAAATGTGCACCTCATAGACTTAACATCTAGCTTCTTTCTATTTTCCTTATCAACGTGCATAAAGGCTTCACAACCAAAAACTTTGAGAAATGAGAGATCTACCTTTTTACCTGTCCATGCCTCTTCTAGAATTCCACCATCCAGAGCTATAGAGGGTCCTTTGTTAATCAGGTACACTGCAGTATCCACTGCTTCTACCTAAAACTCTAAGGGCAGACTAGCATGCAATCTCATACACCTTGCATGCTCCATTATTGTTCTGTTTATCCTTTCAGCAACTCCATTTTGATGAGGTGTCTTTGGAACCATCCTTTGCCTACAAATTCCATGCATATAACAATACCAGTTGAACTTATAGCTAAAGAACTCACCACCATTGTCAGATCTCAGGCACTTCAATCTTTTGCCTATTTTATTCTCAACCATAGCTTTCTAAATCTTAAAAGTCTCAAATACATCAGATTTATTCTTAATACAATAGACCCATACCTTTCTTGTAGCATCATCTATGAACGAAACATAGTACTGTGATCCTCCAATAGAAGTAACCTGAGCTTATCCCCACATGTCTATGTGAACACGCTGCAACTTATGCTTCTTCTTTGTTGACCCAGTCTTGAGAAAACTTACCCTCTTCTATTTTCCAAACACACAATGCTCACAAAAATCCAAGTCTATGCTTTTCAAATCTGAAAGCTTACCATTTGACTTAAGAATTGATATTCCCTTCTCACTCCTGTGGCCAAGCTTTGAGTGATACAATTTTGCATCCACATCTAAAGTAGATAATACAGAAGGAGAAATATTAGTAACACAATTACATAAATAGAGAGTACCTACTCTCTTACCTCTGGCCATTACAAGTGCACCCTTGGTAACCTTCCAAGATTCTGCTATGAGAGTTACTGTATAACCCTCATCCCCTAACTTTCCTACAGAAATCAAATTCCTCTTCAAGCTAGGAACATGCATAACATCTCTCAACACCCATGTGTTGCCATTCTACATTTTCAGCTGCACTTTTCCTTTGCCAATAATTTTACAAGGCTCATCATCCCCTAAGTATACTATTCCAAAATCTCCATGGACATAGTCACTAAAATATTCTCTATTAGGGGTAGCATGAAAAGATGCACCAGAATCTAAAACCCAAGATTCTATATTATTATGCAAAGAGAATATTAAAGCATCTTATGCAATACCTACAACCTTTACTTCTTCCTTTCCTTCGTGTTGATTGTCCTCCTTAGGCTTTGACCAACAATCTTTGCTTATGTGCCCTATCTTTCCACAATTCTAGCATTGTGGCCTCCTGCCATTTCTGGATTTGGATCTACCTCTCACCTTTGACTTAGACCTTGATCTCCTCCTGCTCTTCTCTTTTTGCCTTCCCCTGCTCTCAAAACTTAAAGTGTTCCCTGATGTTTCCTCTGTGCTTTTCCTATGAATTTCTTCATTCAAGATTACACTAACAACATCCTCTACTTTTAAAATATTTGAGGCAGATGCAGTATTACTAACTACCATTACCAAGTTATGCCACCTTTTAGGCAAAGAAAATAATATTAAAAGAGCTTTAATTTCATCATCAAACACTATATTGACTAAACTCAACTGTTTTACAATTCCATGGAAATCATTTAGATGATTAGATATAGATCCACCTTTCTGCATATGCAAATTAAATAACTACTTCATAAGATATACCTTATTAGAAGCTAAGGGTTTTTCATACAAATTTGCTAAAGTAGTCATTAACTCTACCATTGTCTTTGCCTGTGACAAATTAGATATCGCAGTAGATGCCAGACTCAGTCTTATAGACCCCAGAGCCTTTCTATCAAGAACTTCCCATTCTTCATCATCCATGTCTTTGGGCTTCTTTGCAATCCCACCTAATGGTAAGTATAGATCTTTCTGATACAGATAATCCTCTATCTGCATTCTCTAATGTTGATAGTTCTTGCCATTAAACTTCTCCATTCTCAGTTTACTTTCTTCTGCCATTGCTTCTCCCACTCAAATAGAAATCCCTACAAAAACCCCTGTGAGTACCCTGTAATCAATACACACTAACTAGATCTGAAACACCTATTAGTCAACCTAAGCTCTGATACCACTTGTTGGGGATCAACCAACAATTTTGATTACACTATGAAAGCAATAAATGCAAAATTAAACTAGAAAGATAAGTAACTAGAATCAGAAATACAGCAAGAAGAAGAGATACAAGAAACCACCCTGAAAACTTGTATTAAACTCTTTACAGAAGGAATACAATTGAAGAAACTTCTTTTCTTCCACACCTCTCTCAGATGTACAGATCTCTCTCTAGATCTCTTTCCCTCAAGAGCTCTCTCTCTCAATTACAATCAATCCCAACAACCTGGAATGATACACATATACAATTATACTATCCAATTCAATAAGCTATGAAGATCTATCCTATTATATAATAATTAGGAAACATGAGAATGTACTTACAACCAATAGTTATGCCTCTTAAACAAGGGCTCTAAACCAATCTTACTAATAATAGAGATGTGGACTTAAGACTATGACTTAATACTATCATGCAAACAATCTGTTCTATCCATGAAAATAGCTTTCTGGATGCACAGGTAATTGACATCAGTTCCTTCTTGCTTGCCTTTGATCGAAGTCAGCTGATTCCTATCGATGTTGGCATCTCCTGAACTACTCCTGACCGACGTTGATCACTCCTGACCGACGCCGGTGACTGTGTAAACCTGCAACTTCTGCAATGTGCTCCTTTGGTGAAGCTTTTAGCTCCACACCTTAACACAAACATATATACATTAGATGAAGATAAATATATATTTGAAAAAAGTAACAAATAAATATAAATTTTTTATGGAATAGATTTAAAATATAAGAGAATTTGTAATAAATTAGGTAAGGTGTTAGGAAGAAGATACTTCCAAGAGAAGTTAAACAAAGATAAGGGACTTAACTAGAATTTGGTTAAACAAAAAAAATATAAATAAAATAAATTTTATAATAGTATTAGAGAAGAAATAACATCATACAATATGATTAATAATGGCTAATACTAAGACACCACCTAAAAAAACTAAAATGACACAAAATAAGATGACTTTTTTAATTTTCAAAAAAGATATGAAGGATTCAAAAGAACACTTATTTTTGTTGGACTCATATTGGATAAGTCAAAATATTACTGATGAGAGGTGATGATATTTGAATTTGTTGGAACACTAATGGATGGTACACTTAAATGGTATATGAAAACTTATTACATACATGTAACTGTATGGGATGATGTACACAAAGCCTTTAAAGGTTATTTTCATTATCTTGGCATTATAATTGAAAGTGTCTATAAAATAAGAGAGCTAATATAGAAGGAAAAGGAGATAGGAAAATATTATGATCATAGGTTCAAATCAATAGTATAGACATTATAAGAACCATTAAATGAAAAATAAAGAATTGAATGGTTTATTTATGGGTTGATCCCATGTTTTAAACTAATATAAATGGGAAAATTTTTAATATATTTATAGAAAAATATAGAGATGGCATCATGGTTATAAGCTCATTCATGGAGATGTGACATAGATACATTATAAAAATATAATGTATAAAGACTATAATTGGAATTAGAAGAACTTAGGCTAAAACAAGAAACACATATGGAAAGTGACAAGTTTTGCTCATAAAAAATAAAGAATAACCCACTTTAGGTAAGAATATGGCTCACCACGTGTTGTGAGGAAGGGAATTGATGGACATAATGTCACCATAATGATAAGGAAAAAAGAGTGGTATCTATAATTTTAATTTAGAAACTAGTGGGAATATATCCTCTTATTCAACATGTGATATATGATAACATGATGTACTGTGGATTCTATCAAGTATATTATCAACATCCTTAACACTTATGCTCAAAGATCCCCATATGATCAACTGATGTATTTCACAAATTATGGATCTTATTATCACTATAATCATACATGCCTTGCCATAGAAACACTAGAGTATTTTTAAGATACTAATCAGAGAATAATGATAATAGTTCAAACAATTCAACCACTGCAATTACCTATAAGTAAACCTAATATATCACACCCTATTTATCAGTACCAAAAACCTCCCACACTTTAATATTTTCAATCCCAAAACACCCAACTTTAGTATTATAATAAAAAATAAGGGGGTATATGGATGTGACTAGTGAGGTTATAGGGGAGGATATAATGGAGGAAGATAAAACTATCAAGGGGGAGATCATACAATTAAAATTATAATCATGGCTATAACCAAGGGTATAGTTAGGAGAGACCCATACCAAATTGTTAAAACTACAAAAAGGTTGGGAATATTGATAGAAACTATGCTGAAGAGCCATAGATAAAGTGTGGATTATATCATGAAAAAAGAAAACATGACTAATTATCATGCCCTAAAGTGACATAATTATATAATAAAAGTAGAATGAAGATCTAAGAATTAATATAATCTCCCCTAAGAAAAGGGGTAAATTTTTTAATAAAATTAACAAAAAGAAGAGATATAAAATGGTAGTGTAATGAATTTCATAATGAGGTAGGATATGATAAAATTATAGATGAAGAATAAGGAACAACAAAATGCATATTTACTTCTGATAGAATCAAATAATGTTAGGAAAAAATACAAAAACATAAAGAGAGGATACAAAAGAAGGATCTAAATATTATCAATTGTGATTCAAAACCCCAAGTGGTGGTAACCACTCATAGAGGAATGAAAACAAGGAAATGAAAAGCATTAGATACTAATTCATAAGAGGAATCAAGAACAAACATCAATAGAGAAAACCCCAATATACATGAACATGATCACATAATGGATAAAAGTAGAAAAATAAAACAAGGATAAACTAAAACTGACCTATTTCAATGAAGACGACATTACAAATCTAAAATGAATGATGAAATTAATTAAGAATCAAGACTTTGTAACTAGATTAAATTATTTATGTAAATACTAGAATAAACAACAAAGATAACACATAGTATAAAGGATTGAGAAAAATAAAAATAAAAATAAAAATAGAAATAAAAATATAAATATAAATATAAATATAAATATAAATATAAATATAAATAAAAATAAAAATAAAAATAAAAATAAAAATAAAAATAAAAATAAAAATAAAAATAAAAATAAAAATAATGTATCTATAATGAGTAGTAAATGGAAGAAATATGACATTTTAATTAATATTAAAATATATGGTTAGGAGGTAAGAAAGTCATTGCTTGATGGGAGATAATAGGTAAACCACATCAACATGATGAAATGTAGGATATTACAATGGCTAATGGCACACCATGATCACCAATTTGAACCTTAAGAGATGTTCACGTTAACTTAATGGGAATAAATATAAAAGTATATTTTGAGGTGATTGATATGTAAGATACATGATACTTAGCCTTATTAAACTTATAATGGTTTGTTGATTGTAATAGTACACTTAACTATGAGGAGGAAGAAATTACATTTGAAGGAAATGGTTTGGCAGTGTAATTTTACCTAGAAATATGAATAAGAGCAACATGGTCAGAAGAATTGTGGCAAAATGAGGAGGAAAGTGACTTTTATGACCTCACCAATTTATACACATAACAAAAAATTATAAAATATGAAGATGACCATGAATGAAATGATGAGGGGGAATATTATAGAACATGAATAAGTAGAGACAACCTATTTAATGAAATTGAAGCATGGATGTATAAGGAGTTAGATACAATAATAAAAAAATATATTACATGAGGAAAATAATATGTAGAGGGAGGTACAATACCACATTATAAAATACATTACCATAGAGGATAAGGGATTACTTCATAGAACAAGTGTCCCACAAGAAACTACCAAAATTTACCAAAATCAGGATTGTCAAAAATTACTTACAACATATGATAAGAGTATTCCCTATAAAGGAAATAAGAATGAAATCCATCAATGACACAATAAATATCACTACCAAAAGGTGCTGTAACAACCATAAATTCACTATCAAAAGTTGTAAAACCTTTGGTGTAATAATTAAGACAAGGTTTATTAAATCAAAGAGGTATTTCATAGAAATACAAAATTATGTGGGAACCACAAATCCAAGGATACACATTGAGAAGTGTGAGAAAGTTTGGACTAAAAAAGGAGAAATAAATATATTAATATGGGATTATTTCTTTTATTATACCCTATACACCTTTCCAAATACATATTATATACATTTAGATATTTAAAAAGGAACTTGCATATGGGATGACATAAACATGGATTTTTGTAGAACCTTCAACTTTTGGGACACGGATACTAGTATCTATCGAGTATTGAAGAAGATAAAAAATTCATATTCATGTAAGAATACACCATAAAACAATAATTTACTAGAATAAAATCATAATAAATAGTGTTACACCACATGGATGACTGGAAAAAAATTGGTAAAATCAAAAGAGAGTTACCAAAATATGTAGAAATAACCAATAACATAAATGAATTTGAGAGTATGATACATTGAAAAAAATAAAAAAACACAAGGAGTATGATGAGGAAAAACCATAAAACATACAATTAAATTTTAGGAAGAGAAATAACTCTTAGGTACCATAGAAGACAAAACATAAAATTTATACCAATCACTCAAACTCATAGATGAGAATATTGCTACAGAGGGTAATCTTAAATGGAAAAATTAGGAAATTATTGGGTAGAATAATTATAAAATATATTAGATTATTTAAGTTAATATGAATACTTATTCCCATGAAAGTTCACAAAGATAAAAAAAATAAAAAATGAAGATGGGACTATGAAAATCCAACTAAAATAAGATTTAAAACCTCTAAAAAATGACCATATAAACTCAAGCCAAATGTAATGGCTAAGGTTAATATTGAATTTGATAAGATGTTAGCTGATGAAATAATAAAACCTATAGAGGACACATAATGGATAAGTCATATGATGATTAAAAATAATAAAAATGGAGACATACACATTTACATTGACTATAGATAATTAAATAAAGCCTATTTTCATAACCCCTTACCAACACCATTTACCAAAGAGATATTAAAAAGGATTATAGGAAGAGAGAACTATTCCTTCATAGATGGATTATTCAGATATCATCAACTATGAATAACACTCAAATATCATTCTAATACTACATTTGAGATGGAACATGGATCTTTTAAGTATACAATGATGCCTTTTGGATTGAAAAGCACTGACCATGTTTAGCCAAATAATTTTGAATGCATTCAAATATTTTATACATGAATTCTTAAAGTTCAAGATAATTTATGACTTGAGTAAATTCCATGTTTAGGTGTTATGACTAATGTTACAAATATTTCAACAACTTAACATTTCTCTTAAATTAAAGAAACAAATTTGCCACACCATTTGATGTTTTACTAGGACATATAAAATGCAAATAAGGTTTGATTGTAGACCCACTAAAAACTAAAATTATCATAAACCTAAAACATCCTAAGACAAAAATGAGGTCAATAAATATTTTTTTAAACCATAAATTACCACCAATTTATAAGAAACTATGGAACCATAAGTTCACCAATAGAAGACTTATTAAAGAAGTGACATAACCTAGCCTTGGATTGGTCAAAATAGCATAAAAAATCCTTTAAAAATTTGAAAAATAAGATTTTATATGTATTGATACTTTTGTTACCTTATTGTAATATCCCCTTCCATGTTCATGTAGATGCATTTGACATAGAAATATGAGTGGTGTTGGCATAATCCTATAGAAACATAAATCACTTAATTTAATTTAAAAGTAGTGTTGACTAATTTTGACCCCCAAGTCAAAATGGTCAACCCATATTATATTAAAAATATATTTTATCTTAAGTTTAATAGCCTTGTTGATGGTACTTTTGGGCTTATTATAATTATTTAAGGTTGTTTTGATAAAATTAAGGTAAACATCATTTTGGACCTTATGTTATATAGCCAATTCATGACATAGTCAAAGGGATCCAAGGGTCTTAAGTGGTATATGAGGTCATGTTGAGTCATGTCATTTGTTTGAAAGTCATATAATGTTCCTCATGGTCTATGAAAATGCCAAAAAGGTGGAAATATCCATTTCTAACATTACACCCCTTTTTGTAATGCTTTTTTAATCCATTTTGTAACATTCAAAGAAGAATATTTCAAGAAAATGTTAGGTTTGTAGAGGAATAAGGCTGAGGACACATCATAAAACATCCATCTAGGTGTGAATAATTTCAAGGAGCATTTGTCATGCAGGTTCAATAAGTTTTCAAGCATAAATGGATAGTTTTTATAGAAGAAAAAGGAGCTTTTTAGGCAGATTATACAATTTATCAAAGCATAGTTCATGTCCAAGAACATGTATGGATTATTTCATGAATATAAAGACTAAATATATTTTTTTAAAGAGTTTTAAGATAAAAAATTGAAAAAACCTTCACCATTATTCCATCACTCACTTTGGCAGCCTAGCAAATCCAGTTAAGTTTCTATTTGGTATGGATAGAAGAGAGAAGGTTAGAGCCTGGTCTCTTGGGTAGATGAGGGGGGCATTAAAATTTATGTAATTTATTTCCTAATTAATACCCTCTCCTTTATGAATAATCATTAATAAGGTAAAGGGATCACTATGTTTTCTTCATCTAGGTAGGGTTTATGTTTCTCTTCATTTCTAAACTTATGATATTGATAAGAGAGGAATGGCAAGTTGGATGACTTCTTATGGGCCTATATAACTATTATATACCACTCTCCATCATTTTTTGTCATGTGTGGGCCTAGAGTGATAGTAAATCCACATTTAGAAGTAATTTATATGATGATATCAATGGTTTCTTGATGTCTTGAGGGCCCCTAATGGTTGAAAATATGTTGGTAAAACTCCCATAAGTCCACATATTCTTGATATTATACAACATTTCCTCAATACCTTCATGAGATGAAACCTTCATATCATTATATTAACCTAAAATCTTGATCAAGTACATAGCTGAACATGCAAAATATAGGGTTTGAGTCTTACTCAAGAATCATATGGTCATATTGAAGGTTTCTATATCTGGATAAGATGATGAAATTCATCACCTAGATTTCATAGATTTATATAGTGAATTGAGGATATCTATGAAGGGAATGACACTCAAAATATGCTAGTGGATAGGTTTAAGATTGTTTTATCCACCCACAGTGTTGGAATCATAATCACTAAGAGGGGGGGGGGTGAATCAATGTACCAAACAATTTCTTGCAATTATATCCAATTATTCATGAATTATGAAAGCAACATTTAAATCTAGTAATGCATAAAGACCATTCATATTATCATAACAAAAGAAAACACACATATAAGTGGGAAACCCTCAAGGGGAATAAATCCAACTATGCTACATATAAATGGGCTATATTAACATTAAAAAAATGATCAAATTCTATTTATCACCAACTCAACTTGGAACACTAACCCCAATAAATTCAAGCACCTACTTGATTAGGCTTTAACAAGTACCTACTTGTAAAGAAGCACCAACTCCCTAGGTGAATCAATACCAACTCAACCAACTCATGAATTTTTATCATCAAACCTCTAATTTGATATTATGGTTTCATTTAAATACCTATTTTTTCTCTACCAAGCAATATTTTATTCGCTTACATTACTTACTCAATTAGACCTAAACTACCTTGTATATATACAAGTCTCATGGTCACACACCTTCAAACTCTTAGGTAAACCATATAATAGGTCTTATAACATATTATAAACATGATTCAAAAAAACTTTTGACCCTTTTTGGTCTGTAATAACTCAATTAGGCTTTATTTCTCTTTTAGGCCTCATGGAGACCTAATTGGATTAGGTCTATCTTCTTAGGGTCAAAGCTTGATCCTTTTAGGACTATATGGATTCTAAAAAAATAAAAAACCACTCAATAACTTATAAAATGATATATAATTACATTTTAAATGCTTGGTTAGAGCTATATCATTTTTTGATACCATGAAATTTCTTTTAGGATAAACTGTCTTATTAGGCTTGTGTACCTCAAAAGTCTATCTTGACAAATGAATATTAAACACCATTAAGATAATTATATCTAAAAAATTAAGCATTTTTATAGTTTATCCATGACCTCAAGGTCATCACCTAATAATTTAAACACTTTCACTTATGAGATAAAGGCTCAATAATATCTCTACGACCTATTCACTAAGAACTACCAATTTACCTCAACGACTAATCATGGTGACTTAGACCTAAAACACATATGTAGAGGATTTTCATGACTAATTATTAATGTAAATTATCCTATGATATCTTTAGACCATCCTCAAATACAAACATCATATGGTATAATGGCAAGTATTAGTTTTACAAACCAATTTCTTGACCTTATATCACATTGTCTTATCTGAACTGGATAAGTCATTTTATGAGAAACTTTTTCACCATATTACTTAACCTAAAAAAAATATTAAAATAATTAAAATTAATAAATTAACTCTTTATTCACTTTTTTTCATCAATATAACATGCTTAGACCCTCAAATCCATCTTCACATCTATGCCTAAGTTTTACACTATTTGCATAATTAGGTTTGTCTACAATGGCTAACTTGGATAACCAAATTAGAAAATTTTAAGTATATAAAATATACATAAATCATCATTGAAATTAAAATGAGTCTCTATCCTCTTATCCCATCCATTTTATTTTCTTGACCAATACAAATTTTGAGAGATACAATAACTTCTTGACACATAATCTTGTATCTCTACATTTTCTCACTTATTTGACTAACCACCACAACCTAGAGGTACTTGGGAGAGTTTAATACATTATAAAATATCTTATTTATTCATTTTAATCCATTCTAAGATTATTTTAACAAGATATTTCACATCAAGTCCTTATTAGGGTTTTTGGGAGGTTTAACATAGGTTTTGGTGTTAATGATTATTCATAAAGGACTTCCCCTTGAAAAAAAAAACCATGACTATATATCTTATATATGACCTTTACCCATCTTTCCTTAATATATCAGGTTCCCATGTAGAGGTTACATATGCTAACAAACATCTGAAAGTGATTTTTGGGTCTTGAGACCTCATTCTCTGAACTTGAGAAGGCCTAAAATAATATTTTATGAAATTTAATTAAAAACATGACCTCAAACTTTGTGAACATGCCTAAAAAAACTTATATTACCTCTGTCCATGATCAAATATGCATACTTATCTTGAAATCTGATCTTCATGCCTCATTAGGCCAAGCAAGGTATAAGAGAGGTCTAGGTGTAGGCTTAGTCTAAAGGTTATACCCCTATAGGCTCACCCTAAAAGTATCATGAAATATTTAATGCCTTACATACATGATTAAATAGTGACATAAAACCTTCACATGCTTATATTCATTCATTTTTATGAACATACCTCTTCATGTCATGAATAGGCTCATGATTAGGCTTCCTATGCAACTTTGACATCAATGATCTGTACCTTCATAAAAGCATAAGATATTAGTTTCCATCAAATTATCTCTTTATCTTTCTCTCATGATAACCCTCTCTCAATTCCACTTGTCACATCACACACTACCAACTAGGCTTAGTCACTTTTGACATTAACCTCATGTAAGATGCACCTTTGACATCCATGACACTACTCAAAAATCTCTCCCTTTATCATTGATGGAAACCAATCTCAAAAACTTCCCTCAATAGGCAATTTCATCCTCATTTTGAAAATTTTCCCCCTTTGACATAAATGACAAAGATATTCCTGCAACTTCTTGGATCACAATCCTTGTAACTAAAATAATCAACACATAGGATTATGAGTTTATGAAGTACCATAAAAACATGCTCCCACCATCTCTATGAATACCTTATTCTCACTACTCACCTAATATTGGAGATAATGAACCACTTGATTAGATATACCTAAGCACTTGGATTCTTTAATGACTGTTAGGGATATGAATTACACCCAATTCTTATCTTATATGTTCAAAAATTGTCTTTGGAAATGGCTTGGTTAAAATGTTTGAATCTAATCCTTTGTAGAAACATATTAAAGTTTAACACCTTATTCTCTTACCTAATCTATTAGGAAATGATACATGATGGGAATGTGCATAGTCCTTAAGTCCATAATAGGGTTCTTTGAGATGCTTATAGCACTTGTATTGTCATAGTAGATAGGGCTAAGACTATCATACTCCACTTTGTAGTCTTATAAGGTCTTTCTCATCCATAGGACCTAAGTGCAACATGAAGCTATTGAAATTTATTCATCCTCATAAATAGATAATTCCATTGATGGATTCTTCTTTATTATCCATAATACAAGGACATTTTTAAGTATAAGGTTCCTCCACTCGTACTCTTCCTATCATCTAGACTCCCTACCTAGTCTACATCTATATAGGTTATTAAGTTGAACTCCTTGATCCTTGTATACCACAACCTAAACTCAATGGTTCCTTTAAGATACCTAAATATCCTTTTTATTGATTGAAAATGGTTTTCCTTTAGGTTTTCTTGAAATATTCCCAAAAGGCTACTACTTGCATGATGTCAGGGCTAGAGGTATTGGTATATAACAAACTCCCAATCATTGACCTATATAAAGTTTGATTGAAATTTTGAGAGTCATATTCCTTACTCAACTTACACCCTATGATTATAGGTGTACTAACAACTTTTCAATCTTCCATCTCAAATTTCTTCAACATATCTCTATGCACTTAGCTTGTGAAATTAACATACCTCTTTTTTATTGATTAATTTATAGCCTAAGAAAGAATGATAGTTCTCCCAGCATAGACATATCAAAATCCTTCCTCATTACCTCTATAAAGGCCTTAGTCATATTCTAATAGTTTCCACCAAATATAATGTAATCCACATAAACAACCAATATTAGCTAATGTCCATATTCTATCTTTATGTATAGATTACTATCAATAACTCCTCTTTTCAATCCTTGGTCTAATAGATACATATCTAATCTAGTGTACCAATATCTAGAAGCTTTCTTTATACCATAAAGAGTATTTTACAATATATAAACATAGTCTTTATTACTAGATAATGAGAAACCCTTAGGTTAGTTTATGTACACCTCCTCTTCCAAGTTCCCATTCAAAAAAATATATTTGGCATCCATTTGGTACACCTTGAACCCTTTGAATCTTGCATATGATAGAAATAATATGATGGATTCCAATGTTTCTACTGGATCAAAGGTATCCTCAAAGTCTACCCCTTCAACTTGTGCATACCCCTTGCATACCAATCTATCCTTGTTCCTAGTAACTTATACATCTTCATTCAAATTTTTCTAAACACCCATTTTGAACTTATGACATTCTTATATTTAGGCCTAATAACTAGTTCCCAACTATCATTATTTCCTATTTGATATAACTCCTCAATCATAAAACCTATCCAAACCTTGTATTCGATTTCTTATAAAAGGTTATTTATTTCAATCTTAGACAATAGAGAAAAAATCTCCTTATTTGGGTTACTTACCCTTTTTCTCCTTATTTTCATACTTGCATCCTTGTTGCCAATGATTTATGATTCAGGATGATCTCTTTAAATCTATCTTGAGGGGAATTTTGAGTCTTGTATTTATTTAAATTCTTCTTATTCATCTATCTTTATTGGTTCTTTTTCATTTTTAAATTCTAGTTTTTTTTATGTATCCTTTGACTGTGAGTGTGGATTCTTATAATATGTCTCATCAACCTTCACATTGGTTCTTTCCACTATCTTATGCAACCTCTTATTATATCATATATAGGTTGAGCTCATTAATGAGTATCCCAAGAGTATACATTCATTAGACCTAAAATCAAACTTACCTAAGTCTTTCTCATCTCTTTTTATGAAGCATTTACTTCCAAACACTCTAAAGTGTTCTACATAGTAGGTCTACCTTTTCATAGTTCATAAGTATTTTTGTTACCATTAGTCCTTATATGTACTCTACTCAAAATTTAAACTATAGCACTCACTACCTCTATTTAGTATCCACAAACTAATCTTGACTCATTTACCATAGTTATTTCCATATCTTGAACTATCCTATTCTTTCTTTCTACTACCCCATTTTTCCAAGGCATCCTAGCTACTAAGAACTATATCCTTATGCCATGAACTTCATAAAAGTCATTAAAATAATTATACCAAACATATCCTCCTCTATCATATCTAAAACATTTGATCTTTCCATTCTTCTCATTCTCAACAAGAGCCTTTAATGCCTTGACATTATCATGAGCTTTGGAAATTAATGTGTATTAACTCTAAAGGTCTTGTAGTTGAGTACTCTTTGAACTTGAAAATTATTTTAGTCTACTTGCCATGTTGACATGCCTTGCAAAGGGTGTTTTTAGGTTTGGTGATTTTAAGTATATTCTTCACAAACTTATTAGATCTTATCTTGACTAGATTGTCAAAGTTTAGGTGAATCAACCTTCTATGACATAGCCACCATTCATCCATATTACTCATAAATCATCTCTCCTTCTTGATCTCATTTAAGACATATAAATTATTCTCATTCCTCTTAGCATTGGCAATAAGCCTCCCAGATTTGGCTCTTCTTATATCCACCCTCTATCATGAAAGTTTAGTGTGTATCCTTGGTTACACATTTGAATTACACTAAATAGTTTATATTTCAAACCTTTGACATACAAAATATTCTCTATCTTGGTCTTCTTATTGTCTAAACTCAAGATACCCCAACCAACTATATTGGTAGTTGTGTTATCTCCAAATATTACCATTCTTGTAGAATTTTTATTCAATGAGATGAACTTACTCTTATCTCCTATGATGTGTCTTGAGAAAACACTATCTATATACCATTTCATGCCTTCATCTTGAAAATGAAATTTAGTTTGAGCTAGCATATATTCTTATCCTTTAGTCTTTTTCTCCTTCTTCACCTTGTCCGTAGAGTCTAACTTCTTGATCCACTTCTCAATGATATGACCATATAGCCTTTTGTATTAACTGATCTTCCTTATATGCCTTATATTGTAATCCATTGAAATATGTCTTCTCTAATCACAATTATATCATAGAATTATTCTTTTACTATTGAAATGGACATCCATCCTGTTCCTCCATGATTAATTGATTCTAGCATGATGTATACAATCCATAGTTCTATGTCCATATTGATTTAATGAGAGATAGTAACCATTGAAAGGATTCACATACCTTATCTATCTAATGGTGAATGATACACCTATACCTTTATTTCCTCTTAAAGGATTCAAGTTTTTCTTGACTTGTTGACGATCAACTTAAGTCTCATATTTGAGAGTTTTTGCATAGGTTTTTACTTTGTCAGTACCATCATTTCCTGATGATCCAATGCTCTTTGAGGTATAACTCTCCTTGTTTTCATTTTGGTCTTGTTTGAACCAAATACATGTCTTATCATGTAGAGACCTTTGATTATTCAAAATATCATGAAGGACTTTAGTGCTCTTTTCAAATTTATGATGTGTCTTCAACTTGACTATTACCTGATCCAATTCTACCTTCAAGGACTCCATTCTATTCCAAAATTGATGCATTATTCTTCCTTGGTCTCAAGACTTGTAGTGATAATTTCAATTCAATTTTCTATGGTTTGACAATCTCCTCATGTTCATTGGTGTTGTTACTTAGTCGCTCTTAAAATAGATTGATTTTTCCCTTATAACTCAGCCAATGATCTTAGTTTCTAATTCTTCCTTGTTTGACACTTCAACTCCTCTAGAGTACTCACTAATTATACCTCAAGGTTCACTTTATCCTCTTCTTCATCATCCATAAGACTTTTCACATTTGAATAACCCTAATTATTTATTTCATAACCATGAATAATGTTTTATTATTATCATGATCATTACTATCATCATCACTATTAGATGTACTTATGTCACTTATATTAGATGAGCTCCTATCTTCTTTGGTATAGAAACTTATCTTGTTCTTAAATGAACTTTTCTTGACTTCATACTTCTTAAAGCCCTTTTTTCTCTTGTCAGGATTATATACCTTATTATCATCATAATGATGCTCATCATGTTTTAAATCATGCTCATTCTTATGCTTGTTATGACATTTAGATGCAAAATGACCAATATTACCATAGTTAAAGCACTTTAATGGTAACTTGCTCTTATACTTACCTAATCCTTTTCTTAGTTTTTTGATAAACATGGCTTCCATCTTGTCATCATCATTTTTTTGTGTCAAAATCATCCTTGGAATTTTTATCTTGTGAATTTTTCTCATCTTTGAATATAAATTCCTTCTTGGAAGGTCTTCCATCACTTTTTCTCATTTCATATACAGTCAAGATGCCATGAAGCTCATCCATCTATAGTATGTTAATCTATTTGATCTCCTACACAATAGACACCTTTGAATCAAAATTAGATGTCATGTGTCTCAATAAATTTTTTAATACTATTGATTCTTATGAATTATCTCTTAAACCTATGATGACATTCACCACTTCATTTACTATTAACAGATAATATGTAATGTTTTCATCCTCCTTAATTCTCATAATTTCAAACTTCCTTTTGTGGGTTTTTCAACTTTTCCAACTTGACTTTGGTGTACCCTTCATATGGTCTAACATTTTTACAAAATTCCTTTGGCTATATAAAAATGTATTAACTTTATAAATTCTACCTCTAAAATACCATGTAGGATGGCATTCAATGCCTTAGAGTTGTTATCACTTGTCTTTTTGTCCCATGCATCAATTAGTAGAGTAAAAGGTGGAGCGAATCCATAAATAATAGATTTCAATATTTTATATCATAAATAAATTATATAGGTATTCATTTTGATTCTCTAAAATGCATAGTTATTCCATTAAAGAGAGGATTATTATTGGTTGAGAAACCTCCTTGTACTTATTGACTAGACATGCTTGTGCTTCTAGTATCTCCTTTAAGATGTTAGGCCTACTTAAAAGGAAAACGATATGATACCAATTTTTGGAAGAAAAATCACTGAGATAGGGTTGAATCAATGTAATAAATTTTTTATTTCAAATATATAGAATCATTCATGAACTATGAAAGAAACATTGAGATGTAACATTGCATAAAGACCATTCACATGAGCATAACACAAGAAAAAAAACATATGAGTGGGAAACCCTAAAGTGGAACAAAATAACTTATGATCCCTAAAAATGGAATATAGTCTTATAAAAAAAAATATTAAATTCTATTGAACACCAACTCAACTTAGAGAACCAACCCCAATGAATTCAAGCATCCATTTGACTAGGCTTTAACAAGCACCTACTTGAAATGAAGCTCCAAATCCATAGGTGACTCAAAAACAACTCATCTACCTCATGAATTTTTATCACCATAACTATGATATGTTGTTATATTCTCATTTCAATACCTCCTTATACTAATAAATATTTTATTTGCTTACATTGCTTACTCAATTAGGCCTAAACCACCTTGTATATATATAAGTCTCATGGTTACACACCTTTGGTCGGTCACACACCTTAAAAATATTAGGTTAAAAATATAATAGGTCTTATAACATATTATTAACATTATTAAAATTAACTGTGGACACATTTTAGTTTGCAACAACTCAATTAGGCCTTATTTCTCTTTTAGGCCTCATGGAGACCTAATTGCATTAGGTTTGTCTTCTTAGCATCAAATCATGATCATATTGGGCCCAAATGGGCTTTTAAAACAATAAAAAACATTAATTCACTTATATAATGAACTATAATGACCTTTTAAATGCTTGGTTAGACATGTATCCTTCACTCATACCATGAAATCTCTTTTTAGACAACCTATCTTATTAGGCTTGTGTACCTCAAAATTATGTCTTATAAAAATGAAACTTAAACACCCTTAATATAGAAATATTTGGAAAAAAAAATTATATATGTTTTATATTACCTCAATGTCATCACAAAATTATTATAATAGTTTCACTTAGGAGATAAAGGCTCAAGAACATCTCTGCAACTTACTCAGAACTGCCAATTTAACTCAAAGACCAGTCATGGTGACTTAGACCTATAACACCTATTTAAAAAAATTTAATGACTAATAATTTATTTAAATTATCATATAATATCTCCAAACCATTATAAAATATAAATATAATATGGTATAATGGAAAATTTGGCCTTACAGGCTAATTTATTGACCTTATATCACATTATCTTATATGAACCAAATAGGTCATTTTGTGAGAAAATTTTTCACCATACTTACTAGCCTAGAAAACTTATTAAAAGCATGAAAATTACTTAAAATTAATAAATAAACTCTTCATGCACTTTTTTTCATCAATATACCATTCTTAGACTCTCAAACCCATATTCACATCTCTACTCAAATTTTACACTATTTGCACCATTAGGTCTGTCTACAACTAGCTAACTTGGATGACAAAACTAGAAAATTTAAAGGATATAAAATATATATAAATAATAATCAAAATTAAAAATGAGTATCTATCCTCATCTCCCATCCATTATATTTTATTTACTAATATAATTTTTAAGAGCTATAATAACTTCTTGACAAATAATCTTGTATCTATGCCTTTTCTCTCTCATCTAACTACCCACCACCACTTAGAGGTACTTGGAAAAAGTTAAATACATGATCCAATAGATTTTATATTAATTTTTAATCCATTATAGTCTGATTTTAACAATATATTTTACATCACATCCTTATTAGGGTTTTATAGAGTTTAAACACAAGTTTTGGTGTTAATGATTATTCATAAAGGACTACCCCTTGAATCCAAAACCAATGAATAGAGATATTATATATGAACCTTAAAAATATATCATTAATATCTCAGGTTCCCATGCTAAGGTTACACATTCTAATGAATTTCTAAATGTGCTTCTCAGGTCTTGAGACCTCATTCTGTGAACTTAAGAAGGCCTAAAATAGTATTTCATGTAATTTCCTTCAAACCATAAGCTAAAAATTTGTGAACATTCCTAAACCAAATTATATTACCTATTTCCATGCTCAAATATCATATTTTCCTTGAAATATTATCTTCATGCCTCATTAGGCTAGGTAGGGTCTAAGAGAGGTCTAGGTGTAGGCTTAGTCTGAAGGTCCTACCCCTATAGTCTCACCCTAAAACTCTAATGAATGCTTAAATACATCACATACATGCTCAAATAGTGCCATAAAAAATTCACATGCCTTTTTCATTTATTTTAATGCACATACCTCTTATGTCATGACTAGGCTCATGAATAGGCTTCCATGTAACTTTGAAATTAATGACATGTACCTTCATGCAAACATAAGACATTAATTACCTTCAAATTATCTATTTCTCTTTCTCTCATGAAATCACTCTCTTAGGAAAACCCTCTCTTAATTACCCTTGTCACATCACACACTACCAACTAGGATTAGTCACATTTGACATCAACCTCATGTAAGATGCACCTTTGACATTAATGAAAATACTCAACACATACGTCTAAAGACCTATAGGTGGATGTTAGTGTCTCCAAAAACCCATTTTACATTTTTTAAATGTTGGAAAGGATCTAATCTATGTCTCCAAATATAAACTTAACCTTGAGTTGACAAAAAATGTCATGATGAAGATTATATATGGGTAATTGGCCCTCAAATTCCATACAAGATAGTTGAGAAGCCTTAAATTCCATTTAAAGACCTAGTTGAATGTGTAAGGGATTATAAAAAGTATAGTTGAGTGTTGAGAATAACTCAAAGTTTTTAGAGATACTATTTATGATAACACTAATACATCAAACAATCATCCTAAAGATAATGAGGCATAATGATATAGATGAGAGAAGCCTAGACTAACTCAATGAGAATCCTTAAGGTCTACCACCTAGGTAATACTAGTTTTTGTAAAAGTGGAGATGGGATGGTTAGGAGGGAACATGAAGACCTTGAGGGGATATTGGATAAGCCAATACACAAGTGTTATAGATATGAAATCATTAAAATTGGAATACACTCTTAGAAATGTAGTTAGCTAGATCTAAACATAGTATATAAAATAGATCATGTGATTAAGATGCCATTTGGTGGAGTGTTGAGAGAATTTATGGAAAATCATGAAAGCATTAATAGTCCCTAAGAACTCTCATAATCACTAAAGTGAAAAGGAAATGTCAAAGAATATTTTTAGTTTTGAAATTGTAGTCTAGAAATTCAAAGTTCAATGTTCAAGATACATTTAAAATTAGATATATTGAAGAGAGAATCATCTAGAAAGGAACTCTGGTAACCTATAATATAACAACTTCTAGTCACCCATAGTCCCAAACCTATAGAGTCTAACACAAGTGAAGGATTGAGTAACAAATTAAGAATATATATCATAAATTAGATCATGATGAAAGGTCTCATAGTCCTGAATAAAATTTCACAGCCGTAGTAGCTTGTAAAGGGTTTTAGCATGAAGAAGAGTCATACTCACATGCCTATATAGATAGTCATGGGAAGATAGGATTTCAAGGTATAATTTTAATCGCATAAGAATATATATGGTTATAATTACAATGGAGAGAATAAGGATAAATGGAATGTATTTCTTTTGAGTACCTTGATCACTCATAGGAGTCTTCACACATAATAATTGCCTACAACTATATCTTGATATCTATTTAGCTGACTATACAAAAGGTGATGGAGAGTCAAGTGTTTATACAATAAAATAAAATGAATCTAATAGACTCTAAGTATTAGGTTATATATTCTCCAAGGTGTCCAAGTACTTATATAATCCCCTTAGGACAAAACACATTATATACAACAATTAGGCCTATTGGCTTAATGCCTTATAAGTAGTGATACTTGGATATTGGATTCAAAATACTAGAAAGGGTTGAATAGGATATAACACCAAATTTATAGTGATTATATGGAAGTTTTAGGGATAAGAGAAACATTAATTTGTAGAGGAAAACTCAGAGTGAGCCATTTTGGTCCAAAACTACCTCAAGAGTACATAAAATTCACACTTGCCACTCAAAGAGCATGTTATTGGACTCATAACTATATGGATGTTCTACATGGAGTCCTAATAACATGGGTAAGGTTAGGGTGCCTTGTATACTAGAAACTAGTGCCATTATTTCATATGTTAAGGGCCTAACCTTTATGAACTATTGTTAAGAGTTCATACTACCATAAACCCCTCTAAAAACCTAATAGGAAATTGATGGAGGATATCTTGAATAAAATGCATAAAAATACATTAAATTTTCCTATATAATAGTTATAAAATTTTAATAAATCTTGTAAGGGCATAACCATAGAGTAGTTATGTACTGTCACCTATATAGATTCACAAAAAAGGTGTACTTTTGTAGGGTTTTAAGTATAAAATAGGGTTTTGAGCATGTTGAGATAATGAAGATCATTAGTAAGGTTGGTATGGAGATCCTTACATCCTATTAGACCTCATATCCACTCTTATGCACCTAAAATCACTCATACAAGTCTAAATTCCTTTGACAATATAGAAGTGTTTATGGGAGAGTAATGTAGGCATCTAGGAAAGTTGGAGTAGCAAGCTTAGATTACTTGGAAGCCATAGGTTATGAACTAACATGTTTTTAGGCTATAAATTAGATCTCTCAACCATTTATATAGGTTCTCGTGGATATCCTAATTCTATTATAGTGAATTTTATTAGCAGGTAGGCCTAATTATCTAATAGGATTATATGACTAACTATGAAGAGTTTTCATGAGGAAGAGCCAAGTGAGTGGGATGTCAAATAGAGAATTTAAATACTATGAGATGTATAAAAAAAAACATTTATGATGAATATTAAGTGGATCATACCAATTTTCATCTCTAGTCAACTAAAAAGGTAGTTTCAAGGAGAGTTAAACTATTTTCTATGCCACCCTCTTGGAAAGCATGATAGAGTGAAGTAGTGCACACATTGGATGAGTTAATAATACTAATTCCACTTTCCTTTTATTTTTTTAAATTCCTATTGTAAGTGACAAGTGTTTTAGACCATATCTAATGTACCTCTTCTCTTTTGATATCTCTTACTCTATATATACAACCTATTTTGGATTAAAATGTAAAACTTGGTGGGTATGTCAAAGCCTTGTCCTAATAAACACTAGTTTTTGACCTTTTGAATGAATAATAAGTTCACTCATCCTTATTTATGCTTGTTTTTAGTGTATACTTGTGATAATTCATGAGTGATAATGGTAGCATTATGAGTCCTTTTCATTTTGTCCTCTTACTTTTATCTCCTTGCAGGAATAATAACTCTTCATAGGTCATATTAAGTGTCATGGTTGGTTATATAGTGAATCAAAGATGAATACATGCCATTAATGTTGATTTATCTCACATTTTGAATATTTATCCTATTTAATTCATCTCCTAAGATACACATGTTGAAATAATGATGTGAGGGGAGCTTCAATTGAATTTGGGTGGTCTGATCAATCTTAATTCATTCTATAAGTGCATGATAAGCAAGTAGAGGATGTTATTTTTGTGCATTAACTAATTAGGTTAGGTTTATTTCATGTTTATCTCTCATTTTTCACCCAAAAAAATTAATGTCTTAAGATTTGAGCTCAAGTTGATGTACCAAGGTATCTAGCCCCATAACATAGAGGATTGGTCCTCCTATAGGTCACCCATAGCCTTTAGACCAATCCCATATTACCCTAAACTTGGAGAGAACTAAAACATCTTATACTAATGGTATAGTTTGGAGTGTTAACAATTTTTTCAAGCTTGGTGGATTAGAGTGTTAGGAAATTAAAGAGTTCTTGATGTTGATCTTTAACACATTAGACTTTGGAGGCATTGGTTCAACCGTCAATGGTGATTCCACATGAATATAAATTGGTGTTGGTAGTCCAAGTCCCTTAAAATTATAAATTTATATGTATTATCATTCATAAAATCAAAATATACCTTGTGTACCTTCATATCAAGCTTATCAAGATAGTGTTGTCCATGACTTCTCCATAAGTAGCCCTCAAACAACCCCATACTATACTGATCCATATCAATCATACTTCTCTCCTCCTATAAAATTTTAGCCTCCTTATCAACCTTCTATTCCTTATCATTAGCCTAAGAAAAGTGATGATGATTTGAGCTTAGAAATTAAGAAGCTAAAGGAGTAAATGGATAGATTGAAAGAATGTCTTAGGCAAAAAAGGGAAGTTAAAAATCAAGATTTTGTCCATTAACAAAACACCCTTGTAAACCAATATTATAAATCCAAGGTAATCACCCCTTCTTCTTTCCTTACCTATGTGTCCTTGGTCCACAATTGCTTATTTGATAATAGAGCAAGTATTTCATTAATTCTTGAGATAGTATATGATAATTTGAATTTGATATATGAACCTAATTATAAATTTGAGTTACAATGGAATAGATTAACTAAAATGAAATTTGGCCTCATCAAAGACCTATAACTTACCTTTAATTCTTACCCCAAGCTCTCATTGCAAAAGACATATTTTTTGTAGATTTAACACCTTGTTTTTCTCTATGTTTGTTTGATGAATTTATGACCAACATTGGGTTGTATTTATCCTTTGATTTTATTATATGGTCTTCAATATTGGATATGGCATAAGACTTAGAATCAGATCTAGACCACTCTCTAAGTTTCATCCTAAGACTTACACATTGAACATTTCAATTACAAATGGTATTCATCCTCCTACCCATAGTCAGTCTCCTTATGTTCTATATCGTCTTCAAGATCCACCCATGCTTTCTCAAGATCCTACAATAAATTTAGGAGGAATTCATGGAATAGGACTCCATATTATGTCATGGATATTCTTAAGAGAGAAATTTCTCCTTTAAATATTTAGAATCAAGAAGAGAAGTGTATGGAGGCTAGTTCACAAGATGTCTCAAGTTTTCCAAGTTCCTTATCTATCCTTCATATTATAATAATTCATGAGAATAAATATACATCTGAGTTTGAAAAAGTAATTGAAGAATGGAGGAAGAATAATGTAGTATCCTTAACTAATTTTATTTCTCTATATTTTCAACAACATCATGATCAACCTGATACTCTTAAGGCTCCAAGTTGGAAGAGCACTCTAGCAGCTATCAATAAATCTAAAGAAGTATTTGACCCTCCCACCCTCTCCTTCTATGAAGAGGAACCAAGTACATTGAAGGCAAAATTTGGGCATCCAGATGTGGGGAATAATTTGTCAAGTCTATTTAATGAGGTGGCATTCCTTCAAGATCTTGATCATGTTTCAAGTACAAGTGAGTTTCAAGAACACTTTAAAAATGATACTTCAAGAAAATATGATGAGGAGATCACTATTATTACCCTTATTCATCCCATCAAATTATAGTTTGAGCATGAAGGGAAGTTTGATGATGTAGAGTATTCACAATGGCATGATGTTGAAATTGATGATATGAAGCACAAGAAACTTCTCCTTTAGGAGACAATCATGAAAATAATCTACATGAACCCATTATTGAAGCTAAGATAATTTCAAGTGAGTTATATGATCCTTGGTAGTAGTTTTACCATGAATTTTTAGGTGAGATTAAATAACTCAGCATGAGAACTTGGAATGATGGAATAAAAAAACAAGTTGAGGTCTCAAGTGAAGGTAACACTAATAGTTTGGAACTTAAAGAATATAATTCAAGTTTAGAAATATAAAGGTAAGATGAGATGGATCTTGAATTTATTAATGAGCTTCAATTTTCCATAGAAGATGAGGATGACCAATTTTTAGTAGAACATGATCCTTGTTATGACATTGTGGAAGAGTTAGAAATAATTGATCATCATAACACTTCACAATTGAATGGTAAGAATGATAGTAAACTCCATGTCTTTTTAGTTGATCATGAAGATATTTCCTTTTAGGAATACTTAGAGATATTTTTTAAAATTTTATATAATCCACCTCTACCCCATGAGGAGCTTTAGAAGGGTCTTAAAGAGAACACTATGGTAGTTGATCCTTTTGAGTATCATAAGTAGAATCAAGGAGAGACTAATGAAATGTGGTAGTCTTAATTGGAAATGTTCAAGAAGTTTGAAGAATTTTATAGGAAAATGTCTCAAGATGAACAAGAACAAGTTATTGATGAAGAATGCAAGGTTCCTAGTGAGACACTATGTTTTGAGAATCATCTTCAAGAGGATCAGTTGAGAGGTCCAATAAAGTATGATGAATATGAGACTATTCAAGATGAACAAGAAATTGATTTTGAAAAGCCAATTGAAATAGAGGTTGTGATTACTACCCCTATAAGTCAAGATGTGATCATATTGAGATCCCCTTTCATTAACAAAGTTGAACATTATAATGAGGTAAGGGATGAAGATCAAGATGAATATGTATACATTGGAGACATGTTTTTTCTTACTATTCCACTTGAGGCCAAGACAAGGAGAAGGATGTTTAAGTAAGGAGATGATCAATCAAGAGAAAATCTTAACCAAAAACCTAAACACCATCTTGGTTCACTACTATAAGATGACTTAAGAAGCTTTTCATTTGATCCATGAGGATTAATCCTAAAATCTTAGTTGTATACAGTAAGTGTGGGTTTACTTAGTTATTATGTTTTAGTTTTCCATAAGTGATTTATAACACATGTATTTATTTGCTTTATGTGGGTTGTTATTATTTGTAAGAAATAATTTGTTCTTTTTGTTTAAGGGTCTTGTAGAGTGGTTATATTAGTTGATTCATGGATATTATGTAGGAGGTTCTGGGTTCTCTTGATTAGCAGGCATGTCAACCCCTAAGAGTCACTAGTGATGTTGACTAATTTTGACCATAGGTCAAAATGGTCAACCCTACTTATATTCAAAACATGGTTTGTCATAAGTTTTTTAGACTTTTCGATGGCCATTTTGGCCTTATTATCATTGTTTAAGGTTATTTTCATAAAATTAAGGTAAATGTCATTTTGAACCTTATGATGTCGAGCCAATTCATGACATAGTCAAAGGGGTCCAAGGCTGTTAAGTAATTTAGGGGGTCATGTTGAGTTATGTAATGTGTTTCAAAGTCATATAATGTTACCCATGGTCTGTATAAGTGCCAAATAGGTGGAAAGATTCATTTTTAATGTTACACCCCTTTTTTCAATGCTTTATTATCCATTTTATAACATCTAAGGAAGAATATTACAAGAAAATGATAGGTTTGTAGAGGAAGGAGTCTAAGGACACATCACCAAATTTCTATCCATGTGTGAAAAATCTTATAAAGCACTTGTCATGTAGGTTCAATTAGTTTCCAAGCATAAATGTATAGTTTTTATAGCAATAAAGGGAGGTTTTTAGGTAATCTATATAGTTTATCAGAGCATAGACTATGTCCAAAAACATTTATGGATTCATTCATTCATCTCAAGACCAAAGCTATGTTTTAGAGGAATTTCAAGGTCAAAAAGTATAAAAACCTTCACCATTATTCCATCACTCTCCTTGGTAGTTATTAGATATCTAGATAACACCCAATATATATTAGATTACTCAAGTATGACTCATACCTAGACTAACAAGAGAATGATCTAAGGTATGGGATGACTATATCTAAATCAAACCTCTAGATTTCGATGAGGCTAGCTCTTTTAAATATATGAATTGATGAATAATTACTAAACATATTTTGAATTTTGTAGTGAAAAAGGGAGAAGAAACTAAAAATGAAACCTACTTTACCTTTGGTGATGCACCTGAATAATTATTTATCCTCTAAAATATTTGAAACTAAGGCACACATATGGATCAAAAGAAACTCTATAGACCAGTCCTAAAAATTAGTGTTTCAAATGAAGGCTTGAAATAAGATTTGTAGATTGAAGGCATGTGCATGAAGGTCCCTAAAAACACTACATACAAATAATCTTCAGTGCAATTTCTATTCTTAGCTTTTCAATTGACCTATTGAGGATGAAATTACAATAGTAGGTGAGGAAAGGACATATAAAATATGATAATTATCACACTTATATGAAAATACACAATCAAGAATACATACTACCATCATAAACTAATCTACAAACAATTCTCTTTATTAATTTTATGGTGCAAGTTATAATTTTTGTATCTCTCTGTATACAACTTTAGGGATCACTCTGAAAATGCTTTCAAAATCCAACATATTTAGCTAAAAGGAAGGAATCTAGCCAATGTGGCAAAGAGGAGATAAGGATCAGTCTTGCTTGAGTTAACTCAAGACTAAAGTCCTTTTACAATATTAAAAAAGTCTTTAAATATCCTCAAAATACTCAAAGGCATGCATGATATTTAATTTTTGCATCAGAAGGAAGGTTATGATCCCTTATTGAGTTGGAAAATTTTTGAATGAAAACTACACCCATCCTCATTTGTTAACTCAAGATTTCATCTGAGTTTGAAGTGTTGGAATGCCTTTGTTTACATGTAATCTAAAGAAGATGCATGAAAAATTAATTACATAGTCAACTGAGAATGATTTTGTGCTTGATGATTGGTTAAATTCACTTTATCCTTCTCATGCATGATCTGGTACTTAGTGACTAAAAGTGAATGAAAACATCCATATGAAGAGAAGATGAACAATGTGGAAACTCTACTTGAAATACAAGATAAACACTTTAATGTTAGTCTTTTAATTACCTCTATTATAAAAACAAAGTATTCTTATTCATGGACCTAATAAAACCATGACTATCTACCTTAAGCGACTAATCTGGTTATCATATTTATGCCTTAGCCTATTCCTTACTACAAATTCTAAACATAGATTAACTATATATTGAAAACCAATCTAAATTATTGGTTTTTATATAGCTATTATATCAATGAAAACCTATAGGCTACATAGCCTTGTTCTTGAAATGTATTAGGTTTAAATAAACCTATTCTACTTTTGAACCCTATAGGAATTGAGAACTCATTACATGCATAGGTCCCCTTTATAGAATAATGAATATAATAATGAGACCATATTGTCACCTTAAAAACCAAGTTGACAGGTTCTAAACCTTTAAACTAGAGGTTGAGACTAGACTCAAATGGTGAAAGCACACTTTGAAATATTTAATTTAGTTTGACCTTAGTCATATTCAATCTTGAATCTATGTATCTGCTTGCCTCAATTGAAAACTATTTCTTTGACCTCTAATGGAAAAGCTCCTGGGTCAACTTCATTCATTGGCTATCGATATTGACTTGGCCTATTGAATCTTTTAACCTTTATTACACTATTATATTTCTATAGTATGAGTTAATGTAAGCCCTTAGATCTGCTTGGTCCTACTTACGTCATCATTTCCCTCTCTCTATTGGATCTAGATGTATGTTCATATGCCAACTATTAAATCTAACTCCATTTACACTCAAATAACTATTTTATAAGAATTTATTTTGATGTTTTTACACTTATTATTATCATTCATATGAGCATAATTGATGTCCACATAATTATCAAAATTTTAACCCCAATGGTTAATTTTCAAGCTTTATTTTGATGCTCACATGAAATTCTTCATTTTCATATTCTATTTTGAAGGTTTATATCTCAAGATAGAGAACTCATCGAGACATGAAATTTGTAGAGGATGATCTTGGCATTAAGGGATTCATTTATATGTGACTATTTTGGCTTGAGATGATTTATAATCAAACTTATTAATTATATGATCAATTTGGCTCATTCACTTCTGCATGACATCTTGATGATAGCCTATCTCTTCATAGCTTATGCAAGTCATCTTTTAATCCTTTAAATATCTATAAATCTTCTTAGTTTATCCATCTAGGTAGAATATTTCATTTCATTATGTAAGGAATTCATGGATGTTTTTTCTTGGGAATACCATGATTTGAAAGGTTTTGATCCTAGGTTAGCACAACATACTATTGAGCTTGTAAATGATGTAAAAATAGTAAGATATAAGCAAAATCCCATTAAACCCAAGGTTTAAATTATCATGAGAAATGAGGTTACAAATATAATTGAGTCAAATATAATATTTCTTAGCAAGCACTCAACATGTGTAGCAAAATTTATTCCAGTGCCAAAGAAAAATGGAGAGATAAGACTATGTGTGGATTTCAAAGATTTGAACAAAGTGTCACTTAAAGACCACTATCCTCTCCCTCTATGGATAAAATTTTGTAGAGAGTATTAAGATCATAAATATTATCCTTACTAGATGGGTACTCAAGTTACAACTAGATATTGGTGAAAGATCAAGATCAATATAAAACATCTTTCATAACTAAATAGGGTACTTATGCCTACCAAAAGATTCCTTTTGGACTTTCTAATGCTGCAGCCACTTTCCAAAGAGAAATGGATGTTGCATTTCATTGTATTTTGGGTAAAATGGTCTTATTTTATCTTGATCACATTAAAATATTTTTAAAGGATTCTAAAGATCGTTTAACACACTTAAGAGTTGTTTTTGATAGATGTAAACAATTTAGAGTTTCATTGAATTTGAAGAAGTGCATCTTTTTAGTACATGAGGGGATACTTCTTGGCAATGTGGTGTATAAATATGGTCTCTCTATTGATCCATATAGAATATAATCAATATTTGATTTATCATTTCCAAAACATAAGAAAGGATTACAAATATTCTTAGGTAAGGTCAATTTCATCAGAAGATTTATTCTTAGATTTGTAGAACTGGTAAGGCCACTCACTCATATGTTGAAGAAACATCAAGAATTCACTTGGATTAAAGAGGGTAAGAAATGTTTTGAATCCTTAAAATAGGCAATCAATAAATATCTTACTTTTGTTCATCTATATTTTAGTAAGTATTTCTTTATGTATGCTTTTTCTAAATTTAATATAATTTCAACCATGCTTATGCAACATAATAGTGAAGGTTTGGAGCAACCCATTAATTTTTTTAGTCAAGATTTGGAATACTATGAGGAGAGGTATTATTTTATTGAAAATCATGTTATTTTTATTATAGGAGGTTTAAAATTTTTTAGACATTTGGTTTAAAATAACAAGATTATAGTAATGGTATTTCATCCTAGTGTGAAGGATTTCATCCTCAATAGAGACTTAAGTGAAGAGAGAGATGGATGGGTCACTAAGTAAATGGAATATGATATTTAAGTGAAGGTGAAAAATATGGTATAAAGTAAATTATTGTGTGAAATTATTGAAAAAGATGTGAAAAAAGAAAAAGAGATGGTTTTGACACTTCAAGACACCCAACAGGAAGTTGAAACCACTTTTACATCTAGCTGGACACAAGACATTGCTAGATTCCTTCAAATAGGAAAATTTTCAATGGGATTAGATGAATCAAGGAGAAGACATTTTAGGATGAAATAAGTACCATACACTCTGATTGATGGAGTGATTTTCAAAAGGGACATTGGAGGTATAATTTTAAGGTGTTTGAAACTAATCAATTTGACAAGCTTTATGAGCAATTTCATGATAGTCCTTCTGAAGGCCATTTTGTATCAAAGACCACAGCTGAAAAAATGATTAGAGATTGTTAATTGTGGCCTAATTTATTTAGGGATGCACATATGTGGGTTAGGAAGTGTGCAAAGTGTGCAGTGTTTGTAGGAAAATAAAGACTAACTATTATGCTACTAAGGCCTATTCAAGTTGAGCAGACTTTAATATAATGGGGTTTGGATTTAATTATCATGATACATCCTCCATCTAGTTCTAGTCATAAGTGGGTCTTGATAACTAAAGATTATTTCACTAGGTGGGTGGAAGTAGTGCCTTTGAAAGAGGCAAATGAGAACTTTGTATTTGAGTTTTATGAAAGTTTATTCACCTATTTTGGAGTAGCTTCCACTATAATATAAGATAATGCTTTGGCATTCAGTAGTGAAAAGGTATGTTAATGGGATCTTGAGAAAGATAATTATCTAACATCTTCATCAAATTACTATCCACATGATAAAGGACTAGCTGTACTAATAAGAACCTGATTCAAATCATCAAAAGAACTCTAAAAGATAATCATAAATCTTGGCATACAAAGTTGAAGAATAATTTATGGGCTGATAGGATCACCCCCAATAAATACATTGGTTATTTACCTTATCTCTTAGTTTATGGAAGAGAATCAAGGCTACCTATCTCATTGGAGCTTCTAGCTTTGGAGCTTGCACACCAGCTAGAGATTCTAGAAAGTGATGCAATGGAGGTTAGGATGAATGAACTAAGATAATTGGAGGAGACAAGAAATTATGCCATGCATACCATGTTGTAAAACCAGTAGTAAGTCAAGAATTTTTTTGACAAAAAAGCTTCATCAAAGAAATTCTAGCAAGGAGATATAGTACTCAAATAGGATGAAGAGCATGCAAAGCTAGATAATCACTCTAAATTTGATATCCTTTGGAATGGACATTATATTATAATTGATTATAAGGAAATTAATGCTTTCTAGTTATCAATATTGAGTGGAGAGGAAATTCTCATTCCTATAAATGAGATGTTCCTCAAATACTTCTATTAGGAGAGTCATTCCTTTTTACATAGTCATTGTTTTATTCTTCTAAGCGCACATGTGCACATGCTTTTATTAATTATTTTTCTCTTTAAGTCTATTGTGGTTGTTTCATATAAGTACATAGGTGAATATGTTGTTATTTGTGTCATTATGTCTATTATGTCTGCAATTTTTTTGAATCTATGTATATAATTTAGGCCTATTTTTTCTAGAGTTTCTGCATTTCCTTAATGATAATGTTGGTTAACCCTTATGAGTCACCAAAGATTTTGGCCAATTTTGGTCCACATACAAATATTTTACCTAGATGGGTTAGCTAAGAAGAGTTATAGAGCTTTGAAGGATCAAAATATGACTTTCACAATCTATAAAGAGATAGACTATCATCAAGACATCATACAAAAGTGGATGAGCTAGATTGATCATGCACTTAATAAGTTTTCTTAGAAAACATCTTAGGCCAAAAGAGGCACATGGAAATTATTCCCTTAATGACATAGACTCCATGTAAATAAAGGTATTCAAACACTTCAAAATTATCTTCAAGCTTGAGTTAACAACCGAGGATGGGTGTATTTTTCATGCAAGAGCTTGCCAACTCAATAAGGGCTCATAACCTTCCTTTTGATTCCAAAATTGAAGATCATGAATGAGTTTGAATATTTTGAGGATATTTGAAGATTTTTTTAATATTATAAAAGGACTTTAGTCTTGAGTTAACTCAAGCAAGACTGATCCTTCTCTCCTCTTTGCCACATTGGATAGAGTCCTTCCTTTTGGCTATATATGTTGGCTTTTGAAAGAAATTTTTAGAATGATGCATGAAGCTATATACGAAGATACAAAAATATTAACTTGCACCATAAAATTAATAAATAGAGTTATTTACATATTATTTTATGGTGGTAATGTGTATTCTTGATTATATATTTACATATAAGTGTGATAATTTCCATATTTTGTAGGTCCTTTCCTCACCTACTACTATAATTTCATCCTCAACAAGTCAATTGAAGAGATAAGCATTAAAATTGCACTAAATATTGTATGTATGTAGTTTCTTTAGGGACCTTCATACACATACATTCAATCTACAAATCTTCTTTCAATCCTTCCTTTGAAACACTAATGTTTAGGACTGGTTTTTAGAGTTTCTTTTGATCCATATGTGTGCCTTATTTTCAAAGCTTTTAGAGGATAAATAATTATTCAGGTGCATCACCAAAGGTAAATTAGGTTTAATTTTCAATTTCTTCTCCCCTTTTTACCCCAAAATTTAAAATAGGTTTAGTAATTGTTCATCAATTCATATATTCAGAGGAGCTATCCTCATCAAAATATAGAGGTTTGATCTAGATATAATCATCCCACTACCTTAAATCATTCCCATGTTAGTCCATGTATGATTTATACTTGAGACATTTGATCTCTATTGGGTGTTATCTAGATAACTAACATTTCTAGTTCTGACACACCCAATGGGACCACTTATTCACACAAATTGAATTATTTTTATATTTAAATAATTTTTATGCCCCCAAGAGTTGTCAAAGATCCTCTATAAAAGGGAAAGAGATATATTTATCTAAGCCATCTTTCTAATCATTAAATAAGAAGAAATCCTCTTAGTCAAATCCACATCCTACACCATTTATTTTCCATGTTGTTGCACAAAATCCTCTTGTTCAATCCAGTATTGTTTAGCCAAAAATTATTATAAATCCCATACCTCAGATGGTTATTCATAGAAGATAAGCCTTTGTTCCATTCAATAGTGGAAATCCTTTGAATCTTACTCAATGAGATGCTATTCTAGCTTCTGATCTAAAGGTTCTTCCTTATTTTATAAGAGAAAACCCAATTAACCCTATATAACATATTTTAGACATTACTAAACTTTATTCAGTGTATCATGTGACTTAGAAAAATGTAGCAATGATGTTGTTAACAACTTATTTCAAAGGGAAAACACTTCAATGGTATAGATGATTGGCTCTTGCATCAATAAAAAACTAGGATGAATTTGGAGAGGTCCTATGTAAGCACTTTAAAGATAAAAGTAATCATATTTAATTAGTAGAGCAACTTATAACAATTGAGAGATTCATTCATGAATTCATTGTGGATTTTAATTAAATATTATAGAAGACTTGGGAGGAAATTATTGAAGGAATCAGGCCTACACCCAACTATGGTTTTTTGTACTATCTAAAAGCTCTCAATTTATATGTGACTATGATGATTCAATCCACGAGAGGGAAAAATCTACCTGAAGCTTTTGAATTAGAAATCAAGGATGGAAATTGCCTTATATAAGTAGGCAAGTTATCTCCAAGGACACTAATGCCTCTCTTTCTTGAGATCCATCCTCTAACTATTTCTCTAATTCTATATTCAATAAATTTTTATCAAATATAAGGTGGTAAAACTAACAGATTAGGGAAGGTAGAGAGTCTCCTCAATACTTATAACAACAAGTTTTTTGTATTGGAAAGATAATAAGCTCCACCATACAAGCCATATCATAACACTGATCATAATTATCGATATAATATGTGATCTTATTAGTCTAGTCAATAAGGATAAGGGTAAAATACTTAGTCAAGGAAATATAATCCTAGTGCTTCAATAAATTTTAGAGCTATAGTTCCAACTCAGATAAATTATGCTCAAGAAGGAAAATAAAATAATCAATGGGATCAAGAAAATAATATGAAAATAGATCCAACTGGGGAGATATCACATTAGTCTTATATTCAATAGAGTTCAGTGCTTCCTTCATATGAAAACCAACCACCTTATCAAAATAAGAAAGCCTCCCTAACACATAGAGACATTCTTTCATTTACTGAAGAAGAAGTGCCAAATCAACAAGGAGAAGGTAATGGTAAATCACCTACTGCAACTACATTATTGAACTTCCAATAAGGTGAGAATTCTTTTGAACACATAGTAGTAAATCAACTTCAAAATTTTTATAATGTTTATAGTTCAGTTACATCTCATACTAGATCTAAGAAGAGGGAAATTGGTGAAGTATCAGGTCCTTAAAGGGTAGCTCCTTTTCCTTTTCATCCATCACAACATAATACCACTCATGAGCTACCTCAAAAGACATCAAAACAAAAAGTTCAAGATCCAAAGGGGTATAATGTGAAAGGACCTTACATTCCTCAGTTCACCCAATATTTAGGAGCCCCTCCTGATCCTAAATTTTAGCCAAAGATATCCACCTATCCACTTAGTATTATGGATCATATAAAGAAGACTTCAGTATCAATTTAAATGTGGGATACACTACTAATTCCAAGGTAAAAGGAGTATTTGTAAGAGGAGCTTTCAAAGCTCAATATATATGATATACCACCCAGAAAGGAAAGAGCAAGTGTTTTTATAACCAACTCTAATCTAGCTATTGAGACTCAAGATCTTAAGGTGACTAAGCCTCCATTCTATCTTTTAGTTGTTATAGGAGATTGTCTTATCCATAATTATATGATTGATAGTGGATCTAGTACTTTTGTCATGCCTAAATCCATAGCTGACAAAATAGGATTCAAGTATGAACCTTATGTAAAATAAGTGTTGTATTAGGATGGTTCTCCTACTAAGACTATGGACATTCTCAAAGACCTTAATATTTTACTTGTTGCTTGTCCAAATTTCACCATTTCAGAGGATATATTTATTGTTGATTTACCTCCATATTTTACACTATGCCTATCCAAAGATTTTACGAATAAAATCAGAGATTGTCTTTATTTAGATTGGTCATACATGGTTTTTAGAACTAGATATGGAACCAAAGTCACTATAAGATCGGAAACTATTTTTGGATTTTACCTTGAACCATATATGCCAAATATGTCTGATATAAATTTTAGTATTTCAAAAGAGGATGAGGATACTATTGATCAAGAACCTCCTAATCCACTTGAAGGCATACAATATATAGTCTTGGATGAGTGGGATCCTGATAACTATGGGTATGAAGAAGTTGGTTTGTGTGTATACTACATGCATGAAGAATGTGACTCATTACCTAGTCTCACCAGCTCAAAGCAAGATCAAGAAGGGTTGTGGAATATGTTTTTTGATAGATCCATATCAAATAATGGGATTGGGGCTGGTGTTATGTTTATTTCACCTCAAAATTAAAGGTATTATTCTTTAGCTAGATTTTAATTTAGTTTTAAATCAAATACATCTGAGTATGAAGCTCTTATTCATGGCCTTCAGTGGGCTAGAAAGAGAGATATTAAGATTTTGTAGGTGAAAGTTGATAGTGAGTTGGTAGTGTAACAAGTTAGAGGTTTAACTGTATAAAATAACCCTCTCCTAAGGTGTTATAAAAATATGGTTTGGGACCTCATGGAATACTTTATAACATTTGATATCCACTCCATTCCTAGAGGAGCTAATCAACATGTAGATCGACTTGCAACCATATGAGCACAATGTGATATAGTGGATCAACTCAAGGATAATAAATATTAGACCCAAATCAAAGTAGTATATAGGCCTTCAATTAAAAATAATGAGGTAATTTATCAAGCCTTTGATAGTGATAAACATATAGTCTATTTCCTATAGAACAAGGTAGAATTTTTATCAAAAAATTAGATTAAATTGCAATGCCAATTTGAAGATTAGATTGTGAAATTGAGATAAAATAAGATAATTAAGGGTTTATTAACTTTGGAAATAATTTTCAATAAAGATTATCAACTAAGGAAGGACAAGGTAAGCATCTCTTCCAAGGACAAACATTATGAGCAAGTTCACATAGCTAAAGGTAAAAAACTTAAGTGGGGTAAAGTGAACACTGATACTAAGAGGATTTCATTTAATTATGTAAGGAATTCATGTATGTTTTTTATTATTAATATCATTATTTGAAAGTTTTTTTATCCTAGGTTAGCACAACATACTATTGAGCTTGAAAATGATGAAAAACCAATAACCTATAAGCAAAGGCCCATCAACCCCAAGGTTGAAATTTTCATGAGAAAGGAGATTAAAAATATGATTGAGTAAAATATAATATTTCCTATAAATTACTCAACATGGGTATCAAACCTTGTTCCAGTGAGAAAGAAGAATGGAGAGATAAGACTATGTGTAGATTTTAGAGATTTAAATAAAGTGTCACTGAAAGACCACTATCCTCTTCCCTCCATCGATCAAATCTTGTAGAGAGTATCAGGTTCATAAAGATTCTCCTTAATATATGGGTACTCAAGTTACAACAAGATATTGGTGAAAGATCAAGATCAATATAAAACAATGTTCATAATCAAATGAGGTACTTATGCCTTATAAAAGGTGCCTTTTAGGATCTCTAATGCTAGAGCCACTTTCTAAAGTGTAATGGATGTTCGATTTCATGGTATTTTGATTTATATGGTCTTATTTTATTTGGATGACCTGAATATCATCTAACACACTTGAGAGTTATTTTTGATAGATGTAGACAATTTGGAGTTTCATTGAATCCAAAAAAGTACATATTTTTAGTGCATGAGGGGAGAATTCTTGGGCATGTGGTGTTCAAATATGATCTCTACATTGATCCAGAGAGAATATAAGAAATCCTTGCTCTGTAATTACCATAAAATAAGAAAGGATTGAAAAGGTTCTTAGGTAAGATCAATTTCATCAGAAGATTTATTCTTGGATTTGTAGAACTGGTAAGGCCACTCACTCAAATGCTAAAGAAACATCAAGAATTCACCTAGATTAAAGAGGGTAAGAGAAGTTTTGAATCCATAAAATAATAAATCATCCAAGATCCTACTTTGCTTAATCTATATTTTAGTAATGATTTCTCTATGTCTGCTTTTTCTACATATACTACAATTTTAGCCAAGCTTATGCAATAGAATATTAAAGGTTTGGAGTAACCCATTAATTTTTTTAGTCAAGATTTGGAAGAATATGAGGAAAGGTATTATTTTGTTGAAAATAATGTGGTTGATGTTATAATAGGTTTAAAATAATTTATACTTTTGGTTTCAAATAAAAATATTATACTAATGGTAGCTCATCCTAGTGTGAAGGATTTCATCCTCAATACAGACTTAAGTGAAAAGAGAGATGGATGGGTCACTAAGTGCATGGGATATAAAATTTAAATGAAGGTCAAAAATATGGTCTGAAGTAAATAATTTTTTGAACATATTTTATAATATGTAAAATAAGAAAAAAAGATGGTTTTGACACTTCAAGATACCAAACATGAAGTTAAAACTACTTCTCCATCTGGCTAGACACAAGACATTGCTAGAGTTATTCAAATAGGAGAATGTCCAATGGAATTGTATGAATCAAGGAGAAGACATTTTAGGCTGTAATCAGTACCATACATTATAATTGATGGAGTGATTTTCAAAAGGGACATTGGAGGTATGATTTTAAGGTGTGTTGAAACTAATCAATTTGACAAGCTTTCTGAGTAATTTCATGATAGTCCTTATAGAGGCAATTTTTTAGCCAAGAAAAAAGCTATAAAATTATTATATATGGTTACTTTTTGTATTATTTAATTAGGGATGAACATACATGGGTTAGTAAGTGTGCAAAGTGTGCAATGTTTGTAGGAAAAAAGAGACTAGCTACTATGCCACTAAGGCCCATTTAGGTTGAGTAGGATTTCATGAAATGGGGTTTGGGATTCATTGGAATTATACATACTCCATATAGTTTTAGTCATAAGTGGGTCTTGACATCTGTAAATTATTTCACTAGGTGGGTGGAAGTTGTGACTTTGAAAGAGGCAAATGAGAACTCTGTACTTGAGTTTCATGATAGTTTAGTCACCCATTTTGGATTACCTTCCACTATAATATCAAAAAATGATTTGGAATACAATAGTGCAATGGTATATGAAGGTATATTTAGAAAATTATTTATTTTAAATCTTCATCAAATTACTATCCACATGGTAATGGACTAGCTGAGTCCACTGACAAGAACATGATTCAAATCATCAAAAGAACACTAAAAGATAATCAGATATCTTGGAATACAAATTTGAAGAATAATTTAAGGGATGATAGGATCATCCCCAAAAATGCAATTAATCATTAACCTTATCTCTTAGTTTATGGAAGAGAAGCAAGGCTACCTATCTCATCAGAGCTTCAAGATTTGGAGCTTACACACTAGTTAGAGCTTCTAGAAAGTGATGCAATGGAGGTTAGGATGAATTAACTGAGAGAATTGGAGGATATAAGAAATGACACCATGCATACCAAGTGGTCAAACTAGCATCAAGTGAAGAAATTTTTTGACAAAATATCTTCATCAACAACATTCCAACAAGGATACATAGTACTCAAATGGGATGAAGAGTATGTAAAGCTAGGTAAGCACTCCAAATTTAATAGTCTTTAAAGTGGACCATATATTACAATTTATTGTAAGGAAAACAATGCTTCCTATTTAATTAGATTAAGTGGAGATTAAATTCCCATTCCTATGAATGGGATGTTCCTCAAGTACTACTATTGGGAGACTCACTCCTTTGTACATAGTCATAGTTTCATTCCTCTAAGAGTACATGTGTACATGATTTTAGTAATTACTATTCTCTTTAAATATATTATGGTTGTTTCCTCTAAGTTGATAGGTACACATGTTGTTTGTTTTAGTTTATTTGTTGTGTTTGTGTGTCTACAATTTTTCCCAATCTCTATATATAGTTTAGGCCTATTTTCTCTAGAGATTTTGCATTTACTTGAAGAGAAGGCTAGTCAACCCCTAGGAGTCACCAAATATGTTGGCCAATTTTATCCCACATACAAATATTATACCTATGTGGTTAACTGAGCAAAGTTATAGAGATTTGAAGGATCAAAAGATGACTTGCATAAGCTATAAAGAGCCAAACCATCATCAGGATGTCATGAAAAAGTGGATGGGCTAACTTGATCATGCACTTAATAAGTTTTCTTAGAAACAATCTCAAGCTAAAAGAGTCACATGGAAATTATTCCCTTAATGCTAAGATCATTCTCTAAAAATTTCATGTCTCGATGAGTTCTCTATCTCAAGATATAAGCCTTAAAAATAGAACAAGTAGATGAAGATGGTTAGATGAGCATCAAATTAAAGCCTAAAAATTAATCATTAGGTTTAAAATTATGATGGGTGTGCAAACATCAATGATAGTCATGTGGACATCAATGATGAACATGTAGATGTCAAAATAAAGTCTTGTAAAATAGTCATTTAAGTTAAAATAAAGGTAAATCCAAAGGTTGACATTCAAATATACATCTAGATCCAATAGAGTGAGGGAAATTATGACAAAAATTGCACCAATAAAATATAAGGGCTCATATTATCTCATACCATGGAAATATAATGATGCAAGAAAGTTTAAAAGAGTCAATAGGCCAAGTCAATATAGATAGCCAATGAACCAAGTCGACCCAAGATCATTTCCATTAGAGGTTCAATAAGCATTTTTTGACCAATGAAAATAGATACATAGAGCCAAGCTCAAATATGACTAAGGTTGAACTAGAGTAGGTATTTCAAAGGGAATTTTCACCATTAGAATCTAGTCTTGACCTCTAGTTTAAAGGTTTATAACCTGTCAACTCAGTTCTTAAGGTGAAAATATGGTCTCATGACTGTATTCATTATTATATAAAGGGGACCTATACATGTAATAAGTTCTTGGTTCCTACAAGGTTCAAAGGTAGAATAGGTTTATTTAAACCTAATATAATTTAGGAGCAAGGCTATGCATCTTAAAGGTTTTCATTGATATAATAGCTATATGAAAATTAGTAATTTAGATTTCAATCTATAGCTAATCTATGTTCATGGTTTGTAGTAGAGATAATGTTAAGGCATAAATGTGATAGTTAGATCATATGCTTAAGTTAGACAATCATAGTTATATCTAGTCCATACATAATAAATCTTTATCTTTATAGTAGAGGCAAGTAAAAAATTGGCATTGAAGTGTTTATCCTAGTTTTTAAATAGAGTTTACATGTTGTTCATCTACTCTTCATATGGATATTTTCATACACTTTAAGTCATTAAGTACCAAATCATGCATGAGAAGGATAAAATGAAGATAACCAGTCATCAAGCACCAAATCATTCTCAGTTGATTATATAATTAATTTTTCATGCATCTTCCATAGACTCCATACAAATAAAGGCATTCAAACACTTCAAAATTAGCTCCAATCTTGAGTTAACAACTGAGGATGGACATAGTTTTCATACAAGAGTTTGCCAAATTAAAAAGGGCTCATAACCTTCCTTTCAACACCAATATTTAATATCATGCATGAGTTTGAAGATTTCAAGGATATTTGAAGACTTTGTTAATATTTTAAAAGGAATTTAGTCTTGAGTTAACTCAAGCAAGACTAATCCTTGTCTCCTCTTTGCCACATTGGCTATAGTCCTTTTTAGCTATATATGTTGGGTTTTGAAACCCATTTTTAGAATGATCCCTAAAGTTGTGTATGGAGAGATAAAAAAATTGTAACTTGCACTATAAAATCAATAAATAGAGTTATTTGTAGATCAGTTTATGGTGGTGGTGTGTATTCTTGAATGTGTATTTGCATATAAGTGTGATAATTGTCATCTTTTATAGGTCCTTTCCTCACCTACTACTATAATTTCATCCTCAATAGGTTAATTGAAGAGCTAATAATAGAAATTACATTGAATATTGTTTGTATGTAGTGTCTTTAGGGACCTTCATGCACATACCTTCAATATACAAATCTTCTTTCAAGCCTTCCTTTGAAATGCTAATGTTTAGGACTAGTCTGTAGAGTTCATTTTGATCCATATGGGTGCCTTAGTTTCAAATATTTTAGAGGATAAATAATTATTTAGGTGAATCACCAAAGGTAAAGTAGGTTTCATTTTTAGTTTCTTCTCCCCTTTTCACCCTAAAATTCAAAATAGGTTTAGTAATTGTTCATCAATTCATATATTTAGAGGAGCTAGCCTCATCAAAATCTAGAGGTTTAATCTAGATATAAGCATCCCATGGCCTTAGATCATTCCCATGTTAGTCTAGGTATGAGTCAGACTTAAGAAATTTAATCTTTATTAGGTGATATTTGCATAGCTAACAAGACCTCCACATGAACATCCCCTATATTTTTTAGTTGGTTAACATCTCAATTAAGAAAACAATATTTCAAAAACTCAAAAAAATCAAAATATTCCACAAATCAAACATTAAGACTTAAGAAAGACATTTTTCCATCTATTTTAAATTATTTATTTATGTTATTTACCATATTTTATGTACATTACATATCATTTATCATACACACATTCTTTCATGATATATATGAGTGAGATGCATGACATATATGTTACACATGATACATGGATGTATAGGTGAAAGACATTCCTATACGTAGGATCCATACCAATGTTGGGGGAATCTTATTCCATAGGTCACATTGATATATTTCATGTCTATCTATGGCATTCCATTTAACATGTTGAGGCACATCTATGGCTTACACATGTCTTTCTCTTTATTATATTATATGGATATGATACTTTTAAATGATGTGACATTAACACAGATTGATAGTATAGACTAGTTTGAATTTTAATATGATTTATCTATAATATTTAATTTCATAGTAAGTAACTCATTTCCTTTCTATTATTAAAAACCCTTTAGGCTCAACTAATGGAAAAGTACATAATATTTTAAAACATGATTAATTATCCACAATAACTAATGAGTAGTTAACATTATGATTTTGAAATATATACACCATTCAAATTTATCATATAAATGCAATAAGGATAAGAATATAAAGTAATATATACTAATTTAATCCACTATTCTAGCATATTATCAACTTACACTTATCCCCAAATAGGTATACGATGCTACAAAAATAGTAGCAATATATAGCTAATTAAAACTCAAATTTTAATGAACTACTCATTAATAATGAAATTTAAAATAAACCAAATTAAGATATATATACAATATGTTAAGCACGAGATATACTCAGAGGGGGGGTGAATCAATATATCATATATCTTATAAAAATTTCCTTTAACCAAATTCCACTTAATCAAAAATTCAAGATATGCAATAAAACTCAAACAATAAACACCACACAAGATAGAGAGAGACACCAGATATAACGTGGAAACCTAATGTTGGAAAAACCATGAAGAAACATCTCAAGTATATGAATGAGCACCAACCCAAACAATATTTTCAAGCACAAACTTGCAAGAGCACCAACCCATTTACTGAGCACCAACCCATCAACTATTCATGAGCACTAACCCATAGGAGCACCAAACCCCTTTGCCGAGCACCAACCCAAAAACTATTCATGAGCACTAACCCACAGGAGCACTAACCCCTTTACTGAGCACCAACCTAGCAACAATTCATGATCACCAACCCATAGGAGCACCAACCCATTTTCTAATCACCAACTCAACAACAATTCATGAGCACCAACCCACAAGAGAACTAACCCCTTTGCCAAGCACCAACCCAACAACAATTCATGAGCACCAACCTACAGGAGCACCAACCCCTTTATTGAGCACCAACTCAACAATAATTCATGAGCACCAACCCACAGGAGCACCAACCCCTTTGTGTATTCCACACACCTATCTCTCAATGTTGCTATATCAACAAATGATAGTTCAATACAACATCTCTTTCCTCTCTCTCTCACTTTTGCTCTTCTAAGCTAGATATAACAAATACAAATCATATTCATCTCTCACAATTGCTCTTCTAAGCTAGATATTACAATATCAAATCAACCTCTATCTCTCATATTACAAATGGCTTCTCAAGCCTTTATTTATAGCTTTCCAAATGACCTTTGGCCTTCCCCCTTTGTGACCCTTCAATCCTCATGGAAAATGGCACCAAACTTGTATGACCCTTCATATTCAAGCCTTTGAAAAGTCATGTGGTGACCCTTCATGACCAAAAATGTCCTTCCCACTTTTGTCCTTATCTTGGCGACTTTTTGTATTCCTCAAAGTGTCCCTTCATGAGAAATTGTGCCCTTCCTCTTTTGTCTTCACTTGGTGACTCTTGGAATTCTCCAAGATGACTCTTCATGGGAAAATGCATCCCATCCTTCTTTTGTCTTTATCCTGTAGCTCTTTGACTTATCCATGGGCCCTTCCTTTCTCTCATATGCAACCAAAAATATATTCATTAATATTAAATAAATATTAACTCACATTAGCCAAGATATATTTATTGCAAACAACATTAAATGCAATGGGGCCTTTATCACCAATAATACTAGACCTTTGACATTAATGACAATATTTCCAATAATATCCCCCTTTGTCATTGATGGCAACCTCAATCTTGAAACTACCACATCCTATCACCTACAAATACTATCATCTAAAAACATACAGTAACTCCACCTTATTGTAGTAACTTGTACCTATTCCCTATACCTATTTTTGCACTTATACATGTACCTATTATTCTCCCTGTTTGACATCAATGGCAAAGGGCCTACCTGGAGCTAACACTTAGCTCCCCCTCAATTGATTTTGAACATCAATGACAAGAAGTAATATAAATTACTCCCAACTCCTCTTGAAGATATTTGAATGTATCCTTTGATCATGCCTTTGAGAAGATATCTGATAAATCATTGCATGTCCTTTGATAATCTGTAATCAACTCATTTGAATATTTTCTTCTAATCTCACAACCTTCTGCATGAAACTTTAAGGTGTATCCTTGAACACATATTTGAATTACACTCAATAGATTATGCTTACAAAACATTCTTAGCTTTGGTTCTACTAATATCCAAACTTGAAATACCTTTTTTGGCTATCCTAGCAGTGGTTTTATCTCCGAATCTCATTGTACCACCATTGATCTTCTTTAGAGTAATGAACTTACTTTTATCTCCTATCATATGCCTTGAACATCTGCTGTCAATGAACCATGGTTGATCTTTATTTCTTACATGAAAAGTTGTTTGCACCAACATAGAATCTTCAGGTTGTTTCTTCTACCATGAACATGTCTAAACCTTCTTCCTGATGAATGGAGCTTTGAAACTCTGATCCTTATTCATTGAATCTACATGAGTATCCTTTTCCTTCTTTCTAAAACTGTTAGCTCTTTTTCAACATTTTAATTTCTTGTGACCATAATCATTTGAAACACTTTAAAACTTTTAAACACTACATATGCAAGAATCATTCTAATAGCCTCAAACCTTAACACTAGTGCAAAATTTTCTTCAAAAATCTATTCACTCAAAAGATATACAAATTAATCTGTCAACTCACCTTCTTGTCATGCAACATAGCCAAGACCCAATAGTATCCACCATGCTTCAATTTTTCTTAAAAGTGTCTCCTTGAAGTCTTAAAAGAGATACCCCACACAAAAGGGTTATAGAAACAAATCTCAGGATATTCCCACATCTTCTATGTTTCTTCCTTGATCTTGTTATGTTTTTATTTTAGAATCCATTTAAGCATGTCTAACTTTTTTGACTTACTAACCTTATCATTTATGATGTTTTTCGTCTTCTCAACTTTTGCAACTATCTTATCTTGACAAAGCTCATGCTCAAATGTAACAAGAGATTCTACACATTCCTTCTTATCTGATTCTTTATCTACTATATCAAGTAATTCATTTTCATTCTTAAACTCAACTTGATCAACCTTTACTATTTTAGGTCTCCAAACCTGAATTTGTCTTTTCTCATATTTTCTAGGGTCTCTAAATCCTTTGTAATACCTTGAATATCTCTTTACTTTATTTTGGCATAATCTAGCAATATGGCCAACCTCATGACAACAAAAGCAAACAATATTTTTCATACCTTTTTCTTGAATGTGACTGAGATCTCCCTTTGACTAATTGCTTCTCCTCATATAGTCTCTTACCTTATGACCAACATGATGAAAAAAAACACAACGGCCATGAAAATAATTTGAAAACATGAAAGCATTGGGCTACCTGATTGACTTCTTTGATTTGCCTTCAAAACTTGCATCCTTCTTTCCTTGGACTAATATTTCATGATCTTTCTCAACCTTGATTATAAGCTTCTCATGATTATCCTTTAAAGAACCTAACTCAACCTTCAACTAATTACACTCTTCTTATTTTGATGTTAAAATTGAATTTGTAGCCTCTAACTGATTCTTAAGATCCTAAATAAATATCTTATTTTCTTTTACTTCTATAGCCAACTTAGAATCCAAGATACACACCTGTTCCTTAAGAGCCTCAACCACAGATTTCAACTCTTGACTTTTCTTCTTTAGTTGCTTGGCCATCTTATGCTTTTCTTTGATCTACCTTCAAGCTGTTAAACCCTTTCTGAAGGAACCTGCTCTGATAAAAATTGTTAAGCATGAGATATACTGAGAGGTGGGGTAATCAATATATCATATATATTATAAAACTTTCCTTTAACCAAATTCCACTTAATCAAACATTCAAGATATGTAATAAAACTCAAACAATAAACACCACACAAGATATAAAGAGACACCAGATATAACGTGGAAACCCAATGTGGGAAAAACAATGAAGAATAATCTCAAGTATATGAATGAGCACCAACCCAAATAATAGTCACAAGCACAAACTTGCAAGAGCACCAACCCCTTTGCTGAGCACCAAACCAACAACTATTCATGAGCACCAACCCACAGGAGCACCAAACCCCTTTGTCGAGCACCAACCCAATAACTATTCATGAGCACTAACCCACAAGAGCACTAACCCCTTTTCCAAGCACCAACCCAACAACAATTCATGGGCACCAACCCATAGGAACACCAACCCCTTTTCTGAGCACCAACTTAGCAACAATTCATGAACACCAACCCACAGGAACACCAACCCCTTTACCAAGCACTAACCCAACAACAATTCATGAGCACCAACCCACAAGAGCACCAACCCCTTTATCGAGCACTAAATCAGCAAAAATTCATGAGCACCAACCCATAGGAATGACAACCCCTTTGTGTATTCCACACACCTATCTCTCAATGTTTCTATATCAACAAATGATAGTTCAATGCAACATCTCTTTCCTCTCTCTCACCTTTTCTCTTCTAAGCTAGATATAACAAATACAAATCATATTCATCTCTCACAATTTCTATTCTAAGCTAGATATTACAATATCAAATCAACCTCTATCTCTCATATTACAAATGGCTTCTCAAGCCTTTATTTATAGATTTCTAAATGACTTTTGGCCTTCCCCCTTTATGACCCTTCAATCCTCATGGAAAATGGTGCCAAACTTGTATAACCCTTCATATTCAAGACTTTGAAAAGTCATGTGGTGACCCTTCATGACCAAAAATGTCCTTCCCACTTTTGTCCTTATCTTGGTGACTTTTCGTATTCCTCAAAGTGGCCCTTCATGAGAAATTGTACCCTTCCTCTTTTGTCTTCACTTGGTGACTCTTGGAATTCCCCAAGATGCCTCTTCATGGGAAAATGCATCCCATACTTCTTTTATCTTTATCCTATGGCTCTTTAACTTCTCCATGGGCCCTTCTTTTGTCTCATATGCAACCAAAAATATATTTGTTAATATTAAATAAATATTAACTCACATTAGCCAAGATATATTTATTGCAAACAACATTAAATGCAATGGGGCCTTTATCACCAATAATACTAGACCTTTGACATCAATGACAATATTTCTAACACAATATACAACTGACACTACAAATAATAGTATAATAAATAATGTTTATCGATGATTTTACCATAGCAACTACCATACAGACTAAAATAAAATAATGTCAAAGGTACAATAGTAAAATAGAGCTTTAATAAGAAAAGTCTTACAATAAATATAGTAGTTGTGAGTATCAAAAATGGTTCAGATTTAACTATAGATATGGAGATCATCATTTGGGCACTTTACCTCCAACCATATACCATAGGTCTCCTACACATCTCCCCATTGGGAGTGGCCCTTCTATTAATGAAGGGGAAAATAATGGTGATTCAAACATCAATAACTCATCTAGAACAATGGTAGTACAATCATTATTAAATGTATTAGTCATAAATACCATTTAATACATCCTCTATTTAGTATGACATTGCACATGCATGTAAACTAGAAAGTATAGTGGACAAATAATGTATACAAATCTAACATTACTCTGGTATAAAAACTTCATTATAGTTTTTAGACTTTAAACAAAGTTACATCCTAATTTGTAATATGATTAATAATCTCTACTATAATACATCACATTACTACCCTTAATTTTAACCTATGATGAGTGATTTAAATAGGATCATTGCCTATCACCCATCATCCATTACCAAGAATAGTAGACACAATATAAAATTAAAAAACTTTCATTTTAACATGGTAAACATAAAAATAGTCTAAACATCAAATTGATAGGTTTCTATTTCAAGTCAATACTCATAAATTGTAAGCCTTTAAGCTAAAATAACTAGCGAATTAATTTACATGGTTTAATTAAGATTATAATGAAAAATTTATACACTCAAAGTTTCATGTACACATTCAAGTTCTATTCATATTCATATATAACCTTAAATATTCTATTTTAAGCCCAAAATTTTATTTCTTAAGTTGTATGCAAATCTAACCAAGATAAAAATAAAATTTCATAGGTTAAAAAATATAAGTTTGTTTAATACTCTAATTTTAAAACCATTACATAATGTTAAGGTATCAAAATCTCAAAACATAACATAATAGTATCTCTTTCTAGCTCAAGATGACTTAATTAAATATAGTTGTTGGCCAATTTTGGAAAACATACTAAGCTTGTGACAATATGGATCAGGTTGCTAATGGATGAGTAGATGGATAGGTTGTAGAGACCCTTCAAAATGTCAAGAGTGCTTGGAATGAGTATGAAAGTGCATGGTTTTCATCTGGGTCTTCATTATGTTTATATAGACATTTTGGGGCTAGTGACAAAATCTTTGAGTAGGCAGTTTGCCAACATTATTATTGCCACATGTGGATGAGTCAAGAATAACTCGTCATATGGGTCTATTCACATTATTCCCAAGAACATATGATGCAATTTATAGGTCATCCTATGAAGCACAACAAAATATATGAAGACTCATAGTTAGCCTCTTAGACAAAATTCTTTAAGTTTCCATACTTAGCTAATTTGCAAAGAAGCTTAAATAAATTCGAGTGAGAATATTGATGAGGACATATCTCATATGTGTGATAGTCTTAGGAAAAAGTGGTTATATGGGTTTGTCTAGATTAGTACCTAATTGAAACATGCTAATCTTTAGGCCATTCACTAAATCACGACAAAAGTTATACATGTTCAAAATTGGTTCTTTAGTCAAAATTCTCTAAGTTTCCACACAACCATTTTTTACCATGACAAATATGCGGATGTCATGCAAAATTATATAGGGTAGCTCACTTGAACATTTTTAAAAGATATTTAGAAGGATCTCGGGACTAGTGGATCAAGTGGGTTCATCCCTTTTAGTATAAAGAACATCTCCTACAAATTTGGTGCCTCCATGATTTTTTGACTTCAAGATCCAAGCCTTCAAAGTTAGTAAAAAATAATATTATGTTTGTGCTAATTTCAACCTTAAGACATAAAAAAAATCCATTGAAGTCTAAATTTGATGGTCTACGAGAATGTCAAATAACATTCATCTTAATGTCAAGTTTAAGCTTAAGCAAAACATATCCTATTGAGCTTAAATTTGATGATCATGTGAATATCAATGATGGTCATGTTAACATCAAGTTTAAGCTTGAGAAAAAAAATCCTATTGATATTAAATTTTATGGTCATATGAACATCAATGATGGTCATGTAAACATCATTTGACAGGAGTGAAGATGTCAATTTTAATAACATGAAGTAGTGGTTGGATTTCAAAAAATAGGTCCCAATTGATCTAACAGTGTGTGTTGCATCATACATCCTAATCCAATGGTGTGGTAAAAGGTCAAAGGTTTAGATAGCTCAAGATATCTACATGTGGCATAAGTGTGTGAATCTATAGACTAACAATAAATCCTAAGGATCAATGCATGTTTGATATGTGGCACCAGCATGGACAAAGATGACAAGTCAAGGGTAAGATCAATTGCTAGCACTTGATCATATAGATCAATATTAATGGAGTGAGCATAGGTCAAAATGTTAATGGATTCAATTTGGATTGCCAATAAACAATAGGAAAAGGATCAAGTTGGGGCATTTTCAACTAAGTTCGATGGAGTAATTTGACTAGACTAAAGTAAATGAATAGACTTGAGCTGGTGGAAATACATGGAACCAAGTTTGATGTGGATCTTAGTGGAACTAAAATGAAGATTTTGAGACCAAGATCCACCATTAAGGCTCTATAGAGATAGATTAGGTCTTTTATACCTAATCTAGATCAAAGGTTAGCAAGTTGTGGCTAAATGGGACTAGACATCGAGCAGAGTATGGAAAATTATAGGAAAACTAATGGTCTTAGATAGGTTTTCTATCTATAAATGAACCTATGATCTAGATATGAAAATAGACTAGATATCTATTTAGTGAAAAGGGTCCCATCTATCAATGTGGCTCCATCATCAATAAAATAGGTACTTTACCACTCGAGGCATGACATGATTGTGAGTTTCAATACTCAAGGATTTGAACCTCATGAACATGTCAAGTGGACTTAGGGTCTAAGGTGGCAAGATAGTAGCTAAAATAGTAGTTAAGGTAATTGTTTCCATTCAAATAGACATTGGAATTATGAATAATAATCCCTTATCTTCTTGTGGGATCTCTCAGCCAATGAGAGGAGGTTGAGGATTATTGAGATAACATGAGATCTATTTGTTGATCAAGGTACAAAAAGCTAAAGAAATAAAGTGTTTCCACCTCACTTCTTGATCTCCAGGACTTTTATCCACTGTCCAAGGCATTATTATCATCTCTCTTTTTCTCTTTCTACTATATATAGAGTCTTTTGAGAAAAAAATAGATCCTCTCTATTTTCTCTACTCCTCTCTTAGGCATGACCAAACTCTACCAAGATAGAGGTTGTAACCTTTTGAGATTAATACAATTCAATTTTAGATTTAATTCCTTTGGTATAATGTGTACATGTCAGATTTGCATATGTGGTAGAGGTTTCTCCCTTGTCAAATTATGATCTCACCTAGTTACTAGTTCATCTTGTTATACAAGTAATGTTTAGTGTTATACATCTCTTGATTGAAGTCTGCATGTGAATACTGTGACTAGTTAGTGTCTTATTCTAGACCTCTCCATCATTTACCTCAATTTAGATTATTTGGTGAACCTCTTCATGAATAAATTATGTATGATAGATATTTTTAATCCTAGATATAGTCTTGTGCTTGTTTCATTAGTGTTTAAGAGTCATTTAGAGTGGATCAACCATAATTTAGGTGCATCACCATTATTAGCCTAGGTTTCCCTTTCATGTTCTCTCTCTCTCCCTTTTCTTTTGTAATTAGTGGTTTTTTTTAGTGGAAATGATCTAAAATGATTCATTAGAGGAGCTATCCTCCTTTAAAATCCTAGAGGTCTAACCCCATTATAGGATACCCATAGCCTAGGGTTAGTCCCATGTTGATCTAGATTTGGAATTAGGATATGAACACTCCCACCTCTAGCTAGGGTGAAATCTAGATCTCTAACAATTTTTGCATGCTTAGTGGGACCAAGGTCTAAATGAGTGGAAATATTTTGGTGTGTCTTTCCTTTGATCAAATTTTGGAAGCAAGCAAATTAGCACCAATGGTGACACCAAATCAAAAATTCTAGTTATGAGCAGACTGGGTATGTCTCAATGAAGTCTCTAATCACTTTTTTGCATCTAATTTGACATATGAGGTTAATATGAATAGATATGGTAGATATTCCTATTATCCACCTCCTTATCAAGAACTCTAATATGATCCTCATGATCCATATGAGCCTAATCATCCCTACCAAGATTTATATCAAAATTATGAGGAACCTTGGCAAGTTTCTCATGACCCTTATTTATCAAGGTAATACCTCTTACCTTCATCATAATCCTCACCAACAATATGAGGACCTATCTCAATTATATATGCTAAAATACTACCCTAATCTTTCCTATGGATAGCAAGCCCATCATAATACTACTCTTGATCAACCCTATCATGAGCTATCCATACCAACACTTAAGAAAAATTTAATAAGCCTTGACAAGCATGCACTAGAATTATACTCATAGAAATGTTATGGCCAAGATGTCCCCAATCACTTGATTCATCATGTGAGAGAGTCATTTTAGTGAATAAAATAAGAATGGACACCTATTGAGAGAGTAAATTGGAACAATCTCATAGGTGACATGATGGATGTAAGTGGTTACATTCAAAGCATTAAGGGAAAGATAAAAGGCATTAAGGAATAGTAGGTACAACCTTGACAATCTTATGTGCCTACATATACATCACCTCAACATTCTTATGTGCCACCCATTCCTACCCAAGAGACCATTCTAAGTGTCCCTTTGAGTATGCCAAGTTCTTCATGTGTTTCTCAGACCATTCCTTCTTGGAGATCTATCTAAGAGAGCTGTCAAAGAAATAAGGAGATTATTGTGGGATAGCCTTTTTTTGAGAACCAAGACTCCATCCTTCCTCAAGAACCCTCTATAAATTCCTTCAAGGTTCCAATCTAGAATTAAGTGGTGAAGTCATGGGGTAGGCAAAGTAAGGTAAATATGGATTTGAAAATCCAAGTTAAAGAAGGATCTAAACCTATGCAAACCTTTCTCATCCCTCCTTAGTAGTCTTACTGTGTTATTTATATTTATGAATACACTAAAAACCTTAAATAGAAGATATTTTAAGAGAATATAGTGAAGCAAATCAAAGAGTGAGTTGAAGACAAGGAAAGAAGAGGAGAATTAAAATCAAAAGGTCAAAGGGGAACTTTTATATTTTCCATCATGGAACTAAATCATGCAGTCAAGAAAATCCAAGGTCACTCAATCCCCTCCCTCCCCTCTTAAAGAATCTAGTTCATCTCCATCATGGAAATCCATTCAAAGTAGTAGGCATAATAAGGAGGAATTAGTAATTATAGAAGTGAAACATGAGACCATGCATCCTTTACTCCTCTCCCCCCAAAAGCCCATATCTTTTCCTTCATGGAGAGCCATTCAAGAGGCAAAGAAATAAGAAGAGGATGTGAAGATGATCCAATAAAATCAACTTCAAGATCAAAATTAGATACCTATAGTAACTTATTTAGACCTTTATCATCTTGATGAATATTTTCAAGGATCTGTTATGCCACTCTTTGAGAAAGAACCTCTCCTTTGTGAGGAAAACCAAGAATATGCAACTAAAGAAGTAGGAAATGAAGGTGAATTGAGTGACTAGGAATAATAAATCATGATTGAGACACCTCTTGGCAAGGAAAAACATGCTTCGATTTCTAGGATGATGCAAAGATAGAACAAGTGTAAGAGAAATCTAAGGTAGAAGCTAAGATACAAGTACAAGAATAAGTACATGAGAAAGAAGTTGTTGATGTAAAATAAAAATATGTCCTAATTGGAAAAGTTGATGATGTTTTCCATGAGTTTGTTGATAACACATAAGCTACCATTTACCATGAAGGATAATATCTTGTAAGTGAAGAATAAGTTGAAATTAAGAGAATGCTCAGTCATCAACTTGATATTAAAAATGAAGCAGTGTTGATTGACCAATTTGAGATGTCAAAAGAAGGATTTCAACCTCATGTTTGTGGTCAAGAAATTAATATTCTTTCTTCTGACATCTAGTTTGAAAAAGGATCCAATTGAATTGTAACTTCATGAGAACAAATATTCTGATCTATTTGATATCTTTAATTCAAGTTTTTCTTTACTTGAATGTGGTCCATTGTAGGATAAAATGAGTGTTATCATCAAGTAAGAGGTATTTTTTCTCTTAGGAGATGACATGTTTGAAATTTTTAAACATGGTTATCAAATTTTCTCTCTAATTTTTTACATATATCTACTCTTAGAAGATGAGAATGAGATCAAATGGCCTCAAGAAGTCACATGATCAGGTCCATCTCCCTAAGGAGACACATCAAGCTAGTATATACGTTCATGATTAGTAGTTCAAGAATGAGGAAGAACTAAAGTTGTTCCTATAAAGTCCACAAATTTGGAAGGATTATGGTTGGCTTTTAAACTCATGTCCATAATTCATGCACCTAAAATTTGTAGTAGAGGAACCAATTACATCCCTAAAAATACATGATCATCCAATTGCTCATAGTTGTAGAAGAGAGATATAAAGAAAAGACAAGTATGCTTCAAAGATAAAAGGTGCACAAAATAGTTTCCCATTTGACCTTGGTGGAAAATACTTATAGATTGCATTCATGTACATATTAGAATAATTTTCATGCTTTCCTCTAAGTGCTATTTTTGGCACCTTTGTTTGTTATCTTCTTTTTGTTCTAGGTTAGTTTCCCTTTCAATAAATGCTTTGGGTACTCTATTCTATTTTATTCCTTTTGGTATTTGTGTTTGTTTCAAAGAGAGGTTAGATCAGGATTGGTAGTTAGTTTCAATACCAAGGTTAATATGTTATATCTAAATAAAGAATCCATGCCCAATAGACTTGACTAGGCACATGGTCTAGGTTATTTTGCATAGATAGGAATTCAACCCCTATGAGTTACCAAAGATGTTGGCCAATTTTGACCCACATACCAAGATTTCACCCATACGTATTAGGTTGCTAATGGATGAGTAGATCGATAGGTTTTAGAGACCCTTTGGAATGTTAAGAGTGCTTGGAATTAGTATGGAAGTGCATGATTTTCATCTAGTTCTTCACTACATTGATATAGATATTTTAGGGCTAGTGGAAAAAATTCTAAGTAGGTAGTATGCCGAAATTATTATTATCATGAGTGGATGAGTCAAGAAGAATTAGTCATATGGGTATATTCACATTAGTCCCAAGAACATATGCACCAAGGTTTAGGTCATTTGACAAAGTGCAATAAAAGATATGAAGAGTCAAAGCAAGCCTCTCAAAAAAAAATTGCTAAGTTTCCATACTTATCCAATTCAAAAAGAAGATCAAATATAGCTAAGTGAATATATTGATGAGGCCATATCTCGCATGTGTGATAGTATTAAGAAAAATAGATCATATGAGTTTGTTTAACTTAGTCCCTAGTTATAATGTGCTAATTTTCAATCCATCTACTAAAGCATGAAAAAAATTATGCATGTTCAAAGTTATCTCCTTAATCAAAATTCACTAAGTTTCCACACTTATCCTTTTTTGACCATGATAAGTACATAGACGTCATGAAAAATTTCATAGGGTATCTCACTTGAATATATTGTAAAAATACTTAGAAGGCTCCTAAGACTAGTGGATCAAGTGGGTTCATCCCTTTTAGTATCAAGAACAACTCCTATAAATTTGGTGCCTCAATGATTCTTGTGATTCAAGATCAAGGCCTTCAAATTTGGTTAAAAAGCATAAGACATTCATGCTAACATAAAAGTTAAGCCATAGAAAAAATCCATTGGATTCTAAATTTGATGATTTGTAAGATGTTAAATATGTCTATGAGCATGTCAAATGGCATTCATGCTAACATCAAGTTTAAGCTTGAGAAATATAAATCATATTGATCTTAAATTTGACATTTGTGTAAATGTAAATGATGGTTGTGTGAGCATCATTTAATAATATCAAGAACATCAATTTTAAGATCATGAATTAGATGTTATATTTCAAACAATGGGTCCCAATTGATCTAACAGTCCATGTTTCATCGTACATCTTGATCCAATGGTATAAGAAAAGGTCAAAGGGTTAGATAGCTTGAGAGATAGATACATGGAATAAGTACATGAAGATACATATTGATAACAAATATTTAACATTGATGAATGTTTGGCACATGGTTTTAGCATGGACAAAGTTGATAAGTCAAGGGTGAGATCAATAGTTAGTGCTTGATTATATAGATCAAGATCAATGAAGCAAGCATAGGTTAAAATGTCAATAGAGTTGAGTTAGATTGCCAACAACCAATGGGAAAAGGATCGAGCTAGGATATTATTTACTAAGGTTGATGGAGTAGTTTGACTTGGGAAAAGCAAATAAATAGACCTGATCTAGTGGAAATACATGGAACTGAGTTTGATATAGATCCCAATGGAACCAAAATGAAGATTTTGAGACTAGGCTCCACCATTAAGGATATACAGAGATAGATTAGGTATTTTATACCTAATAGAGATCAAATGTTGAAAAGTTGGTAGTTAAATGGGACCAATCATCGAGTAGAGTATGGATAATTATAGTAAAACCAATGGTCTTAGATTTATTTTCCATCTATAGATGAACCTATGATCCATATATGAAAAATAGAGCATATATATATTTAGTATAAAGGGTCCCATCTGCTGATGTGGCTCCATCATTGACAAGTAGGTACTTTATCTCTCAAGGCATGGCATGATTTTTAGTTTCAATATTTGAGGATTTTATCCTCATGAACACGTTAAGTTTAATTAAGGTTTGAAGGTGATAAGCTAGTAGTTGGAAAAGCAGTTAAGGGCCTTGTTTACATTTAAATAGACTTTGTCACTATGCATAACAAGCCCTTTTTTAGTGGGATATCTTAGCCAATTGGAGGAGCTTGATGATTATTGAGATAACAAGAGATCCACTTATTGATCAAAGCATGCAAACAAAAATAAATCAAGTGTTGTCACCTCACTTCTTGATCTTGAGGACTTTCTTCCACTCTCCAAGGAATTATTCTCATCTCTCTTTCTCTCTTTCTCTCTTTCTACTATATATAGATGATTTTGAGACAAAAAATGGATCCTCTCTATATTTTTTCTACTCTCTCTCTTGGGCATGACCAAACTCTACCAAGATGGAGCTTGGAACCTCTTGAGATGAATATAAGACTATTTTAGATTTCATTATTCTATTATAGTGTGTACATGTCAGATTTACATATGTGATAGAGGTTTTTACCTTATCAAATTATGATCTCACCTAGTTACTAGTTCATATTTTTATGTAATTCATGTTTATTGATCTACATCTCATGATTGAAGCCTGTATGTGGATACTGTGACTAGTTAGTGTCTTAGTCTAGACCTCTCCATAATTTACCTCATCTTAGATTATTTGGTGAACCTCTTCATGAAACACTAATGTATGATAGATATTTTAAATCCTAGATCTAGTCTTATTCTTGTTTCATTAGTGTTTAAGAGTTAAGCAGAGTGGATCAACCATAATTTAGGTGCATCACCATTGTTAGCTTAGGTTTCCCTTTCATGTTTTTATCTCTCCCCCCCCCATTTTCCTTTGTCATAATTAGGTTTTAGTAGTGGGAATGAGCTAAAATTATGCATCAAAGGAGCCAACCTCATTAAAAGTCCTAGATATCTGACCCCATTATAGGATACCTATAGCCTGGGATCAGTCCCATGTTGAGCTAGATTTGGAAGTAGGACATGAACACTCTTACCTTTAGCTAGGGTGAAATCTAGATCTCCAACAATATTTTTAGTCTTAACTTACTCAAATTAATTTATGAAGTAGTTAATCCATAATAATCTAAAGTCTTAATATCTATAAAAATATAATAAATAATAGTAAAAGGTTATTCATACTGAAATGCTCCCAACTTAACCAAAGGTTTATCAAAATCCCTCCTTAATAATTTATTTTATAATAACTTCACCCTATAGGTCTAATTTCCACTCTTTTAAATCTTTATTCATTATTTTCAACACCAAAACAACTAATAAATATTATGTTTCATAACATAAGACTGTACATGTATACATTCATGCAAACAAGGTAATAATTCTAAGCTTAAATTCATACATATTGTAAAATCATCTATTATACATGTATTCAGTTATTTTTGTACATATAAATAAGATAATATTTGATATGGATTGATTAACTACAACTATGTATACAAAAAACAAGTCCACACATTGACAAACTTAGCTAAAACTTGCACACCTATAACCATGCATCCAAAAACAATGCCATTTGATTAATCAAAAAAATGCCTACAAACATTTTAACATAAAAATGGAGGCATCAAAGTGTTTCAATATAATTTATTTCATGATTATATGAAACAATCCAAAACTCTTATGTCTATATTAAACATCCAACAAGCAACCATTTAATGCTATGTTATAGATTAAATAATCACAGTCATTTAATAAATGACTTAAAACCTATTTGTTATTCCATGTTGGGTGAGTTTGGTGTATTAAGTTATAAATATTATAATAATAAAAAATATAACAATGCCTATGTTGATGAAAACCCCAAATTCAATTCAACTATAGATGATATGACAATGTCACCCCATAGGCCTATAGATGAGAGTGTACTCTCATCCCTAGGTCCATTGGGGTGTTAATCCATATTTTAAAAACATAACTAATTATGAGTGAGACACTAAATTATTATTAACTTCAAATCACTCTAAACACAACTATGAATGAGGGTACATGACTACAAGGGCATAAATTAGACCATCCATTTTTATGCCTCATAGGCTTAAATTTTTAAAAGAGAAATGTTCATTTCCATGTTGTCTAACTAGTAACATAAACAAAATTTATAATAATAGAATCAAGATATAACCTATTCATAGCTTGAAAAAAATGAAACCCCCATTTAAAAAAAACCTATGACATAATAAATAAAAAATATACTTAACTAAAAAATTCAGAATGTAACAGTCTACTAAACCCCTCAAATGAATCTCCCTTGTTACCTTTTCCACATCCTTCACTATTGTGCATCTCCTTTCCCTTTTCATCTTGTTTATATTCATATTGAAAAACACTAATAGTTTCATGCCATTATTACCATCATAAAAATAGTTATTCTCAAGCACTCAACTCAAGATTATTCATTAAATCATTTACTTACACATATGCTCACTTCAATTTGATTCCAACCAAATTTAGATTTTAATTTGTGTAGAGTTTTATCTAGCCGAGAATAAGGTTTCATGATACTTATACCACCAATGTATTTATTCACCATTTACCAAGAAAATTAAACTTATTTATTCTCACTTTTAACTCACCTTTCTTCCCACTTCATGGAACCCTAATATCTTAATGACTATTTTTAAATTGACTTAATTTTTCAATATATTTACTAAACATTCCCAAAGACATAATAAAACAATTAAAATTTTAAATCTTTTACTCATGTTAAGATTTTATAAAATACCCCAAGCTCTCTAAAGATAACAAAATTTTTTTGAATGTCCCTAAGGACTCTAATGTCCCCAAAAATAAACTTATTAAACATTAATAGTCCCAATTGATTACTTCATTAAGCAAAAATATATTATGTAATAAAAGTCCTTTTATTGTATTTTCACCAAGAAGACAAGATTAGCATATACTTATAAGGTAATCAAACACACACCCAAAATAAAGACACACTCAATAAACAAGCATAATACAACCATCCACATAATTTAGAATTTTATTTTTTAAGAAATAATAACATGTAGCTAACATGAGGCTTAACATCTTTAGGCTTATGAGAGTAATTATTTAATAAAATAAAATGACCTCATACAAGTAATACCAAAATACATAGTCAATAATAATATAATAATGAATAAAAATAATCATACTAATAATGTAAGTAACACTCATCAAACTGAAATCAATATACAATAAAACACTATTTAAGAAATTGAGTTTGTAATTTTGTTATGGTTTTGTTCTCTCAAACCACTATTTTCATCTTCTTCCATTCTCTCTCCTATGATGCTTTTTCCTATAAATATTTACAATAAGGGGTAAATCTATCATGCATCCACCTCTTTCAAAAAATCTAAGTTAGTTTAAGGAAATGATAACAAACTAGAAGTACAAATACAAGGAAATATATTAAAAGATAGATGAAATTACAACTAAATGTAAAAATAATTATTAGTATATAGAATTTCCTGAAATCACTATAATGTTGTATACTTAGATATATAATTCCCACATCATCATAAATTAATAATAGTGGTAACAGAAAAATAATTCACATAAAAAAACTAAACATAATATAATTAATTATACCAAAAAAATCAATAGTTTAATCTATTTAAAAACCAATGTTCTTTTATAGTAGGACATGATATAACATATATTATGTGTAACCCTTAGTCTTATGTTCAACATTTTATTGTCTATTGTGTGTGGATCTCAGATTTGTGTGTGACATTTTATTGTAATTTTATGTGTGACCCTTGGTATTTTATGACATTAAGTAATATTGCATGTGATTTATTATGTGCCATGACAATGATTTTTTTGCTTATAAATGGATAAATTTGGGATTTTTTATATAAATTTTTTATTTTCCTAATTTTTAAGTTGTCATGACTAATATAATGTATCTCCCCATTCATTCATGGTTACATGATTCAAATCATGCACTCTTAATGTGTAATCTTATTTAATGCTTATATTAGTGATAATTACTCTTCTATACCTAATTTATATATAGATATACATATACATATACATATACATATACATATACAGATACATATACATATACATATTCATATACATATTTATATATCTATGTATATATATGTGTGTGTATATATATGTATGTATGTATGTATGCATATCTATATATGTATGTATATACGTGCACACACACACACACACACACACACACACACACACACACACACACACACACACACACACACACACACACACACATTAGCATTAGCATGACACTTGTGTATGAAATCATAAATGCAACATGTCTATAAATCAATCCTAACTCACAGAAGATAAATCATACCATACACTTTTGATTGGGGACACATTTGTGAAGAAAGAACATGACCAATATGGGGATCCATTAGAACTAATTAGGGGATATATTACCATAATACATGGTTCTAGGGATGGTTCCAAATCCTCTAGTCAATCATAATCATACAATAACCCTAAATGAGTCATGTGTTTCGATAACTCACTAAATTAATAACAAGTAAAGTAAATATAATCTAGTGTTCACCAAAGCTTATGACACAATATGAGGGGTTAGTAAATAAATAAACTTGTATAAGAGAATATTAATTAATATATGTATGAGTAAGACCCTAACACATGGAATAATAAGATAAATATTATTTGAAGCCAATACTTATGCTACTTTTATCTACTAACGAGAGAAGCAAAGTTAGAGAATACTTACCTGGATGATGAACCCATTAGGACTCAATCTTTCCCTTGGATAAAGGGGATTCACAAGAGGTTATTGTGGTTTGTAAGGATCACTAAAAAAGGCCAAAGCATCAAATACTTATCTAAAATATTATATTCTCCAAGTACAAACCATAAGCTAAGACGCTTCAAGTAGAATGGTGGAAGAGCAGATTGTAAATAAGTGAAAACAAATAATAACTCTTAATTACATATTAAATAATGAAGAAATGATATTGTATATATAGGTATATTTTACCCTAAAACCTTTTAAAAATCTTGGCCAATAGGGTTAACCTAGCATAATTTCAAAAAATTATTCACTAGGTTATGAGCTAGGTTGGCCAAGAGCCAAACTATTTCCTAAGTGAAAATCACCTGAAACTGTACAGGTTTGACCCAGTAGACCTAGTAAAATTGACTAACAAAAGGGGATTAAGGTGAGGAAAATAAAGATGGAAAGTGGGAAAATACTATAGGATTATGTAAAAGAGGAGTAATAGCTTAGGGAATGGTTTTAGAAGCTGGTTGGATTGGTAATAAGTGGAAATAAGGGATAACAATCCTACAAAGCATTAATGGTCTACTCACCCCTTTCTGAGTGCACCCCTTAGAGTGTGTACTCAAAGAGATTGAGTTTAGATGGTTTTTTGAAAGATGTAAAGCATCAGTATTTGATAAAAGTTAAAAATATTATGTGTATACAACTTGTATGCTTTACATTACATGTCTCATATATATTCTAATGATACACATGTTTCTATGCTAAATCACTTTCTACATTCAAGAGAAGAAATGAGAAACTAAAATAAATGGTCAAGGCTAGAAGATACCTGATTGTAGTCATGCGCACCGAAATCAGACATTGGAAGGTACTCCTCTTTGGCTGTGGAGGAATGACACCTGCAAAGAAAAATAGACTAAACACGAAAAATCATTAGATGAAGAGACGGTGGGCTATCAAGCAAACGCCTGATCCCAGAAGTATGAAGACTTCCTAGAAGGATATCAACCCACTAATTAAAATAGAAATATTTGACAGAAATGGAAATAATGAAAAGATAGAATGAAAGTAAATAAAATATGAAAACACAAATGCATACCTGATATTTAGCGAACTGTTCTACACAGTCACCGGTGTCAGTATCTGTGCCGGTGTCGGTCAGGGGAAGGTGCCGACGTCAGTTAAGGTGCCGACGTCAGTCGGGGTAATGACTGGCATCGGTCGGGGCAACAATTCTAGACAGAGTTTAGACGGGTCTGATCGGGTCTGGTCGAGTCGAGACAGGGTCTGGTCTAGTCTGGATAGGGTTTGGGGGTTTGCAGAAGGTTTGTTGTTTTGTTTGGGGTTTGTGCAGGAAGTCTGAACAGAGTTACAGACTATGTAGTCAGGGGATAGTAGGCAGAGGTGTAAAGGAGGAAGTCAAGTCTCAGGGCTATAGTTTGAAGATCCGAGGTGATAGCAGTAAATAAAAAACAATAACCAGGGAGAAACAAAACACAGAATAAGATACTTACTTGTTATACGCTTGAAGATGAAGTCGGAGACGTGATTGATGTTGTCACTGTGCTGCCAAATGACCGAAGTAGGATACCTGTGCTGGAGAGAGTGAATGCAGATTGGTTGGATGTAAGAGGTGGTTGATCACAGGTGTTGATTGATTGCCAGAGTTTTTTGTTGAAATGAATGAACTAGTTGGTTGAATGAAGAGGTTATGGATGAAGGTGAGGGACAGTTCGATAACCGATCGGGAAACTGATTGGGAACTGAATGGATAATGGGTAACAGAATAACGGTCCCTGTGTTTAGATTGAGAATGTAGTGCTAAGGAGAACCGGCATCGGTAGCACCACCGACGTTAGCCGATAAGTGACTGACGTCGGTGACATCGGTCGGGTGGCGATCGTGGTCGGCAGATGCAGAATGGGGGAAGAGACTAACCTTAGTCTTTTGCTCATTTTGACAAGCTGCCAGGGTTAAGGCTAGTGGGAAAAGTGGTCGACAGGGGTTAAATAGGTGAAGGAGAATAAAATGGGGGATGACCAGGGGAGTTGACACAATTTTGGTGTCTACATTTGCCCCTTTTTGTCTTGTTGGTTGTTCTAGATGAACTGCAAGACAAAAACAGGAGTGATTGCCCCAGGTGAGGGATAAGGTTGATTTCATCTTGTTGGTTGTTCTGGATGAACTGCAAGACAAAAATAGGAAGTGGATTGCCCTGATTTTGGATAAGGTATTCCCCCTCAAAGCAGGAGTCGAGGGAAGGGAACCAGGAATCAGGTGCTGATTTGACAAAGAGTGGATGAAAAAGGGGTGAGGGTAAATGCTGTAAAAGTCATGATTACACGCATACCACTGCACGAGATGGTTAGGGCAAAGTGTCGCAGGTCAAGGGTCAAGGAGTGCCAAAATTAAAATAACTAGGCCCCAGCATTTAGTCATCTGCTGATTGGGTTATTCAATAGAAGCTAAATCTCCAATGGGTCGTCGCGTTCTAGGTATCTCGGGCTCAGGAAGTGCTCCTAGAAACATGAAAAAGTCACAAGTAGTGTAGATCAACCAGCTTGCGATCCTATACTTGTGAGGGTCCAAAAAGTCTGTGCACAATTCTGCTAACCAGTCATGAGGTAGCATACATGCAAAAACAACCAAGGCAACATTGTCTTGGAAGTGGTCGAGGTCAGAGGAGATAGGCATGATCTCCAATGGTTGGTGGTCGAGGGGAGGAATGGACTAAAGGATGTGGCCGAGCTAACCTCAGATGACCCCATGTCAACTGAGTGCTGCCTACATAGCCCCTGTGGAAGGGCCTTAGGCCGATGTAGTTCTCCCTAGAAGGGAGGGAGGGTCAAAGGGATAGCATTGGTCGTGGTCAAGGGCAAGGTTATGGTTAAAAGAAGGAAAGAAGGTTTGGCCATCAGAGAGACGAACAAATGAGGGTGGTCAAGCTAACCCCAGAAGACAGTCGTGTCATCTGAGTACTGCCTACATAGCCCAAGTCATAGGGCCTCAGACCAATGTAGTTTAGACAAAGGGTCTGAGTAGTAGACAGGTGGTCAAAATGGTTGATGGATTAGTCTTGGTCATGATGAAATGATGAGGAGAAGAGATGATGTTGCAGCCTTTTCCATATTGTGTGATGGTGTATTCTGCAACATTGGTTAAGAGGTCTTTCATTCCTAGCAATATTCCATATTCATGATGGATGTATGCAAAAAATGAATTGAGGTCTATTTATGCTTCAGCAAGTATTGGCTTATGCTTAACATAAATTGTGGTTGGTCGATAGTTTCCATGTGTATTGGTGTCCATAGAAACGAGTGTGAATAGGCTATGGGGAGTGGTCGGAAAAGAGAGTTGAGTTGAGTTGATTGATAAGTGATGAAGGTGAATGTGACCAAAGTGTAGAAGAAGTGAAAAGCACAGTGCTCTTTCATTGACAAGGACCAAAAAGATAGCATAGATAGGGGTTAGTAGAACCAAGAGCCCCATTCATGCATGACGTCGTTGACCGGATGTTGTGTTAGAATGGTAATCGAATCACTTTGACATTAAAGTGAGCTCGAAGTCCCTTGAGCAGGTGATAGGAGGAGGAAAAAGGGTAACCCATTTTAAGAGCAGAGATAACTTTGCCCCTTTTTATAGGAGACCTTGAGACAACTATAAGTCAAGTCCATGACTCGTTTTTTTTTTTTTTTTTTTTTTGAGGTGCAGATTGATCAATGCGGGAAGCCTGCATAGAGATGTCATTTGCTTGGTGGTCAGTTGTGAAGCTAATCAATGCGGGAAGCTTCTAAAATAGTGCTGTTTATTTCCAGATTAGTCATAACCATCCTTCGAGGGAGTGGTCTAGATTTTTGTTTAATATAAGGGCTTTTGAATAGCTGTCCTTCGAGGGAGCAGTCTATTAATTATAGCAATGATAGTACAGCTGTCCTTCGAGGGAGCAGTCTGCCTTTTGATTTTGATATTGATATAGGTACCATGGATATTTTGACATCTTGATTTGTTTTTATAGAAATGTGAGTCATGGACAAGATTATAGAAGGTCAAGGGCTCCCTTTCATTAGGACAAAGCATCCATACATCATAAAAGGGTTATAGGAATTGTTAAGAGGAATAGGGTTGAAAGGAATTAGGACTAAGAGGATGGGGATTGCTCAAGGGATGAGCTCAAGTTAAGTGTCAAGTGGAAGAGTACTCGACTAGCAGTAGAACGGTCGCAGATGCAACGCATTAAGAGGCTCAGGTTCTGGGCGTCCATCAAGAGAGGATAGATGATAAGTCCCTGATCCATGCTTGTGCATGATAATAAAAGGTCTGAGCCAATTAAGAGCAAATTTTCCCCATTTGCCTCTTTCTAGATTGGTCAGGGGTTGATTGATGAGTGGATGTGAAGTTGGTTGATATGGTTGCTGATTGATCGAGACTGGTTGAATGTTTTGATAAAAAGGTTGGTTGAATGTTTGGGTTGAATATTTGGTTGATTGATATTTGATTGTTTATTGGTTGAGACTGGTCGAATGTTTTGATAAAAAGGTTGGTTGAATGTTGGGGTTGAATGTTTGGTCGAGGTTGGGTCGATGGTTGGTTGAGGCCTAGTCGAGGTTTAGGATTAAAAGAGTGATTGGTATGTGGTCGAGATTGGGTTGAAAAATTGGTCGAGGTTTGGATGAAGGTTGAATTCCCCCAGTAGCTAGGGAGAATGTTTGACGGATTGGTTAAGGTCGGTTAAGGTTTAGTGGTCAGATGGACTGTGTTGATGTCAAATAAGGGGGTTAAAGGTGGCAAAGGGACTATAGTCTGGCGTGGAGATTTTGATTTAGGTGATGAGGTTGGAGAAGCATGGGTCGATGTTGATGATTTGTCGAAGAGGTGGTCAAGAGGATCCTTGATGAGAAGGGAATCCTTTCTCCGTTATTGACGAATGACAGCTTTAAGAGCAAAACAACGCTCAGTGTCATGTCCCAGAGTGTGATGATAGTGGCAGAATTTAGAGTTGTTGAACCAAGAGGGCCTTAATCAGAGAGTTGATGAGTAGGGTGGTGTTGAAGGTTTGTTGACGATGTGGTCGAGAAGAAGGGTGTCATTCACCAGACATTGGTGAATGGCAACCTTAAGGGCACAACAATGCTCGATGTCATGCCCAGGCGTGCGATGATATGCACAAATGTGAGTGTCATCGAACCGGGGTGGTTTTGGTTCGAGAGATTGATATGGTTTAAAAGGCAGGAGATTGATACGAGAGGACTGCAACAAGTGCCATAACAGCAGGGCATAAGAACCTGCTAATAGGTCTGGATGTTTTGTTGTAGTAAAGGTTGATGACATTGGTTTAGGAGGCGTAAGATGCATTGGTCGATGAATTAGAGGAGATATAAGTATAACGGGTTGAGGGAGTAATGGAGGCGACTTGCCTCTGTGAGGTATGGGAGTAGGAAGCACCCCTATTAAAGTAGATGGATGTGGGCCCAATATTGAAGGTAATGATGAAGGTGGGGGAGGAGGCCTCCAGTGTGGTTTAGTAGCCTTCTTTGGTTTGAGTTGAGGGCCACCATTGTGCGAGGTGAGATTAGATGTGGGGTGAACACCAAGAGGTTTAATCTCTTTGGGCATGATGGATGCCTATGCGGGTTTGGATTTAAATGTGGACGGTTCTTCTCTCGATGGACAAGGGATTGAAGATGTGGGCTCTTTAAGTGGAAAGAGCACCAGAGTAGTCATGGCTTCTGTGTGTGGTTGAGGAGTCGAAAAGGTATGATTATCTATAGATGATAAGAAGGATGAAGGCGAGGCAGTTGGTGTTGATGTGGTCAAAGTGTCCTCTAATACGAGAGAGGTCGATGGAGGACAAGTAGGAGAAGAAAGTTCTTCGCCATGTGGAGGAGCTATAGGGGAAGAAGGGTCTTCCACCTGTGAAAGAGGTTGGTCAGGGATAAGAGAAAAGATAGTGTCGACCGTGTGTATATCATGGTCTTGAGGGTCATTGATCATGGTTTGGACATTTTCTTGAGTAGGCAGGTGATTAAGAAAAGGTTGTTTGAAGATGTCAAGGTTTTGGTTGGGCGGTGCATTCAGGTTGTCCAAGATAAGATCCCCCTTGTCTAGCATGTCCTGGATGATGTTTTTGAAAGTTTGACAGTGATCCATGTCATGGCCTTTGACACGATGATAGTTGCAAAAGTGGTTCTCCCTGTACCATGCAGGGATAAGTATTGAGGGGTCGAATTGATGTGGTCAGATTGAAGGGAGATTGAGGACCCCCTGCTTGATGAGTTTATCCAAGACAGAGGCTTATGTCTTAAAACCCTAGGAGTAAATTATTAGGATTATAGTGGCTTATGCCTTAGAATATGTGTAGAGGAAGATTGGCTTTTGAGTTGGGTCCTAGAAGAAGCAGTCTATAGATGGTTTCAGGTTTTATTATGGTGCTCAAGAAGTCTGTGTTAGGTTTCGTACAAGGCCTGGTGCTAAGGAGCAAGCTCCCCTCACTTGATGATTCCAGTGGTTAGCTAGTTTTGCTTAGCCAAAATATACTTCCCCTAGAGATTAGGCTCCGCTAGAGAACAGAGTGGGCTTTCTCCTTGGTGATGAAATCCAAGTAAGATTGCTGGGACGGGTAAGGTATCTGCTGGGGGATGAAATCCCAGTCGGGCCTTGTCTCAGGTAAGTTAAGATGTTTGTTTTGTGCAAGTGGTTTGGTCGTGTAACATCAAGTGATATAGATTAATTCAATATGCGGTTGTTAATTACTAAGTGTGGTCTAAGAGATGCAAGCAAACAGAAATGAATGCAAAGTGTTTTAATGCCCAAGTCAAAATGTTTTGTTCGTATGAAGACGAATGGAGAAAGACTCGAAGAATATGAATTTTGACTAGTCTAGAAGTGCAAGAAAGAAAAGAAAAGTTCTTTTTATTCCTGCTTATGATGTCGTTTAAGAAGAGATGAAAGGAGGCGAAAAGGAAGGAACCTAATGCACCTATATGAATGAAAAGAAAAAGGAACCCACGAAAGAACCTCAGATCCCATCGAGCATGCCAGAATGTTTCTACGCTAAATCGCTTTCTACATTCAAGAGAAGAAATGAGAAACTAAAAGAAATGGTCAAGGCTAGAAGATACCTGATTGTAGTCGTGTGCACCAAAATCAAATGTTGGAAGGTACTCCTCTTTGGCTATGGAGGAATGACACCTGCAAAGAAAAATAGACTAAACATGAAAAAATGTTAGACGAAGAGATGGTGGGCTGTCAAGCAAACGCCTGATCCTGGAAGTATGAAGACTTCCTAGAAGGATATCAACCCACTAATTAAAACATAAATATTTGACAGAAATGGAAATAATGAAAAGATAGAATGAAAGTAAATAAAAGATGAAAACACAAATGCGTACCTGATATTCAGCGAACTATTCTACATAGTCGCCGGTGTCAGTATTTGTGCCGGCATTGGTCAGGGGAAGGTGCCGACCTCGGTTAAGGTGCCAACGTCGGTCGGGGTAATGACCGGCGTTGGTCGGGGCAACAGTTTCAGATAGAGTTTAGGCGGGTCTGATCGGGTCTGGTCAAGTCAGGAAAGGGTCTGGTCTAGTTTGGACAGGGTCTGGGGGTTTACAGAAGGTCTGTTGTTTTGTTTGGGGTTTGTGCAGGAAGTCTGAACAGAGTTACAGACTATGTAGTCAGGGGATAGTAGGCAGAGGTGTAAAGGAGGAAGTCAAGTCTCGGGGCTACAGTTTGAAGATCTGGGGTGATAGCAGTAAATAAAAAATAATAACTAGGGAGAAATAAAACACAGAATAAGATACTTACTTGTTATATGCTTGAAGATGAAGTCAGAGACGTGATTGACGTTGTCACTGTGCTGCCAAATGACCGAAGTAGGATACCTGTGCTGGAGAGAGTGAATGCAAATTGGTTGGATGTAAGAGATGGTTGATCGCAGGTGTTAATTGATTACTAGAGTTTTTTGTTGAAATGAATGAACTGGTTGGTTGAATGAAGAGGTTACGGATGAAGGCAAGGGATGGTTCGATAACCGATCAGGAAACTGATTGGGAACCGAATGGATAATGGGTAACAGAATAACGGTCCCTGCGTTTGGATTGAGAATGCAGTGCTAAGGAGAACCGACATCGGCAGGACCACCGACATCAGCCGATAAGTGACTGACGTCAGCGATGTCAGTCGGGTGGCGACCGTGGTCGGCAGATGCAGAATGGGGGTAGAGACTAACTTTAGTCTTTTGCTCATTTTGACAAGCTGCCAGGGTTAAGGCTAGTGGGAAAAGTGGTCGACAGGGGTTAAATAGGCGAAGGAGAATAAAACGGGGGATGACCAGGGGAGTCGACACGATTTCGGTGTCTACAACACACATATTTTGATGACATATTATCCACATGTTATCATATAACTCTACATTCTTACATCATTTTAAAATAAAATGATGTAGTTAAATATTTCATTTTGAGATTAGTAATTTTAAAACTACATCCATCACCTAAAAAGGTGTACATATTAGTAGGCTTTTCATATAGATATAATCATCCATGAATAGAAAATATAGATTTTGGCACAAATTAAATGATTCAAACAACTCATATTGGTATAAATTATCATTTTGGTTTATATTATGTGAATTTTTTTACATATAAGAAAATATCGAACATTATTTGTGATAAATATTAAGAAATTTATAGGAACACCAGCTACAAGTTAAAAAATTTATATATTGACACATATTTTTAGGACATATGCACACATGTTTTAGGAACATAAGTTATAGATTTTTAGATATTTATAGATTCAAACACATATAATTACATCATGTGCTATCATTGATAAAAAACACTTATTTTTTTTAATATATGGCCAAATTATTAATTAGTTAGACTATTGATTTTCATGGTATAATTAGATATATTCTGTTGATATTGCTTGTTTGGTGTTTTAATGATATGATTGATTTATGATGATGTTGGAATTATATATATATATATATATATATATCATTTTAGGGATTTTATAAATTATATATATTGAAATGATTTTATCTACAATGTGTTATATTTACATCAGTTCATTTAATATATATAAATTATTAGTATTTTAGTTGTTTATGTATATCTTGGACTAACTACCCATCTTATGGATGATATGGATATAAGATAGTGTACCCATCACAATAAAATTTAGATGGAGAACATCATAAGGGAGTTGGAGTCACATAGTGGTAGCTAGGGGTAGAGAGAATGAACTATAAAAATCACATATACACATTAGATAATATGGGTGCTTGAATTCCTTCATTCAATTTTTTATTGTTGAATGCATTCTTGTGTGGTTTACTACTTATTGACTTCTATGTCTAGTTTGATAAATGGAATATTAGTCTTCAAAATACTTCTATTTTTTTTAATGTCTTAGATATACAGATTTACATAAGAGTCAATCAACATGTGCATCTTAAGTTTTCACATAGTTATATTCATATATTATTATGAAGTATTTCCTAGTATTCATTGCTTAGAAATAACCTTGGTCAGTGATGTATTAATACAAAAAAAATTGGTAACAAAATTATGTCCAATCACTTTTATATGGAAATTTGAATATTGGATGACTTGAACCACCTTAATAATGTGCACTGTAGTGTAAAAACATTAGAGGAGTTAAATAGCATAATATGATTGAAATTAGATAAAGGTTTAATTAATTTAATTTATTAAAGTTTTATTAAGAGTAATTTTAATGTTATGAGTTTTACCACCAAAAAAGGGGCAAAAGGAACCCATTTTCATGAAAATAAGATTAGGTTTTTCCATTGTGTTAAAATAAGAATATTTGGGGGAAATGATGAACATGTTGAATTATGTTAGAAAGGTTTTTAGATGTGCATGTAGGTTTTAGAAAAGGATTTGACATGCCATCATAAAGAGTTATATTATGAACTCATAGTGGTCTTGACTATGAGTAATGACATGATTTAATTAATTCTTAGTGGCCATTATAAGAGTGTTTATTTTTCTCTAGAAATGGATGCATATAGTAATATGGACATGGAAATTAAAATGATAAATATTAAATTAAAAAGGAAAATAGACACACATAAGTGATTGATAAAAATAACAAATAAGGTTTTCAAGTAAGGGTCTACATTTTTGAAGGAAAATACTAGTTACAATTTGATTTTAAAGGCAGGTAATAATAACCAAATTTGTAAATGGGGTTTTATTTTATGCTTATTTGTCTATTAAAAATGCAAGTCGTGGTGTTAAGCTATTTTTAGATGCATGTAAAATTCTTTATTTTGGAAACCTCATTTGAATTAGATAGCCAAAAACATATAGGGGTTGGTATTTCTCTATCAAAATGTATCTTAAGGGAGTTTTGTTTTAAAATTAGCATTCAAATTTAGCCCTATTCTATATGATTAAATTTATATTTTTATTGTTTTAAAATAAAATTTTACCCATATGAACTTGGGGAGAGATTTTTCTCTCACCCATAGGTTTATATGGGTGAATTTATACCCAACATCCTATTACAGTCGTAGATAGTTATCATGATTATTTCAATGAGTATGTAATATAAATGTAGGATATGGGTTTTTGATCATTTAGAATAAAAATTGTCAAATATTTATTCAATCATATTATATTATAATAAAATTAGAAAATTTATGTTGTTGTTTTTGTAACGCGGAGGGTTGAGGGAAGAGGGAGTGCAACTGTGGGTGTAGCCGTGCTAAAACCCTAGCCTCCATAGCCGCATCGTAGACTTTGTCAACCAGATCCCAGTCCAAAAGTAGCGTAGATGGTGGGAGTCTTAGTGTATAGGTGCAGCGTGGAAATGAGTGATCATTTATTGTGTGTTTCTATTTTTTGCTTTGAATCTCTGTATCGGATGGAACCTTGGGTGGATTCCTAGCCTGAGGTGGATGACCATTTTGATCTGGATTGCGAAGTAAATAGTGTTTGGATGGGGGAAACTTTGTTTCCACTGTGGTTTGTGTGTGAGTCATGGCACACTGTTAAGGGATAAAATGGAGAAAACCTAAGCTGCGGTAGAGCCCTGCTCAAGGAAAAATGATGGGTGTGGCAGATCTACCTTCGTCATGGAGGTGCTAAAAGTGAACAATGTCCTTGGCATCGTGGGTTTCATTTGGTGGGTTAGTAAAGAAACATTTCGATGGTCGATGTCTACGAGCAAGTCCTTTGACTTTGTGGTTTTGGGGTGTTGGTTCATACCTGGGAGCCCACTCTATTCATTTTGGAGTTGGGCGAAGGTGTCTCTATTTATGAGGTTTTAGGTCCTCGTAAAACCTAGTTTTTAGGTTGTTAAACCTAGTTTTGTTTAGGTTTCAGGTCCTGGTAAAACCTGGGTGCTTTTAGTGGTATATTTTGGTGGTTTCAAGTCCTTGAAAACTTGTTTTGATGCTGTTCTGTAGTATGTTTTAGGTATGTTTTACCAGGTGAGAGTTAATGTTTAATCTTTCTTGTTTCTGTAAAAGGGTTTTGGGGCCCCTTCAAAACCTGATTTTACCTTAATCTAAAACAATTATAGCTTACCATTTCTTTACAAAATTGTAGGTAAAAGTATGAGATATTTATTATTTGAGTATTTATGTTAAATATCACAATATTATGGAAAGAATAATAACAATGGTCTACATATAATTTTGTGTCATTAAATAATAAAATAGAATCCTTATTTTACAAATCAATTATTAGTAAAATATTTGAGTTTTGAATTTAAAAATGCCATGTATTATAAACTAGGTTTACCAAGGATTTGTAATTTTTCTAGATTGATCTAAGTTTGAGGATATGCATTGAAATGTTGGAAATCATTTATTGATAAAACATGGATGTTAAGAACTTATTGAATGGAATTTATTACCTCATTAATGGGAATGTGCTTATGGTATGTGTGAAATACTATTTAATATATATAGACTAAGGATTTAAGAAAGAAATATAGTCTATAAGTAAGTAATGACTGTAGAACCCATTTTTGGCATTAAGGTTTATGTTTTAAACTTGGTAGATATAGAGAATTATAATGTCATATAGCACTATTATGATATGATGTGATTTGAGTAATTTAATGAAGAAATAATATTAAATTACAACCTTTTTGAATATAATTAGCTATTGATCTAACAACATTAGAGGTGATTATAAAAGAATATATTATAGACTAGTTTAACATGAAACCTATTAGTTACAATTATTATTATATAGATTGGTAGAGGTTTGAATAAGAAGTCATTAAGACTATGTGTTATTTATATAATATATACACTTTGATTAAATGTATGGACCATGAATGTTACACTATTAAATAACAAGCTTTACAGAACCAAATGTATTTTGAGTTTAGTTCCTAACTATGAACATATGTTAATATATGTGAATAATTATTCAGTTGGAATAGGTTTATGTTGATATAAATAGAAAATTTATTATATATCCTCATGATAATACTAGAGGGTATATTTTTAGGATACATGGAATTTTTATATTGAATATATATGAAAGAAATATGGAAATGTTATTTAATTGAAAACTACTTTTTTACTTTTTGAACCTTTACTTATGACCTCAAAAAGTATTCTATCGAGTCTTTATATTTGGATTGTTTGGAATGAATTCCTTATAATATATGTTATTTTGTGGGTTTTGAAAAAAATCATCCTTCTCATTAAGAGATCATGAGTAATTATAAGGAGAGAGTATTCACATAAATCACTCATCATAAGTTAATGTGAAAGATAATGATGTATATGTATCCTAGAAAAGAGTAATGTTTTAGTGGATTATGACCTATCTTCATTTGAGGTATGAAAAATATAATGTTATATCTGTACATTATTTATCCAATGTAATTTATAGTTTACATACATTTGTGATGTCATTTTTAATAGAGGATGTATTTCATAGTTTGTATGATTGCTACATGTAATAGTGATTGTGTTACATAATGTTTTGGATGAGTTATAAATGTTTGAATTTAAATTATATTCCCATTAATAAGGGTAAGGTATACTCATAATGGGAAGGTGTATGGAAAACTGATGGTCTTTGGCTAGAGGAAAAGTCCTAGATGATGCTCTCCCTCTTTACATATGAATCTAAATCATCTATGATACATAACCATGAATTTGATAATGATTTAATGAGTTATTTCATATAAGATCCATTGTAATATTTTATTGAGATAATATTATTTTAAAATGACTTACACAATAGTGGTTTTATTATTAAAGATAGATGAATAGATGTACTATTTTAACTTTTACATTTAAAATATGTATCTTAGATCATGAGTTATTGAGAAATATGTGATTGTTGTATTTCATTTAATTTAACATGATTATATTAGAATAAATATATCTTAATTATTTTCAAAACATATGATTGTATTATTTGCACATTCATTAAATTTACAATAAATAATTAATATTCAAAAAATATGTGAATTTTTTAGTTTAGACTGAGTATAACTTAAACATGTGGTATTAGAGCATAGATTTAAACACTTAAACTTAATTATTACACTAAATTTTGAGCTATATCTCCTAATTTTTAGTAGGATAAAATGGTGTGTGAAATGGATAACATTTAGGTAACATCAAATCAGGATCAACAACTTGATTCCAACCAGCTAGTAGCATAAAAAGTTGTTATGTTTTATCAAATCTTTATTGTTATGAATAATATTCATGATAAAAATATAAAATTTGGAACATGAATTTCATGGGAATCACAAGTAATAATATAATGATGAATAATAGTATATATAGGAAGAGCAACAAGAGATATAACATGTTGAAGAACACCAAGCTACAAGAGTGCAAGTGGCTATAAAACTTGCATGTGACATGAGAAAAGAGAATGCACCTAAATTTTATGGAATAGTGTTGAGAGATGGATATAAAGTTTGGATAAATAAAATGGATAATTATTTATAAATTAAAAAAAAATTGAGGTTACTAAAGTAGTATGGGGATCATACCAACTAGCTGATGAAGAAATAATCTAGTGGGCCACCAAGAAATCATAAATGGGTATTGAATCCACCACCACCAATTAGGATAAATGGTTAACAAAATTTTAATTCTATTATAAACTGATAAATTTAAAAAACTTGAAGTAAAGACAATTATCAATAATTGAGTATTGGGAATAATTTACCAAACTTCTCAAGTATATTCCCCAATACCAAAAAGATGAATGATTCTGAATTATAAATTTAATCATGGGTTTGAGGCCATAGATTTAATTAAAAGTGGATGTGAATGGACCTAATTACATATATCCAAGTCCTCAAGAAAACTATCAAACATGAGAAAAATCTCAAATGTCTTATTAAAATAAAAGATAAGTATCAGAAAAAAATAAAAGGACCAAAATATCCATTCAAAAATAAGAATTGGAATCATAGTGGGTAATTTAAAAACATATTAAATAATAATAATTATATGTTTAAAATTTATTTAGGGGTGAAGAAACCATGTAATGGCTTCATATGGAAATGAAGGATGTAACCTAATTGAAAGGAAAGGATCACCGGGTGGATGTTTCACTTATAGAGGAGATAATTATGCTAAATAATATCCTCAATGAAATATATGAAGTAAATTCAATAATTTCTCACCATCATCCACTCATAAAGGAACCTTTTTAGAACTACTGAGTATTTAATTTCTCCTGCTTTCCTTAATAAACTATTTAATAAAGTTGGAAATGTAGAAAATGCATAGAATTGCAATATGGGAATCAATGTAAGGTTAAATTAGATAAGTGCCTACTGAAAGTAGAAGTGGAATCACCTATTTTCACCACTATATTATACTTTTTTATATATCTACTATAGTCATATGATGTGATCTCAGGGGTGAATTATCTTTGAAAACACAAGGCAAAGCTAGATTATTTCATAAAAAGGTTGATTATTTAGATTTTTTTGGAAAATAAATCCAAATGTAATGGGATAATAAAGATTTAAATTTGATATAGATATCAACCATTCAATTAAAGAAAGATAAAATAAAATTATCTTATATGCAGTTGAATAACCTAAAGAGCATACCATTGAATATTATCCCCTTTTATAGGAATTTTGGGATGTATTTCCAAAAGATCTACCTGGATTACCTCCCAAAATGGAATTTGAATTCATGATGGATATCATATCAGGATCTAAACCTTAATCCAAGGCACCCTATAGAATGAAAATAATAGAGTTAGTTAAATTGAAATCCCAAATTTATGAGATGTTATACAAAGGGTTAATTCAACTAAGTGTTTCATGTTGGGGAACACTAGTGGTTTTTATTAAGAATATGGATGTGACTCTTTATCTATGCATAAAATACAAAATGTTGAAGAATACAACCATCAATAACATGTATCATTTACCCTATATTTTTGATATTTTTGATCAAATGAAAAATGAAAAAATATTTTCAAAAATAAACCTAAGATAAAGGTCCTGTTAGTTAATAATCAAGGAAGAAGATATTCCTAGTGCAACCCCACCGACCACATATTTCCTTTGAATAAGCTTATGAGCCTACTACCTATAGATATAGCTCACATACATATTTTTTTATAGATTAGATATATCTCAAAATCTTACTATCTATAGATATAGCTCATGGTCACTATTCTAAAATTTATTTTAAGATGAGTTATGGAAATTACAAATTCACATTCCTGCCTTTTAAGACACCAAATTCTCCTATAATATTTATGAATCTTATGAATAATGTTTTTATAAATTATCTATATAAATTTTTTCTCATCTTATCAAATGATATTTTGATATAATCCAAGAATGATTAAGATCATGTTGAGCATATGCATTTGGTTTTGAAATGATTATGAAAACATAAGATTTATGGAAAACTATCTAAATGTATTTTATTTTAGAATAAGGTGCAATATTAAGGCATATAATTTTATTTGAAGGAATATCTATGGGTCTTGAAAAGATAAAATCCATTTTAGAATGTCCAACACCTAAATATGTTCATGAGGTGAAAGTTTCATGGGTTTATTAGAGTATTATAAGAAAATTTTACCCACTTTTTCCAAGATAGATAACCCAATAATCTCATTACAAAGGAAAGATCAGGGGTTATTTGGACTAATAAGTGTGAATAAGTATTTTAAATCATAAAAAATAATCTTACTTCTAGACTAGCGTTGCATGTTCCAGATCCTGATAGTCATTTTCTATGGTAAAAACTACTTCTAGAGATGGCCTATGTAGACTATTACTACAATAAGGTTTCATAATAACATACAAATCCACAAAAAATAAATCCTTATGAAGTTAATTACTCTCCACGTGATTTATAATTGGCTATAATAGTGCATTCATTATAGGTTTTAAGGCATTATCTATTGGGTAAACCTTTTAAACTCAATAACTATAATCTAGGACTCAAGTATATCTTCATACATCTAAATTGAATGCTTCACAAAGGTGATGGCTTAGTTTTTTGTTAGATGATCACTTCAATATAATTTACATAAAAGGTAAAGAGAATAGAGTTGTATATGCTCTTAGGCATAAAAGGTACATATTAGAAATGTATAATATTAGAATTAATTTTGAGATAAAGTTTTTAAATTATTTAAAAGATATGGATTCTATGAGAAAGCTTAAAAACTATAGAAGAAAACTTTTAAGATCATAGATATGAAATTTTTCATTTTGAAAAATATGGACTCCTAAGGTTTAATGGGAGAATGTATGTGCCATAAATAAAAAAATTGAGAGTTTTAGTGCTTAAAGAGTTTTATAATGCTCCAATTTAGGTCATCCAGGAGTGACCAAGCTAATGGTAGAGATGAATATTTATGGAAAGGAATCAAGAAATATGTATCTTATTATGTGTCTAGATGTTTAGAATGTCAATGAGTGAAAGTGAATAAGTCTATCCTATTGGGTTATTGTACCCACATGCCATTTTAGAATGAAAATAACAATTAATTATCATGGAATTTATCCAAGTACTACCCATGTGAATAAATATACATGATATGATATTTTTCGTAGATGAAAAAATAACCAAAGTGACATATTTTACACTGGGTAATTTATTTGATGATGCACCGGTTCTCAAAAAGATATTTGTGTAGGAAGTTTATAGGCCACATCATTTTCTTGAGAAAATAATTTTTGATAGAGACCCTTAGATGATTTATAGGTTTTTGATAATTCTAAATGCAATATTAGGACTTAATTTCAACACAACCTATCATCCTGAAATAAATGAGATAACTTAGATGTAGATTAAGTTGTGGGTGATCTTTTGAGAATGTATTGCATGGACCATAAATATAAGTGGGTAGAATACCTTACAATAGTTAAGTTTCGTTAAAATAATTCTTTCCATCCAAACTTAAAAATAACACATTTTGATGATATTTATGGCAAAAAATGTAGAACACCTATCATATGGTACAAATTAGTATAGTGGTTTTTGGGCCAGAAATGCTTGATGAAATGAAAGAACTTGTGAAACTAGTTAGAAAATTGTTGGTTGAATCTAATAATAGATATAAAATCTACATTTATTTTAAAAGAACAAGGTAGTTCTTAGTTGGAGGTAGTTTTTATGCAGTTAAACCTTAAAATAGTTCAATTAAAATTAGAAAATCATCCAAATTATCACCTAAATATGTGGGATCTTTAAAGGTCCTAAAATTGACTAAACATATAGCATATTAGCTTGATTTTCCACTAACACTAATTCAAATTCATAATGTTTTTCATGTATCTTATATAAATAAATATGAAACTAGTCCTTCACATGTACTTGATTGGAACACCTTATAGGTTCTATATGTAGGAGTGGTAAAAATAGAATTAATCCAAATACTTGAAACACCCAAGATTAAATTTTGTAATAGAGAAGTGTCTCCATGTAAGGTCTAAAGGGACATATATTTTAAATATAGTGCCACTTGGGAGGATTATGAATAGGTTTTTAGGACGTTTATTTAGTTGAACTTTTAAGATTAATTTTTAAGCATGTTTTTATTTATAATAATGTCATCAAGATGATGACCTACTTAATGGGTGAAGGATGTTACACTCTGTCCTATCCCTGACAAACAAAATTTAATTCTTAAAATATATGGTTAAATTATTGATTAGTTAGACTATTGATTTGCATGGTATAATCAAATATATTCTATTGAGATTACTTATTTGGGATATTATTTTTATGTTGTTATGATTGATTTATTATGATGTTGGCATTATATATTTGAATACAAAACATTACAGTGATTTTTGAAATTATATATATTAAAATGATTTTATCTACATTATGTTGTATGTGTAGAAGTTCATTTAATGTATATAATTTATTAATATTCCAGTCATTAATGTGTATCTTGTAATAAATACATCTTTTATGGATGAGGTGGATGTAGAATAGTGTACCCATAAGAGAAAATTTCAATGGAGAGGGTGATAGATCATGGAAATTTGAGGTAGAGAGAGCAAGCTAGAATAGTCAAAAACCCAAATTAGATATTCTATGTACTTGTGTATTTTCATTAATTTATTTATTGTTAAGTGCATTAATATATGGTTGAATACTTTATAATTTTTATGTCTACATTGATCTCTGAATGGAATATTAGTCTTTAAAATACTTTTGTTTGATAACCTCTTAGCTATGCATATTTGATTAAGATTCAATCAATGTGTGCATCTTATGTTTCCACATAGTTGTATTCATATACAATTTTGAATTCTTTCCTAGTCTTGCTTACTTGGATTTAACCTTGGTAGGTGAGGTCTTAGTACACAAACATATGGGTTTTTAGTGTAAACTTATTGTTGATAACAAAAGTATGTCAATTCCCTTTTGTATGGAAATTTGAATATAGGTTGACTCGAACCACCTTAGTAATGTGTTTTTTTAGTTTTAAAAAAATGGAGAATTTAGATAACGTAATATGATTGAACTTATAATATGGATCAATTAATTTAATCAAGGGTTGATTAAAGTTTAATTTGGAGTAAATTTAATGTTATGAGTTTTACCACCAAAAAGGGGAAAAATGAGCCCATTTTTTTGAAATTGAGATTAGGGTTTTCCATTGTGTTAAAACAAAAATATATGGGTGAAATGATGAAGTATTTGACTTGTGTTAGAAATATATTTGGATATGCATGTATGTTTTATAAAAATATTTGAATTATGATCATATAGAGTTTTGTTATGAACTCAAAATAATGTGGACTAAGAGTAATGCCACACTTAAATTAAATCTTAGTGATTATTGTAAGATGGTTTAGCTTGATACAAAAATGGTGGAATCTAGTAATGTGGCTATGGAAAGGAGGATGATAAATAGATAAAGGAAAAAGGAAAAAAGACACATAGAGGTCACTGAGAAAAATAAATGAGAAGGTTTTCAAGCAAGGGTCAACATTTTACAACAAAAAGACTAGCTACAAGTGGATTCTTAAATTAAGTAATAGTAACCAAATTTAGAAATGGGGTTTTATATTATGTTTAATTGTTAAACAGGTTAAAAATAGAGGTTATAATGTTAACCTATTTTTAGATCCAAGTAACATGAATTTTTATGGAAACCATATTTGATCTAGATACCTAGAAAAATATAGGGGTTGGTATTTTTTATATAAAAACATATTTTGATGGATTTTTATTGTAAAATTGAAATTAAAATTTGGCCTTAGTCTATATGCATAAATATCAATTTTTATATTTAAAAATAAGGAATCACCCATATGAACTTGGAGGTGAGAGTTTTCTCTCACCCATAGGTTTGTATGGGTGAATTTGTACCCAACATCCTATCACGACTATAAATGGTGGTCTTGATTATTTCAATGAGACTGTGGTATAAATATAAAATATGGGTTTATGTTCATTTTGAATAAAAATATTCAAATAGATATTTGATTGCATTATATTATAATAAATTTTGAAAATATAGTTTGTTACTTTTGTAATTGTTGTCACTTACCATTTATTTATAAAACTATAGGTAAAAGTATGGTGTATTTATTGTTTGAGTAGCTATGCTAAATAACAAATTATTATTGACAGAATAATGATAGTTGTCAAAATATAACTATGTAAATCAAATAATAAACTACAAAATTTGTTTTAATAATCAATTTTGAGTAAAAGAGTTGTGTTGTAGATTTAAAAATAATAATTAATATAAATTGTTTTGCCACAACTTTATAATTATGATGGATTAATTTGAGATTGAGGATATGCACTAAAATGTTGGAAATCATTTATTTAGAAAACCTAGATGTTAATAAATTATAGTTTGGAATTGTTTACCTCCTTAATGGGAAAGTGTTGATGGTATGTTGTAAATACTAGTAAATATATAGATAATAAAGCTTTAAGAAAGACATGTAGTCTTGGAATAAGTAATGAATGTAGAATCCATTTTTGGCATAAAGGTTTATGCATTAGAATAAGTATTTATAGAGAATTATAAGATCATATACCATTATTATGATATGATATGAGTTGGGAGACAAAAAATGGAGATCGAGGAAGGTGGAGGAAAAGTGGAAAATGATCCTCAACATTTTAAATTTCTATACGAGTGGGAAAACTAAAATGTCTCTATGGACTCTAGCACAAAGCTTGATCATAGTAATCTAATTAACAATGACTTCTTATAAGTAAATGCTACCCCATGTGACGTTAATCATGGGAATCTCATGGTAGATACATGATCGAAAGAGTCATATTTTACTTATATGCCAGTTGACAACCTTGACAAATAATAGGAAATAAATGAGTCACATTCCCCCAAAGTTCCCATACTATTTTGGGTAAATAGAGTGAAAATAAAAATCTTTTTGGGCCATGAATAGTTATACCTCCATATTTTATTGGTAGTGGAAAAAAATAAGGTTTACATTACTATTCCTGATCCCATGGTGGAATTGGCTGACATGGAATTATCTAAATCTATTTTGGCAAGGATGAATAGATTCTAACCAAATATAGACTCCTTTTATAGCTATACTAACTTAAAATGGAAAACCAAAGGACACTTGGAGGTTGTCACTTTGGCTAGAGGGTTTTTCTTAGTTAATTTATCTTTATAAGAAGACTATATTAAAGTTGTTTCTAAAGGGCCTTGGTTCATGGGCAAAGCAAGTGTGTCTATCAGGAGGTGGAAGTCTAGTTTGAATCTTAGTATCACAACCATGGGTGACATCTCAGTGTGGGTCCTTCTCCCAAAACTTCCTCTAGAATACTAGTACCAAAAAATTATTATGGGAATCACTAGAGCTCTAGGTTAACCCATCATTATTGATTTGATAACACTCTCTCACTGAAAGATGGTTAAAGATTAGGTTCATGTCTTCTTGATGATAGACAAAGCACATTTTCATAAGACTAAAATAAATTCCAAACATGCAGAATGGGAAAAAAAAGTTGTGTATGATAATAAATCTATCATTTTCCCATTATGCAACATTCCTAGTCATATGTAGGACTACCCAAAAAAGAACCAAGTAACTATAACTCTTAAGCACACATGGACCTAGAAAGTTATAACAAGGTTAAATAAAAAATTTGACCAAGATTTAAAGATAGGAACACCTAAATATTCAAAAAGTGTTCTAATTCTAAGAGCCCCAATAGGTATTTCTTACAAAAAATCTTTCACTCCACTTATTTTTTTTGGATTCTGATCCTCAAGATGACCTAGTCCCCTAGTTAGAGGACCTTCCTAACCCCACTCTACCATCTATCATCCCAAAAAAGTCCTTATCTCTTACACATTTGGTTGTGGTCACCCCCCAAAGAATGCTTACCCTTTCTTGGGCTGTTTGGGACTTGTTAACCCCATGATGGTGCCCCTTCCAAACCCAGCCCTAAAGTAGATCACTCCCATCCATTGAAAAGGTCCTTAAAGATTCTTCCCCCATTTTTCCCATATAAAATTTCTAAACTTTTCTCCTACTCCCCCTTTTCACCCCTAATGGATCATCCTTTGGGTTTAGATAGGCCATTAAAACTTGGAACCTTATCACAAGTAACACATGTTTTATCTCATAAAAGTACATTATTTATTACCTTGAATAGTGAAAACATGCCTCTATCTAAGGAAGATATGATATCTTCCCCTTTGAATATATTAGATCCCCCAAAAATAATGGACAATGCTCTTTGACTAAATAACCAACCCTGGATTCAATCCAAGAAGAGGAGTTCACCATAATGTCCAAGAATAAGAAAGGGAGAAAGAAAACAAATATTGGAGTCATCCCAAAACTAATGGGTAAATCACCCTAAATGGTCACTAGAAATATTGAAATAGTTAAAAAAATTGTAAAGGGTTCCCAATAAACCCTTAAAATAACTTGAGAAAATAAATGAAGATTATAACATGGAATGTTAGAGGGTTAAACAACCCTAGAAAGAAAAATACCCTCTAAAATCTTAGATAGAGAAATGACCCAACAATTTTACTTATCTAAGAAACTAAAATGTCTAAAAATGCATTAAGATTATGTGCTAATAAAGCCTAGAATAAAGCTTATGTAGTTATATCATATTCCAAAGGATCCTAAGGGGGTCTTGTAGTCTTTTAGAATCTAGAGAATCTAGGAGTTATACTTTGGAAGACCAGTTATTAGATTTATATTATATTCAAAGACTTAGTAAACAATGAGGAATGGATTATATCCAATCCTTATGACCCAGACTCTAAAAATGCTAGAAATAGACTATGAGAAGGCCTCTTTCCCTTTTAGATGTCTTATGAAATAAGGAACTAGATTGTAGTTGGCAACTTTACTACCTCACTTACTCCTAGGGAAAAAAGAGGGGGACTAATAGACCTCATGAAAAGCATGCTAGATTTTAATGATTTCATTTCAAGAGCAGGACTTATAAATGTGTACCTAAAAGGTAACCCATTCAATTGGTCCCATAGGAAGATAGGAGATAATTTTATTTAGGTTTTCCTAGATATAGTCCTAATCTCCTTAAATTTGGACATCTAATTCACCAGCAGACTCTCCTATGTACCTAGAATTGGTTCTGACCATAACCCAATAAGTTTTGAAGGTGAAAAAAATTCAAAAACCAAAGAACATTCATTTTAGATTTGAAATCATGTGGCTCCACCACCCAAAATTGATTGAATCTCTAAAGGAATGGTGGAAAGAACCATTATCAGGTACTAATATGTATATTTTGACCAAAAAATTAAATTTCCTCAATGTAAATCTGAACATATGAAATAAAGAAGTCTTTGGTGACATGTTCCTACAAAAAAGAGAATTAGAGGAGGAATTAATGGTAATTGAAGAAATTTTATCTTTGGAGGGAAACAATGAATAGACTTAATAAAGAGAAAAATAAATTTTGTGCCAATTCCATAACTTAGAGGTAAAGGAAGAGGCTTACTAGCAACAAAAGTCTAGGTTCACTTGGCTAAAGAAGGGGATAAGAACACCAAGTTATTTCATCACTCGATGACCAGACATAGGAATGTGAACATAATAACTCATATGCAAATGGAGAAAGATAATCTTAGAAAAGAAGATGAGGAGATATCTTATCACATAATAAATTTCTTCAAAAATCTACTCATATAAGAAGGTCAGATGAATAACTAGTGGACAATAATTTGAATAACTTTAATAAGGTCATTTTTGATTCTAACAATGCTACCCTTATTAAAACCCAATCAATAGAAGAGGTAAAAAATTTGTGTTTGTGATGGAGGGGTTTAAGGCTTGAGGCCCTGATAGCTTTCCCCCTTCTTCTAAAAAATTTGGGATATTATTCACACCAAAGTTAAGGTAGTAGTTAGGGAATTCTTCCAATCTAGAACTATTATAAGAGAAATGAATGATACTTTTTTGGTCCTTATTCCAAATAATATAGGAGAAAATACCCTACAAGATTCCTACCCAATCAACCTTTGTAATACAACTTACAAAATTTTCTTGGTCATCTTGGTGAAAATAATGTAACACCTCCTAGATAAAGATATTAGGGAACAATAGGGGTGTTCATGGATAGAAGATAAATAATAGATGGTATCATCTTGGTGCATGTATCCATCCAGTCTATCTCTAAAACCCTAAGACAAGGTATTTTTATTAATATGGACATGAACAAATCATATGATTGAATCTCCTAGAATTTATTAATGAAGATCCTTGAAAAATTGGGATTTAATCAAGACTTGAGGAAAATAATTTAGACTTACATAGCTAATCTCAAATTCTCCATAATCCTGAATGGAGTACCCATAGGTTTTTTTATCATCTAAAATACTAAGATAAGGGGACACACTCTCCCCCTATCTCTTCATCATACTCATAGAACCTTGGGGATAAGTCTATTGAAATCCCATACACAAGGTCTGATCAAAGACATATTGGTAGTGCTTAACACCAAACTAGTCAACCATGAACAATTTGTATATGACATGATCATATTAAGATAAGTTTTATCGAAAGAAGATATACATTTGAAATCCATTGTCAAAAACTATGAATCTATATCCAACTAGTGCATAAACTTCCATAAGAGTTCCCTTTTCTTCATCAACACTCTAGTGATCCTATAGAAAAGGATTGTAAGAATTTGGGAATTTTAGGTGGACAATTACCGATAACATATTTGGGTATTCCACTATTTGAAGATAAAATGAAATCCAATCTCTATAATCCCCTCATCAAAACAATTCAAAGCAAACTTGTAGTGTGGAAAGGATACCTCTTCACTCAGGTCAGTAAATTTCAATTACTCAAAACCTTGATCCAGTGTATCTTGATATACCTAATGTTATTCTTTTGAATACCTAATAAGGTAGCCACAAAAATAAAACAAATTAAAAAAATATCTTATGGAGGGGTATCAAGGACTACTTTAGGTTTCACTTGGTCTATTTGGAAAAATCCTACTTACCTAAAGCAAATTGGGGACTAAGGATTATAAGCATTAAGTCCATGAACATGGATCGACTAGAAAAACTGGGATGGAATCTTATGAAAGAAGATAGATAATGAGCCAAAATAGTCAAGGCCAAATACCTATAAGGGTCTGAAGAAGACTTTGTTTATCAAGGAAGAAGGCCCAATGAATGGATCTACCTTATGAAAATCCATCAATAGTTGTAAATACCTACTACTAAAAATAATTAAATGGAAAATTAGTGACTAAGAGAAAATAAAATTCTAGGAGGATTCCTAGATGTCCACTTCCCCCTCTCTTCATAAGGTATTCAGGTTAATTTTGGCATGGGTTTTAAGGAAATATGGGGTTCTAAAGTCAAAGTCTATAAAGATGTGAATGATGGTTTTAATACTTGGAAATTTCTCCCCTCAAAAGGCTACACTGATAAAGAATCTTAGATGATTCAAAATCTCAATTCCCTAAGGAAGATCACTTTTTGTGGGTAATTGAAGACAGTGGAAAGTACTTAGTCTCCTTAAGACATGCTACTAATCTAAATTTTGAGAATGAATGGAACTACTAGAAAGATTTATGGATAAAAAACTTGACTCCTAAGGTTACTTCTTTTGTCTGGTAGGTCAAGATAAGATATTAAGTATGGACAACTTAGCAAAAATAGGACTCATTGTCCCTAGCTGATGCCCACTATATAGGAAAGCTAAGGATTTAGTCCATCATTTTTTTATGCCCATTCAACTCATTTATATTTGATTAGATATTAAAAAAAATCAATCTTTCATGGACATCATTATTTATCTCATTAGGGAATGGAAATCTTCTTAGAGTCTTCCATCCTTATCCTTATTGTGGAACCTTGCCCTCTCACACTAGTTTTAAAGTTATTAGAAATATCGTAATGACATTATATTCTCAAATAAAATACACTATCCAAAAGAGGTCTTCCTCCATATTTTTCATTCCATCACTAAGAATTGGAAAACCTTTCCTCTCGTGGATGAAAATTTAGGATCTACCTTTGCACAGTTAATTTTAAAAAATTGGGAGGTGGTACAAAAAATTAGGTCTCTTTCCAAAGACTTGATACATAAACATGTTAGGTGAAAGCCTCCACCTAAAGGCTAGGTTAAGATAAAAATTTATGGATCCTTGAAAGGAAACTTGGGACCTATGGGTGGGGGAGGAGACAAAGAATTCATAGGGAAAGTTGATTGATGCTTATGTAGGCCCTATGGGAATATACAAAAGCCATGTGGCTGAAGCCAAGGCAACACTCTAGGGAAATCAGCTTGCCTCTAACCTCAAGATGTAAATAATTATCATTTAATAGGATTATTTCAATATATTCAATGCACTAGATGGAAAAAACCCCTCCCACACAATAAAATCCATAAATGATGATGTTAAATAGAGTTTGAGGGAGATGACACACTCCATTATTCACACATATTAAAAATGGAATGGTGTGAAATATTTACTTTCTAATATCAGAGTAGGTCTTCCTCTTTTAACTAACTAGCGTGTTAGATGCACATCCTTGAAAGTGTCATATCATCCATTCAAAATGAATGCACCTTGATATAGGATGGTGACATGGTAGCCACATGCACAAAATTTAATTCTCAAGTGAAGGATTTGAAAAATTATGACCTACCATCATTCCATTATGAGTATAATTAATTACAAAATGTTGGAAGAAGCATTTACTACAAGTTATTTTCAAACTATTAGCTCTAAGCATTAGTAGGGTTTGCCAAATTCCATTTTTGGCTCTCAGGCTACTATTGACATGGGTGGAGATAGGGACTATATTGAATTGAATTCTTCTCAGAAGTCATAAGAATAAATAAGGTGTGGAAGAATCTTCATAGAGGAGGCCTCATAGAATTTATGCTAAGGGTAAATGAACATGATGCAAACTTGGCAAAAGAATTCATTATGGTGTGGAACAAGAGGGTCATGGAGTTAAGAGAAGTTAGAATACTAGTAATGGAACCACAAGGATGTAATGTGAAGGAATAAAATCATATAAATATAAATAAAAAAATAGGACATTCTATAGAGGTTTTCTTGAGCTAACAACTTTATTAAGACTTATAAAAAGGGTTTTCCTCGCTCAGACCTTCTACACCAATGGCTTAAAGTCTACCTATAAATAATAAAGTATCTGATGCTTAGAGGTAAGTATACCCTCATTTTTTCCCATCACTTTCTCTTGATAAATAATTTTTAGGGTTACAAAATCATCCTTCCATATTACCTCCTCAATTTTTAGAGAGCACTGCTCTTTCACACCAAATCAATAAAGCTAATCCCATCCTGCACTAGGGCCTTATCCCGCTACTAGTTAAGTGTGATGAGACCCTTTAGGGTAGCGTAGTTATAATATAAGGGTAATTTTATGAGGATAAATCCCCTAATGAAGACCTTACCTTAGGGTCCCACCACCTGATAACTAATATTTCCTACGATATCCCCAATTCCAAAATCTCAGCTAGGGATCCTTGCCTAAAACTCTTTGTTCTCAAACCTAAACTACTCTTGATAGATGAAGGAACCTCAGGGGATGTGGTAGGGAAATGAAAGACCCAATATTAGAAGAGATAAAAAATAATTAATAACATTTATAAAATTTTAATAATAATCTTCATGAGGTTAGGATGTGTCTATCAAGACTAATCCAGGATTGTAATTCCAGATCCAATATTTAATGCAAATAGATAAGGATGAAAGGAACCCCTTGAATAAAAAAATCATGGAGGAAGAGACATATTCCCATAATATCCTCTGTATAACCCCCACCAAGAATACCCATGTGAAGGAACAACTATAGAAGAGACCTAGAATGATCCTACCTAGGGAGGATGTGGAAGGGTCCAAAAATAGAACTAGGGCCAGAACTACAAAGATAAAATTGGTCATGCAGGAGAAGGTGAGTGAGGATGTGAAGGTAAGTATAGATGGATACCCCCTCATGGAATATTTTACTATTGAATTTCCTATTATTTTGCCTTCTGCATCAATAGTTAACTATGAGTACTATTTCTATTTTTTGTCTTTTAGCTTGTGGGGCTTTCTACTTTCTTTTGCACTTTTTTACTATGGTTTTTGGTCCCTATAAAACCAAGATGTTTAAATTATGACATAAAATTGATATGATATGAGTTGATTAATTTCATGAATTAACAATAGTAACTGATAACCTTTTTGAAATAACTAATTGTTGATCTAAAACATTACAAGTGATTTTGAAATAACATATTATGGATTGGTTTGGCTTTAAAAATATTAGTTATAGCTATTATTATATTGATTTGTATATGTAGGTATGAATTTTTTAAGATAAAGTGTAATTTTTATAGTATATACACTTTGATTAAACCTATAGACCGTGAAGGTTACACTGTTAAATAAAAAGCTATACAAACAAGATTATATTTTGAGTTTAGTGCCTAAGTATGAACATATGTTAATAATTATTCAATTAGACTAGGTTTATATTAATATAAATGGAAAATTAAGTGCATAGCCTCATTATAATAATACATGATATATTGATGGATATGAGAAGGGCGCCAAGTCTAATATTATCAAGGGATGGAATTATTTGAAACATGAGACTGACCAACTCAAGCAAGATTTGGACAAGGGAAGAGAAACTAAAATTCCAATCATTTATAAGGATACTAACTAGGAAAATGAACCTAAAGCTACTAAATAACTTATACCAAGGCTAAAATTATAAAAATAACCCTCAGGAGAAGACCATATAGGCCCCTCCAAAAGGTCCAAGAAAGCAAACCTATGGAAGGATGACATAGGAAGTGTTGAATATTAAAGACTAGGCAAGCTCAGGGGAGCCCTTTGGTTATGTTTTGTGTTTGGTTAGGTTTTTTTATTGGTATATCATTATTAATAGTTTAATGTTGTTATTTTTGATGGAATTATATGTTTTATATCATGTAGTGACTTAGTTTCTTGACTTCGGTTCATTTTTATTATTCAAACTTGATGGTTGCTAGTTCTTGTAAAACCAACCTTATTTACCTAGCCTAATACAAATAATAGAGGATGTCTTTTCAGGATGCATGGAATATATATATATATATATATATATATATATATATATATGCAAACCTATGGAAGGATGGCATATGAAGTGTTGAATATTAAAGACAAGGCAAGCTCAGGGGAGCCCTTTGGTTATGTTTTGTGTTTGGTTAGGTTTTTTTATTGGTATATCATTATTAATAGTTTAATGATATATTTTTTGTTGGAATTATATGTTTTATATCATGTAGTGACTTAGTTTCTCGACTTCAATTCATTTTTATTATTCAAACTTGATGGTTGCTAGTTCTTGTAAAACCAACCTTATTTACCCAGTCTAATACAAATAATAGAGGATGTATTTTCAGGATGCATGGAATATATATATATATATATATATATATATATATAATACTTGAAATAAATATGGGAATTTTGATTATCTTAAAACATTTTTTTACTTATTGAACCTTTTCTTGAATGACCTCAAAAAGTATTTTATTTAGTATTACTATTTGGAGTATTAGGAATGAATTCTTAATAAATATTTTGTTTTGGGGTGGTGTATAAATTAATAATTCTTATTAAGATATGATGCATGATGATAGGAAATGAGTCTTCATATAAATCACTCATAATTATTTAATAGGAAGGATAATGATGTATATGTATCCTAGTAAAGAGTAATGTTGTAGTGGACCATGACACAACTTCATTTGAATTCTAAAAATTATAATGAAAATCTATAGATAAATTAATATTATAGTTTTATACATTTTATTTCCATTATAATTTATAGTTTGCATGCATGTGTGATGTCATATTGGATAGATGATGTATTCTATGGTTTGTATGATTGTTACATGTAATAGTGATTATACTACACAGTGTTTTATATGAGTTATCGATGTCTACATCATATTATCTTCCCCTTCAATAAAATAAGGATTTTACTTAGTGAGGAGGTGTAAGAAAGACCAGTGGTCTATGGTTAGAGGAAAAGTTCCAGATGATGATCTCCTTCTCTATAGCTAAATATAAATAATCTCTAATGCATACTCATGGGTAGATTAGTTTGATAAACTATTTCATATAAGTTCCATTATATTATTATATTGAGATAATATTTTATTAAACGAAGTCACATAATAATGACTATTGGTATACATGTATAATCATTATTTATTATAGTATACTTTATCAATGGATATATTTATTAAATATAGATGAATTAATATACTATTTTACTTTTTACATTACAAAATGTACCATATTGTAATCTTATTATTCATGCATCATTGAGAATCATTGGTGAGTTAAATATTAAATGAGTATATGTTTAGATCATGAGTTATTGATAAATATGTGCTTGATATATAGTTGAATTCAACATGATTATAGTATAATAAATGTATATGAATGATGTATAAAAATACAATTATATTGTGAGTAAATTTAGTAAAATTATAATAAAAATTTAATCTATAAAAAAACTACATGAATTTTTTAGGTTAAAGTGAGTACGGTTTTAACACATATGGTGGCATATGCATAAATTTCAAAAGAATATGATTTACTAGTTTCCAAGTTTGGGATATAATAAAATATGTGTAATATTATGTTTTATGTTAGCATTGATTATATTTGATAATGGGGAATGAACATTATTCATGCACATATAAGTGAACACATTTGAATATATAAGTAATCAATGATACCTAGAAGTGAACACCTTTGAATATATAAGTATGTCTACATAGGTTATTTTGATTAAATGAGTAATCAACTTAGGTTCAATATCTCTTAATGTTCTAGGCATTACTCAAATAAATCCTATTATGTGTCTCCTACCTTTCATCTTTGAGTTCAATATTAATTAATCAAGTAGCATGATTGAGGTTAAATGGTGGCCAAAGGCCTCAGAACTACTTATTTTTCAATGAGGGTTTGGTAATTTATCTTCCCATATAATGTCTCTATATTAGTACATAATTTTTTGGAATTATCAACCAAAATTTATCATGGTGATTCAAAAATGAAGCATACCTCTCCAGTTATTCAACATGGAAAAATCTTTTCCAATGAGATGACATAAGGCAACATGGTTCACCTATCATAATTATTCATTCCTTGCTCTTTAAGTTTCAAAAATTTAATTTTATTTCAAATATCATATTTTATAATTTGAATTTATTATTTTATATTCATTAAAAGTTGTGTTGAGCAAGCTGCATATTTAGAGCCTCCTTCTAAAGATAAAGTGTGTTGTACACACTCAGATATGTTTATTTATCCTTTTACTCTAGCATTGTATCTCATTTCAATACTAATCAATGGGGAGAATTTTTAGATACTATAATATTGTATTATATACTTGGAAAAGTTATTTTTAACCTATATTTACCTTATATGACTTGTGCATACACATATGGATCTTAGTTACTATTCTCTTAGATCCACATGCTTTTCATGGGTCCATCATTCTTGATTTTATTTTAGTCAACTAGACGAATTATTTAGTTTGTGATTGACCTTTCAAAAATAATATTCCTACTATTTATTCATCATCATATTATTATTCCTTCCTTTTAAAATAATCCATTAAATGTATATTATTCTATAATTCTAGACTCGTCTAAACCTGATTGACTCATCTTATACCATTAAATGGTCACTTCTAAAATTAAACTACTTCTTATGGGTAAGCCCTAATGTTTCCATGATAAAGTATCCAAAGAGTCCCATATAATTAAAAAATAATTTTAAGCCTATTCCTATCTAACATTTGTTAATGTAAACTTATATACACATCTGCAAATTCAAAGGGACTACCTTGTTTATTTACAATTCAACCATTAATCACAAGGAGTAGGTCCTATCCAATACTTAAAAACCTCAAACCAAATTCATTTTGTCATCTGCTAAGCATAAAAATCTAGATCATAGGTTACATTCATAACATGATAACTATTTCACATATACACATAACATGGAGAACTACAAGAAGTTTAAAATCCCTCTTCAGAGTACTGAATATGTAGACAATGCTTATCTATTCATATAATTGTGTTTGGATTCATATCAACCCACCTTATTTACCTTTTTAAATACCAAAACCTATTATTAAAATTGGACCTAGGATTTCATGGTGGAGACAAGTTTATAGAATTGCACACACAAATAGTTCATGAAGATCACACAAACATGGCTTAAAATTAGGTATAATTTCTTGTGAATAAAAAGAGAATAAAAAATCACTTATAAAAAACCATTATGTTTTATATGTTATTGTGTGTTGGTATCATATAGGGTTGGTGATTCTATCCAAGTTAGAGAGACAATTCTAAATTTGAGTGTCTCTCAATCTAGTTTCCAGCCATTTATTTTATCTACATTGATTCTTAGATATATAAATAATACTAAAATGCTAAGTATATTATTCTCTTAAGCCTTTTTATATATATATAAAGTGAAATTATCAAAATTTATATTTTATTTTAAATTCATATTCATGTTTATTTTGATATATCATTTAATATGGATTAGTTCAAAATTATATACTATTACATCACATTAATAAAAAATAATGGAAAACATGATTATATACATGAGCTAAGATTAACTTAAAACTATCGTATCTCAATATAATTAGACTCAGAAAAGGATTATCAAACAGAGCCCATGATACATATTTATTTTGCATAATTACTATATACAAAGGAAAATACAACTAACATAATAATCAATCCTAGCTCAGAGAAGATAAATCCTAATTACACTTCTATTTTTTGATTTATTAGATATTCAGGGTCATGACAAAGATGGATATGTTATACCTAACCTAGGGATCTCTTACAAAAATAACATCACTAGAGAGGGTTCCAATCCTCTTGTCAAGTAATAGTAAGAAATAACCTTAGTTAGGTCTTATGTTTTCATATTCACTAAATTTATGAAAAGTAAAGTAAAATATAATCTAGTGCTCACCAAAATTTGTGGCACAAAGTGGGGGTAATAAACATGCATAGAATATCTATACTTAAGTCAATATATAAGAAATCCTAATGCATGATAGAGGAGTAAAAATGATAATCTATCTATTTTAACAAAGGAATAACAAAGTTAGGAATACTTAGCTTTGAAGATGAACCCACCAAGCTTAAATATCCCCTTTAGTCAAGGTGCTTTGTATGAGGTTATTATGGTATGTAATGATAATAAGGATAAGTCAAATCTAGGATACACAAATTATCTATGCATCCAAAAGACTTTTCCATAAGATAAGATCTGTATCTCCTAAGAAAATATTGAAACCCTAAGCAATTCTCCTTAAGTAGAATGGTGGATAATAAAATACACAATATAATATTCTTCTTCTCTTCTCTTCAAATGATGGAAATGAATGTGTATATATAGCTGAATTTAACCCTAAACATTTCTAAATGTTTAGTTGATAGGGTTGGCCCAATTTGACTTTGTATCATTATTTGATAAAAATAAGTTAGGTCCCAATATATGTAAACTAAGGCCCACCTAGAACCATAACATGTAAATATCAATTAGAATATAGAGTTATCCCAGGCTGACATTATTTAGTAAATGTCAAAAAGGATTTTAGGTTTATGTAGGGGATAAGGAAATGAATTATTTGTAGGATTTTGTAAGAGAGGATTTAAATATTAAGGAAGTGTATAAGATATGGTTGTGTATATATAAAGTGGTGGTATAGGGAAAAATAATCCTATGAAGCATAAATGGTCTATCCACCCCCTTCCTAGTGTAACCTTTAAGGCATGCACTCAGAGAGATTGAGACTCAATGGGTTCCTAAAAGAGAGAGAACATTAGTAATTGATAAAATTTTAAAATATTATGTGTATACATATTCCCCACTCAAATATCATTGTGTTATGTAAGTGCAACATGTGATAGTGCTTCAATAAAAGTACATAACAACACACAATACTGAAGATGAATAAATTATAGTAAGAAGAAAATAATCTAAATGAAGGATAAAATTGAAAAATGCATAACTTTACTTACCTTAGTGTTGTAGATAATAAATTAAGTGAAATAAATGTGAAGGTTTCCAATGTAGGGAACATTAGCTGAACCTATAAAAATTAGTGAAAAAGATCTAAAAATTCATTTTTTTTCAAAATATACATGTAATATGTGAAAATATTCTCTACAATGTCATGATTCTAGAACATCTTATGGTTTGGAAAAAGAGATAGTAGAAACAAATGTATGATTTAAAAATGGAATATTGTTGTAAATATTTGATAGGTAAATAATTTTGAATAGTAATTATAAATAAGGTGAAAATTAACTCATTTGTTATTTTTACTATTCTATAAAAACTTTGCTCTGAGAGACCCAATTTGAGCCTAGAGAGAGACCATGGTGAAGAAATGAAAACTAATATGTCGAGAATGCATAGCAGCCACATCAAGTTCAACACAAGTAGGAAAACATGAATTTCAAAAAATTTAAAATTAAGCTAAATGTAGAAAATTAAATGGTAGGCAAAATATAAACACCAAAATTGACCCTATGAAAATTTTAGGTATACTAGGGGTAGAATGGAGTACTGGGTAGGAAAAGATCATACCAATAAATACCTAAGTCATTTATGGTAAATGGTTAAAAAATCACTATAGATAAAGAATAGAGTCAACCTTGTCGACTCAGTTTATAAGGCAAGAGAGGAATAGGGGTCCAAATGCATAGTATTGGGATAACATAGTATTGTTAAATGTGGTTGACTATGTATAAATAGGACAATATAGTTTAAAATATGAATATGAGCAATATAATAACCTCTAGCTGATGTAGTTGGTAATATGTGGCTAATACAGTTTGTTAAAAGGGGCTAACTACATGCCAGAGGGATGACATAGTATAACAAGACTTAGAAAGGGGATAATTTAGTATCAAATGGATTGATTGTGTATAAAAATAAAAAAACTAGAAAACTAAATCAAACAACCTGATGAAGTAGTTAATTTTTAAATTTTTGAGAATATTGAAGAATTATTTTAATTGTTATGACATTGAGATCTAAGACATCCTTTGTTGTTTGATATTTTGTAAAGACATTAGAGATTTTGGTGCCTATTGGAGTGGTAAGAAAATGTTGATAGGGCTTGAATAGTCACCTTGGGATTCAATGGTATTATGTAGATGTGATAGATCCCTCTAAGTGTTGATCTTCCTATCATGTTACTAGGATCATGGAAATGGTTGACCACCACTTTCTAGTGGGAGGTGGAAGGGGACACCATAAAGGTGGCTATTAATTTTGAGGATGTCCATGTGATGGTTAGACTTTTGATAGGTGAGACATCAGTGATTACAAATACACCATAGTCAAAGGATAAGAGATGAGCCTTATCCTAGTAATATACATGCTTATATAAGATATACCCTAGGTTGTATGTGAGTCTATTTGATGTTTATCTTGTTTCCATTATAGACATCCAAAAGGCTATGATAATATTTATGATAACATGAGTTTTATGTCAAAAGTTAGATGACAAGGTACCACTGTACATGATAGCCTTATTCCAATTGAGTTTGGATTAGGGAACACTATATGATTTTGGTTCTATCATCTCAATCTAACACATGCATGATATGTATGGGATTTTATATCATGGATAGAAGATGATAAGACCCATTATACTTCTAAATACATAGATATATGAAAGGTTACCTATGTATCAACTAGTTGGGCTACCCCATACGGTTGATGATAAATTACCTTAGATCATTCGATGGAGGTAGGATCATGTAATGTAGGCCATGTCCCATTTTCCAACATTATAGAGTGTCACATGAGGGAAGATAATGTGGTAACCATATACTCACATAACTACCATATGGCCTAGTTGGGATATTATTTCTATAGGTTTGACACATGTGTATATCATAGTCTAATACACTTTATGGGTGGAGCCTCATCTAGTGGATCATGTATCTAAATAGCTAGTAATTCCCCATATAATGAATCCTCTAGTGGTGCCTAATTATTGGGCATGAAATTCTAGAGATCAAAGAGGGAGAGGAGGTAGAGGGGTACCTTTGGAGATACTAGTGATCAAGCCTCGATGGGCTAGACCATGGACTAGTTAATCATAATAGTAGGACATAGTGGGGATGGGAGGAGAGGAAATTATGGATCTAGATGTAAGGGAGGATGGAACACAACATTAACCATAACATAGGTGGTAGTGACCAACATGAGATCATTATAATTGGAGACACCATTAATGTGAGGAGATATAAGCACTAGTTGTCACATAGGGGGCCCTATAGTAGTTTCAAGACATAATTTGTCCATAGATGAAAAATAAGGAGAGGACAATGATAGTATTAGGTGGTGATTCCCAAATTTGTCTTGGTATGGAGGTAATCAATGGAGGAGGTGTTCAGTGGGTGAGAAGATGGCGAGACTGTGGTAAGTGATATTAGCACTAGTGAAAAATGTTTTAATTGGTTTAAGTTTTTTATATAGAAACTAGTTACATTGTTGATTATGAAAGATAGATGATTTTAGGTGTGTGTGTGTGTGTGATCTGATGTATATTTTGTTTTTGGTTTTATACATCCTATAGTAAAGGATTCAAATGGGGAGCCTTAGTTATGGATTCACATCATGACATTTTAAATGGGGTGTTATCATCATATGACATTACCATATTGGATGATCTTATGGTTCCATCTTCCCCATCTTAGGTGGATTGGTTTAGACTAGTGAGAGAGGATGTACAATAGTTACAGGCATGAGGTGATGGGTTAAAACCACTATTTGGTGTTGGCTCTGAAGGGGCTTAGACCTAATAGGCCTTAACACAGAAGTAAACTACACACATAATGACTACAATCTAGGTTGGATAGTTATAGGCCTAGTTGGCTAATCTACAAGGATATGTTACTAGTTTTATATCCAAATTACATCTTTACAATTTACTATTCAAAGGGGTCAGTTGTAGACATCCATAGGTATCATGTCTAGGTGACATGATAGAGATCATGGAGTACAACTTTAGAATTATAGCTATTTTAATTTGTACTTTATATAGTATAAAACACATGATGTGTGTGTGTGTGTGTGTGTGTGTGTGTGTGTGTGTGTGTGTGTGTGTGTTGATGGTTTATTGATCTCATGAGTTATACTTATATTTGGATGTGTATGCATGGAAATATTTCCTTTCTAGCACATACATTTAGCTTTTATTATGTATTCTATGAGAAATATGTGATGTATGTTTTATTTTATATCATTATGTGAATACATGCATGGTTAAAAATAAAACATAAAAAATGATTTGGAAAATTATAATTAATAAAAAAAAATTAATACACACTATATCATGATGGGAAATGTGTAAAAACAAAACATGAATAAATATAATAAACCAAAGATGGTAAAAATGGTAACAAATATTTTCAAACTATGTAAACATTTGAACCAAATTAAAAAACATAAAAATCACACTATATCATATTGGGAATTATGAAAATATTTTAATAAAATGGAAGACACATGAAAAAAAATGGTATAAAAACAAAACAATTAAGTCAATCAATCATACTAAATCAATATTGGAAGTATAAAATAAAGACATAATGGAAAAGGAAATTAAATTTATTGCACTAATTCAAGTTGGGAAATATGAAAAATTTGATAAAATGGTTATATTCAAATAATCACTTAAAAAATAATAATATAAAAGTGAAGTACCTTTGATGTAAGCATACAACATACTTAATCAAGATGGAAAATATGTCAATGACATGTAACTCATAATCAAACACTACTTATCTCAAATTTTATGCATGTAATTCAATCGTGACTTGGTTATGGTTGGAACTAATTATTAGAATATTCTATGAGGAAGGCCTAGTCCTATTCATGGTCTCACACCACAATTCATAAAGGAGACACAAATTAGGTAGAAACAACTATGGGAATGATTTTAAAAAAATGTTTGTAATGTATTAATTTTTGAGGAGGGCTTGGTCCTATCCATGATTTTACACTACACACAAGGGGAACACTAATGAGGTGAATGGTAATAAGTAAATTTTTTATTATGGTAATTTTTGAGGAGATCTTGGTCCTATCCATGGTCTTACACTACAACTCACAAAGGGAAACCCTAAGGGGAAATGATTATCTAAAAAAACAATATTTATCAAGGGGAAATATTAGGAATGTTGTAATGAAATATGGAATGTAAAAATCATGACAATGTGTTTATGATAAGACCTTGATAAACATGAGGCATACTAGGTACAAATGAAAGACACTAAGATTCTAGTGACCATCAAAATACAAAGGATACCTACTCATAATAATCAAAAATTTGAATAGACAAATAGGTGAGATACTAATATTGACTCATGTTGGTTATGTGAACAATAGAATTAAAATGGACATACCTTACCACAACATGTTCCCTGTTCTTCACGACCTCTTACAGACCATCAGTCTACTACAAAGATTAGGTACATGTGTGAGAAAGTAGGTAACACTATAATATTTTTTTATTCTCCTATCCTAATCTACTAGCCTACTACACCCCAATACACCTCAACTCTATTATGAGGCCCACTATGGAGTTTGATCTTTGATTATAAATAATAGATGTGTTATGAATCACATCTTTTAGTGTGATTTGACTTTTGAATTTGTATGTTTAATTTTGTATCATTGAATTTTGTTTAAATGATTTGGATTTTAACCTCTTTATGGATTTTATTATTCTTCCTACATATAGATTTGGAATAACCAACACAAGTGATAGAAATGATAAACATGAATGATCTGTAGACATTGGTTTCTAAGTATCTAAATATATGACTAACTAAACACTTTCACTTACCTATGAAATAGTTATTAGAGTTTTAGGTTGCACCCTATCTAACAAGATAATTGTTAAGGCCCTCTACTCAAACCTAGTCTAACATGGGATTGACCTAAGGCTATGGGTTTTTTTGTTATAGCTTGAACATCTATACTTTAATGTGATAGCTCCCATGATATTAAAATGTAGTATCTTCCTAAGATCTAAATCTATCACAAGGAAAAGGGAAAGAAATAAAACAAGAATACAAAGGATATTCTAGGTGGCGATTCACTAAATGATTAATGATCCACTCTCAACTATCTCTTTTGAAACCTACTGATGAATCTCATGAATACAAGGGGTTAATTAGATTCCTGAATAATGTTTCAAGCATAATTATTTTTCATGAAGGTTGGGTAGAGACCTAAGACTTGAAGGATAGAAAGGTAGAGGTCTATGCAAGACACTATAGGATTTTTGACACTTTAATAGAAACCTCATTAATTAACACTTCACACAACCTATAAGAAACCAACAATCCTAAAGCAAGGTAAATGAAGGAAATATATATGATTAATATATAACATATATTATGTAAATCAAACTTTAATGAGATACACTTAGAATTTAACTAAAATTTGAACTTGTCTTGTATTTCTTCAAAAGAGTTCACATAATGATTTTGATAGAGTTTTATTACACCCAGCTAAGGGATGGAAAACAAGATCTCAATGCCTAAATTTATAAATATAATGTAAGATAAGAGAGATAAATCTATGTATAATAAGGGTCATCAATGAGCCCAAAATGGCATGGGGTAGTTACACAAGCATTACCTCTCTCCTTGAGTGTTGACACTTCCTTAATGAGACCAATTTGGAATTTAGATGGATATAACTCCTTAAATGACTTAAATTATGATTTTAACATACCTAAAATAGACCCATATTCTTCCCTTTGGCATTTATTTAACACATATGGGGTGAAATTAGGCCTACATGGGTATTGAGTAGCTTTGCATCAATGTACATGGAAAATGATTCATGAAACTATCTTTGACCTATAATAATGGCTACCATTTTGGTGTAGTTTTACCCAAATAATAGTTATAATTCTTGAAAATTATCAATAAATGGCCTAACACCAACATTTTATCTCTATATCCTTCCCCTTGCTTGATAAGTAAGCATGTGCAGCTTGCTTTCCAACTTCTACTCATGTCTACTATGTTAGTGATTAAATAGTTAAACTTGTGCTTCAAAATCATTTGATCAAAATTAGATAACCCTTTAAAGACATTTATTTCATTTTTATTGAGATAATTTAAGGGTTAATTACCTATAACATACCTTATCTTTGCATTACTAGGCTAAGAGGTTACCTCACAAATTGGCACTTTTGAAAGACATGGTGAGAACCTTTATAATGAGTTTCATGGGTTAAATTTATGGTGGATACATATAATAAGTCTTACACTTACTCCCTCCATGGTTTATAATCCTTTCTTAGGCTCTTCAACACAAAATATAGCTAAAACTTTGCAATTTTACTCTCTTAGGAGACATCTGTACACCTTCTATACAATATAATACCATAAGTTGAATCCCCTCTGAGTTGTCTATAGGGTCCATGTGATAAACTAGGAACTTCTAATAAAAATAATTTACTTTTAGTTAAAAATATCTAGACTAGTTGTTATTAGGGTTTAAGGGAGGTTTTAGGTGGTTTGGGAGTTTTAGGGTTGGGTCTTGAAGATCTTAGCTTAGGTTTGTTAACTACCTACATCAATTCCAATCTAACAAGCCCCCTCACTTCCCATGAACATTTGAATTTCCAATGTATTAACATCTTGATCTAGATGAACACTTGAAGGTGATTTTTTTGTAGAGAATGTTGCCCTTGGAATAGCCTCTATAGGTTTACAAGTGGGAAGTTGGACTATGGTGGTTTATACAAAGCTTAGGTTAGCCCAAAGGGATTTAAAACAATGCAATCATGCCCCCAAGATGATCCAAAACATTTAAATTCTCTAAACTATGTTATGTTCCATCCCCTTGATGGCATAATCATGGTGGTGCTTGGATATCATACTATCTTCACATCTTAGATATAAAACTTGACCTACACATTGGTCCATGAATCACGTCTACACCAAATATGACTATAAAAATACTTTTGATATCTTGAAGAGTTGCAGTTGTGTCCCTATAGTGCTAATTTTCCCCTTTTTAGTACATACAATCAAGTTTACTGAGACCTACAACTTTTTACCTTTAGACCAATCATAGAGGTCAACATGGAGAACTCTAAGAGATTTAGTCAAGTGACTTGAGATTAATCTCTTCTTTAACTCATGTTTCATATGAATATCCTCTATAGGTTGATCTTTGAGCTCAAACTAGCCTTTCTAAGCCTTTTCCATATAATTTTAACCTTACACATGCCAACCAAGGAGACATGGTGGTGCTCAGGGGACCTTAGAGGACCTTCAATGTGGTTTCATGACTAAAACTTGTATAGGAATGGGTCTTGAGGTGATTTTTCACCATCGGGTCTTTTTTGTGTTATGTGAAGGGTTGGAGGTGACCAAAATATTAATGATGGATCATATATTAAGGACATCCAACCCTAAAAAAAACCCATGGAATTTTATGGTATTTACCCCCCCTCCTACCATGAATAGGATGGATCTGCATGCAAAGGATCCATGGAGATATGAGCATCATAAGTTGGTGTTAGGGTTTGTTGCAGGAAGTTTTGAGTCCCTAATTTATTAGAAATCATTTATACAATCTATCCCCCTATTCAAAATCAAATTGACATGAATTTTTAGTGCATATGGAGACCTAAATTACCTTAGTAACTCTAGATTAGAAGAGGCATGTGGTGGAGTGGGTGATCATGCAAACATGCCCCTTGAAATGCTTGCACATAAGTAGATTGGCTTGAGCTAGATTTTTTGGTGTTTAGACCATTTTTGACACCTTATGATAATTTAAACCAATTTTTTGGGTCTAAATAATTTTACACTCCTCATTTTGGTAATTTTATGGATAAAAACAACTTGTAGATGTTCTAAAACATCATTTAAGTCTATTTACAAGATTAATTACATGACTACGATAACACACCTCCAAGTATTTTGATCATGAATCTATGTTATATTACATAGGAGGGTTTATATGTTGTCTTAAAGATAATTATATCTTTGAAAAAGACCCTTCATGGAACCCAAGTTGATTTTAGACATCATATAACATGTATGTGACCTGAACTTCATTATTTGCCTACACAAACAAGCTTTAGTCTGATATAAAACAATGAGTATATCCATTATTTACCTTAGACAAGTGATCATATGGGCCTATTAATTACATAATTACCACCATATTCATTGAATTTGGACACTTATTTGTGATTGAAAGGGGTTTATATCATCATTTTGGCTCAAAATGACATCAAACTATCTGCTAAAAATGCACTCACACTTGCATCTTTGAATATGGCCTACAACATTTAATTTGAGGGTGTTGGTGATTATAGTAACTATTTTCCAAATGTTTGGGATGATTAACATGGACAAGTGATGTCCCTTAAATACTATCTTCCCTCAAAACATTTCTATCCATATAACCTCAGTCTTATGCTTGTACCTACCTATATAGGTCCATGACTATGATGACATCACCATGCCCCCATAGGGGTAGTGAACATCATGTATACACCCTAAATAGTTTTTAATTTGTATCTATTTGTATTTATATTGTCTCTCTAAGTCCACATGAGGTGGATACACCAATCTAAGTCAGTGGTGTCACTTTATGTTTCTTTTTGTCAAGGAGATTGTCTATAGGGTGGTTTTGAATATGCATTGGTTGGGTATAACTCATATGATGCTTAAGCTATGCCAAAGTGATCTCCACAATAATTAAACTTATTTATATTTATCTTTCATTATGTTTATATCAAACTTCATGCTTGGGATGGTTCCCATAGTCCTTTATGAGAATTGACTAAAACAACCCTAAAGCTAGTTGTAAGTGCATATTTCATTTTCAACTCACTGCCATATGGCCATACAAGTATAGCTTGAAGATTTCAATGGTGTGTGTGGTTTTAGTGTAGTGTGTTGGTCAACTTGGTAAGATTAGTCCTTGGGGAGGGTTAGGTTAAGGAAAAAGTTGATAGTGGAGCCACATTAGAATGGAATGAGCATGATAACACACTAGTAACACAACACAATGGTAGTGAAACTATAGTGAGATCTTATGAATGTGTAATGGGCATGAAAAGGGAAAAATACCTCACCTCAGAATAACCCAAGTATACCTTGTAGACATAATAATGAATATATAGATAGACATAAATATTTTAAGGCAAAATCAAGGTATTTATGGTCTCAAAATTAAACCTAGGAATCTCATAATTACCTTAACACGAAAAAACCTTAAACTTTACAAAAAAGTGATTGAGTGGTATAAAAGCATAGAAATAGGTTTTAAATGACTATGAAACCATTATTCAGGATTAGGAATATGTTATAAAGGTATGAAGATAACCCACCACCATTTTACCATCTCTTTCATATTCCTTGAGGTACATTGGAATCATGTAGGTGTTCTTGGACCATACACATAGTTCACTATGTAGTGTTCTTCAAATATAGTTATATTGATCTCCATGAAGTGTTTTGAGGCAAACAAAGAATTATTGAAATTTTAATCTAAGTAAGAATGCATTGAGAGCCATGAAACCTCTCTAAAACCTTTTAAAATTTGTTTACAACCCTAGATAGAGTCACCAAAACCATGTATCTTACATGGACTGGTCTACATACTCATCATATAAACCAATCAAGGATATTGGTATGTTATTTGAGCTCACATGTTTGGATTCAATGCTAAAATAATCATGTAAGGGTTCTACATGACTTGGGAAAATATGACAAGTGATTAGTCTTAGCAAATGAATCAAATTCATTAAAAAACTATTGGCCTCAAAAGTTCCTATGTAGATGAGGAGGGTGTATAAGTTATTTAAACTCTTAATTAATTTTCATATAGGATAGGAATTAAACTCCTATAAAAATGCCATGAGTGATTAGCTCCTTAAGTCTACCTTCTATGGTTGCAAAATATTAGAGCCTTGTTCTCCTTCTATTGTATGGAATAACCATGATTCTGAGGGGTCCTCTGAGCATGATAATGACCTTGAAGTGGAGGATAAATAGTTTTGGGCCCTTAAGTCATTAAAAATATCTACTTTTTCACTATTTTATCTCTCTAAACTCACCCTACAAGGATATGCCCTTGATTGATTTGACTCATATAATACTTATCTGTACTACTAAGAAAACACCTGTAAGCTACCCATTTTCCTAAAAATCTTCTTACTTTATCCCTAAAATGTATCCCATTGGTGTTGTGGAGGGAAACTAGGATGGAAAGATAAAATATAACTTAGTGGTACAACCTAAGGGAGATGAAAGGTCCCAAATTAGTATGTGTGGACCCATATTGGAGGAAATAAGCATTAACTTGGGCAATAATGGATCCAATTGAGGTATAAAACCATTATATTTTGGCTTAGTGTGGTTCATGAGGTATTCTATAGGTGTATGGGGTGATCTAGTGCTCATTGGTGTTGTGGAGGGAAAGATAAAATCTAACTTAGTGGTACGACCTAAGGGAGATGAAAGGTCCCAAATTGGCATGTGTGGGCCCATATTGGAGGAAATAAGCATTAAATTGGGAAATAATGGATCCAATTGAGGTATAAAACCATTATATTTTGGAATAGTGTGGTTTATGAGGTCTTTTAGAGGTGTATGGGGTGATCTAGTGGTCAATTAAGGCCAAAATAACATCTTATTGTGGTCAAAACCATTGACTAGGTTCAAGTACATGACCTTTAAAGAGGTTCAATAACTAGATCACCATGTTAATGCATATGGAACACCTAAAAAATTAATGAAACCTTAATTATATCTCATAATATTCTCTAAAATTACTCTTTAAAGCTCAAAAATGGTCATACCTCTAATGATTGTGCATGACTAATGTGATTTTAGGATTTTATCAAGCTATCTCCTCCATTTGCCTTCATTATTGCATATCCATCATGTTGATGACCCTTAAATATGGATGAGTATCAAATATTCTCTTTATACATCATGATACTACGTGACTCAAATTTTATAGGAGGTACAAAGACCTACAAGGTTTGTTAAGGGAAGTTTGAAACATGAATGGACAATGGATTGACTAGACTTCCTTTTCAGCTCACAACATGACTAATAATTAAATGTGAAGGATGTAACATGACCCTAAGCTATAATTTTTTCCAATTTATCGGTCTAGGACTAGAAATTGACCAACATTTCTAGTGACTTAGCTAAATTGACTAGCTTGTTGGTCATGGAACCTAAAAATTTGATTATATTTTCTCATGATGACTAAACATATGAAGCATGACTATGACATAGGTTATTCCTTCATATTTTATAATTTTAAATTAAAGAGACACACCATAAAAATATGAAATAACTAAGAAAACACCACACTACTTCCTAAATAGTAGAACCCAAAAAAAAACATTGTGTAAGGGAACTTGGAGGTAACATGCAAACCTACCTACTTATGTACAAAGAACATGAAATAAAAATAGAAGTATAACTTGATATATTCCAATTGACATGGATGGGGAGGTTATCACCACTCAATTTATCAAGATTAAAGGTATTTCTCTCTTTATGATGTGTGATGATATAAGGCCCACTCTAAAGACTATCAAATGTGGAGTGCTTTCTTGGTTTTTCATGATCTTCATCCCATTTGAGGACTTTATCACCTTGTTGAAATTATATAGAGGAGGATTTATTATCAATTAAATTTTTTACTTGGTTTTGATTTTACCACATGATGTGCATGGTACTATCCTTTGTCTCTTCCAACTATCTTAGTTCATTCAACCTTACTTGCAATCTTCAGTGTATGAAATTCAAGAGAGATAGGAAGTCTTGCTTCTCTCCCATAGAAAAGGAGGTATGGGGAGTGTCTATTAGACTTATTTGGTGTCACCCTATCTTATCATATTAAATTCCTCAATCTATTATGCCACTCCCTCTAACTATCTTTCATATTCCTCTTGATGATCCTCAATAAGTTCTTGTTTGTGGACTCTGCTAGTCCATTAACTTATGGGTAATAGTTAGAGGATGATTTGAGATAAATTCCATGTGAAATATCCCACTCACATAATTTTATACTAAATAAGGCCAATTCATTTTCATAAATTATTATGGAAGTCATACCAAATTTGGGTTTGCATGGTCCTCATCCCATTTGAGGATTATATCACCTTGTAGAAATGTTCTAGAGGAGGCTCTCTTGTCAAATGAATTATTCACTTGGTGTTTATTGGACCACATGATGTGCATGGAATTTCACCTTTTCTCCTTCAAATATATTATTCATTCAACCTTACTTGCATAACATCATCATCTAGGAGCTCGAGTTGGTGGATAAGCTCTAGTGTAGGAAATTCAAGAGAGATAGGAAGTCTTTCTTCTCTCCCATAGACAAATAGGTATGGAGATTGTCTAGGAGCCTTATTTTTTGTCACCCTATCTACCCATAGGGTAGTATTTAGTCTAGTATTACACTCCCTCTAACTATATTCCATAGTCCTCTTGATGATCCTTAATAAGTTCTTGTTTGTGGCTCTCCTAGTCTACTACCCTGTGGGTAATAGTTAGAGGATGATTTGAGATAAATTCCATGTTAAATATCCCACTAACATAATTTTATACCAATAAATTCCAATGCATTATCATAAATTATTTTGGAATTCACACCAAATCTGGTCACGAAGTTGTCATAAAAGTCTAAGACATAATTTTCATTGGCTTTTTTTATGGCAATTTCTTTAAACCACATTGTGAAGTAGTCTATGACTATGATGATCCAATTATCTCCCTTACTTTAACGGGGTATATAATTCCTATGAAATCTAATCCCCACTAAATGAAAGGTTGTTATACTTCTATTGGTTATAAGGGAAGGGCATGTAGTTTTTGTTTGCTAATGAACATGGCACATTATGAACATTTCCTTACCCAAGAGTGTCCATATCTAAATAATGTGGGTAAAAGTACCTAGATATAATGACCTTAGATATTATGGTATTGGTATAAAAGTGCCCACTAGTTGGACCATCATGGAACTATTCAAGTAACTTGTTTACTTGGTAATATTCCACACACCTCAAAATCATGCCTCTTATGTCCTTAAAAATTAATTCATCTATTAGGACATATGGTATAGTTTGTAACCTGAAGTGCCTCCTCTTAACTCTATATAACCCTATATGACATTGGGTTGCTTGAATAAACTTGATCACATCATGTTTCCAACTGAAAGGTGTGTTGCTTGTAGCTATTTGTTGACTATCATGGACTGCTAACACTTGATATTTATGTTCATTTACCTCTAATATAAGGTGATCACACAACCCTATACCTTTGATAAGATTTTAAACTCTAACTTGAAGGTCATACTCCATGCATTTTATCACCCACCTAGCTCTCTTCTCATTGAGATCTGTATTTATTATGAACTCTTTAATTCTTACGTGTACTACCATGAGTGCCATCTTGATATTAGAGACCATGTGCCTAAATTTATTCAAACCTCTCACCACATCAAGCACATGTTTATCTAAAAAACCATACCTCTCCTCATATCCTTTTAAGTACTGAATAAAGAAGGCAATAGGTTATTCTAGGCCTTGATCATTCTACTACATTAACATGGTAAAAATTGAATCTAATGTAAAGAAGGTATGCAAGTAGAATTCTTTGTTAAAATCAAGATTAAGAACTGTAGGGGAATGAGAGATGGCCTCCTTGATGGCCTAAAATATCCTCTTACCTTATTTGCTCCATGTAAACTCCTTGTGTTTCCTTAACATGTGAGGAAGAGGTTTGACTAACTCTGTAAATCTTGAGATAAACCTTATTATGAAATTAATCTTCCCCAGGAAACTCTGTAGACCTTTTTTATGCTTGGGTAAGGCTAAGGAAAGAATGGATTCAAATATCTCAGGGTCTATGAAAAGACTATATTTAGACACTACATGGCCCAAAAATCTTCCCTCATGAACAATAAAGATACATTTTTTAGGATTCAATGACACTCCAAACTGCTTACATCTTTCAAAGACTAGTTTTAAGTGAGGTATGTGATTTGCTAAATCCTTTTAGAAAATAGTGATGTCATCAAGGTAGATGAGCATCATGTCATTTATTAATCCCTGAAAGGCAACATTTATTTCCCTTTGGAAAGTTTCCCTTACATTGGATAGTCCAAAGGGATTTTTCATGTATCCATAAGAACCCCACTTTGTAGTGAAGGTAGTCTTATGCATATCCTCTTCCTTAACCATGATCTGATTGTAACTAGTGTATCCATCAAGAAATGAGAACCTTTAAGATCTTACAACCTTTTTAATAATTTGGTTTATTAAAGGTAGTGGGTAGTGGTCTCTTAGAGACACCTTGTTGAGGTCTCTAAAGTCAACACACAAGCATATTTCCCCATTCTTCTTCCTCATTGGAAAAAGGTTTTCCACCTATGAGGAATGTTTGATAGGAAATATTATACTCAACTCAATCAATTTGAACAATTTGATTATCATTAACTCCTCTACCTTTAGATTGACATGCCTTTATTTTTGCCTGACTAGTTTTGCATTACTCTCCAATTCAATGGTATGTTGTGCAATTTTGGGGTCAAATCCCTTCAAATCCTTATATTCCCATGAAAAGACATCTAAATACTCTTAACACAAAGAAATAAATAAATCTCTCTCTTCTATTGTGTTAATATTTCCCAACTTCAACAAATTGTACTTAAATATTTCTACCCTTTCATAATGTTCCTCCTTGGTTGAGAAACATGCCTTATATTTTCTCATCTAATCATATTCATTGAAGATGATTTCAAATGTTACAATTCCCTTAAGCAGGTTTTTAGACCTCAACTGCATGATCTGATCATCATATTGGTGTTGGAACTTATTTTGGTTTTTATGGCTAAATTTTGCCTCTTACATGAGAAAACACACAATTTGCTCATCATTATCAAAAACTTTCCAACTCACCTCATTATTAGGTAAAAATAACTTGTGTACATAATTAAAAATACATCATGTCTGTAAATTAATTCTGGAATAGATGGGATATAGCACACCTACACTTTTGATTTGGGGGCATATAATTTTTAAGCAAGAGCATGACCAATGTGAGGATCTGCTCGACTTGATTAGGGGATCACTTGTCACAACACACTATGTGAGATAGGGTTATAAAGCCTATAGTCTAAAACAATCACATAACAACCATAAAATAGTCCTATGATTTAATATTTTACTAATCTAATAAAAAGAAAAGTAAATCTAATCTAGTGCACACCAAATCTTATGCCACAAAGTGGGGGTTATAAACAAAACAAATTAATAACTAAACTAAATATGTATAGAAGACATATACTCATGTCAATTTATATAGAATCATAATACATAGAAGAGAAGAATACATAGGTTCTATTTATCTACTCTTATAAAGAAGGAATAAAGTTAGGAATACTTACCTTTGAAGATGAACCCACTTAGCCTCAATATCCCCCTTGGCCAAGGTTTTTTACAAGAGATTGTCATGGTATGTAAGAATAACCAAGATAAATCAGCTCTAGGATACACAACCTATCCAAGTATCCAAAATAGTTATCCATAAGATGAGATCAAAGCTCCAAAGAAAGTATTGAACCCTAAAGCTTTATTTCCTAAGTAGAATGATCTATGGGTAGATGTTTGTTCACACTTATTCACTTAATTATTCACTCTTATAAAATGGTGGTAAATGACCTTGCATATATAGGCAAAACTTACATTAAAATCATTCAAACATGTCAGATATGCTAAGTTAACCTGATTGACCCATCACATTTTTAGGATAACTCACTAGGTCTGTGCTAGGTTGACTAGGAGGTCAACACATCAAAATAGATAAAATGTCCCTAAACTATACTAGGTCAACCTAGTTGACCTAGTTTGCTAAACAATAAATTTGAAGACATACTAGGTCAACTATAGTGGTTGACCTAGTTTATTAAACATGAAAAAGGGAGATAAAGCAAGGAAAATAGGGATAACATATGGAAAATGATAAAAATGGTTAGGCAAGAGAAGAATAATCTTATATTTCATGGTTTTAAGATACAAGTTTGCAAATGGTAAGTAGAAAAAGGAATAACAATCTTACAAAGCATTGATGGTCTACCCACTCCTTTCTCAGTGCCCCCCTTAAGGCATGCACTTAGAGAGATTGAGACTTGACAAGTTCTTATAAGATACAAAGTGTCAGTAATCAATAAAATTTTAAAAATATTATGTGTATACATATGCCCTAGCCAAATCTCATCACGTGTCATGTAAGTACAACATGGGATGGTACTTTGGAAGAAAACATGATAGCACACAACACTGATGCTAAGTATGGTGTAATAAGTAGAAAATAATATAAATGAAAGAACTAAATTAAAAAACACATACCTTTAACTTACCATAGTGCTGTAGATAAAAAATTAAACTGTAAGAAATGAAGGTGTCTAATGTAGAGTATACTAGGTGAACTTGTAGAAGTTAGTGCAAAAAATAGAGATCCAAATATATATATATATATATATATATATATATATATATATATATATATATATATATTTGACAAATAGGCATATAATAGTGGAAAGGATAGAGAATTTTAGGAAAATTTGGCAAATTAGGATTGGTAATGCAAGGTTTATAATATTGAAGGAAAATAAAGGACAAAAGGATGGCAAATGAATGATAAATGATTGGAAATAAATTACAAATATTTGGAAATAAATGACAAATGATTAGAAATAAATGACAAATTTTTGTAACTAAATGACAAATGATTGGAAAATGAAGGACACACGATAATAAAATTATGAAAAATGATAAATAAAATATAAATGGCAAAAATTAAATGTAGAACATACTAAATCATGATGGAAAGCATGTAAAATATGAATGAAAAATGAAATATCAATGCAAGAAAACTTAAACAAAGATATGTAAGAAGGTGAAAAGTAATCTCATGTAAGAGAGGCATGTCAAATGAAACATAAAGAAAAATATGAAATAATGTTGAATGAAATGTAATGAAAGATGTAAGATAAATATGAAGAAGACTTTCATAAAGAGAAACATGTAATAATAGTAAAAGGGGATAGACTCAGCTATTTACAACAGAAGGAAAACACAATAATGACAAATGAAATAAAAGAGTGATCCATAGTTACTCAAACATGCTATTTTACATCTAAAGATAGATAAAACTAAAACAAAGTATTGTTAGCATCTGTTTTTAATAGATGAAGAAGAGGGAATAATAGAAGAAGGGAAAATAGATTTGGAATCACAATTTGCCTATCAAGGGGGAAAATGAAATGGGTGGAGGGGAGAATGAAGGAAAAATCAAGGTAGAGGAACTCTTTATCAAAGTTAAGACACTCAAATTTGGTTTTTCAAAACAAGATGAATTTTGACTTTAAGGAATATGAAGAACATATCTTAGCCGCACAAGTCTTGTGTCAACAAATAGAGTATATAGATCATCCCATGAAGGCTATATGCATGAAAAATAAAATGGAACTACCTTCCCATAATGTGTTCCCCATTATTTAGGACCCCTTATAGAGTCATTGGTCTATTACAAATATTGGGTACTTACATGAGAAAGTAGGTAGCATCATCAAGATGTTTTAAATCCCCTATTCCAATATAATGTTCTACCACACCCTAGAGGACTTTGGATCTATGTGACGCTGACTATGGAGTTTAATATTTGATTAGAGCTAGGAGATGTGTTTTTAATCACATATTTTGGTGTGAATTTAACTTTTGAGATTTATATTTTTCCTTTTATATATCATTGCCTTTTGTTTCAGATGATTTGGCTTTTAACTTTCTCAAAGAATTTTTCTATTCCTCCTCCATATGGATTTGGAAAACCAAACATGGGTGCTAAAGAAGAATTTCATTTGAAAAATTTGGGATAAGGCTGATAAGAGAGATAACTTCAAATAGCATGGGATCTAAGATTCTTGTAAATCCAGGTGAAATAAAAGTGCTATCTTGACATCAACCTTGTTTTCTCCAATGTGGAGATGAAATAAAGGGGAAATCAAGAAAAATGACACATGGAATACTTTGAATTAATTCAAATTGCAAAAAAATGTGACAAAGAGAAAAAAGGTATACAATGAAAACAAAGGTCAGATTCCTTATCATAAGAATGAGGGTTCCATCTAGCAAAAGAAGAAAAAGCTAAAGTCTAAAAATAAGGATCATAACATGAAAAGATGGCAATTTTATGAGGAGGGTTGGGTCTTATCCATAGTCTTAAAAAAAAAATCATAAAAGAGAGACCCACGAGGGTGCTAATAAACAAGATAAAAGCAAAGTGAGGGAGACTCTTTACAAAGAAACTCATAAAGAAAAACCAAAAGGATGCCAAAATAGTATTGGCAAGTAGTAAAAATAAAGATAAATAAGTAAAATGTGGTGGTTTTGTGAGGGGTGTCGAGTCCTAAATGTGGTCTTACAAAGAAAATCACAAAATAAAAACCCACGAGAGTGATAAAAAGAGAAACATCAAAAGAGAAAAAAGACTATGGTACATCAAGAAGTAAATGCTAAAGAAAGGGGCAAAAATGATCATATAGATACTAAGGCAAAGAGTGACATTAAAAGACAAATGAAAGACGTATATAAAGACAAAAATGAAAACAAATGCCAAATGTGATGTGTAATAAAACCAAATAAAGGAAAATAATGATGCTATGAAAAGTGAAAGTAAAAGAAATAAAATGTATAAAAACAAAGAAATAAGAGATAAAAATAAAAATCAATATCTATGTTAACATCTATATCAAAAGATGAGCATGTTAAATTCAAGTTTATAAGTCTTAGAATGTTTCTTGAAGTTGGATATGTTTGTTATCTTGCATTAGAGAAGAAGATTGGGCATCACAAGATGCCCCAAAAGGTAAGTGGATGTAGGGATAGGCATCTCAAGATTACCCAAAGTCTAAAGGGATGTGTTGATGGGAATTTCAAGATGCCCCAAAGTCTTAAGAGATATGTGGATGGGCATCATAAGATGACCCAAATTATGAAGGGATATGTGGATGGGAATCACAAGATGCCCCAACATGTGTGGTGGAATGAGGTGATATTGAGCCATAAAAATGATTCGCATTGAGTTGGTAGGTGCATTTGGAGATAGGTAAATGTGTCATTCTGTTAGATTTTAATGATGTTAAATGTGACATGATGTGTAAGAGAGGTATGAGGAGATAAAGAAGGTAAATGATGACCATGGATGCTATGCTTTGGATTAGGCATTTGAACTATATAATCTTTTGGTTCATGGAACCTAAGATGTTGAGGTTCAATGGATGCCACAATAATTTTAAAGTTGTTCATGTGAGCTATCCTTTCCTTATTGGTGTAGGAAGAAGGATCAATTATTTTTTGAACAAAATTGGAATATGTGGTTTGTTATTAGGTAGATGATGTTGATATGATTTTGGTTCTTGAGATTCAATTTAAGAAGCTTGAAGATAGTCTTGATAAATTTTTTTTGTGAGAGTATCAAGATTGAAATGTGGACCAAGCAAAGAATAAATAAGAAATTGGTGAAGATAATGACAAGACTCATGAGAATGACCTATATTAGAATTTCACCAATAAAATTTATCAATATTGTACCATTTTGAAGGGGTTTGGAAGGATAAAAATCTCATCAATTTAGAGGGTGGAAATTTATATTTAAGTTATTCTAGACTCAAGGGAGGGTGCCTTGGGTTAAAATTGGTTAAATTGGATGATCCATTTTGAGGTTGGGAAGGCTTGGATGAATCAATGTTATTATAAAATTATTGGAAAGGTGCTTTAGTATTTGTTTTAGGTGTTTCAAATTGAGTCATAAGAAAGTCTTATCTTTTTTCTTGGTCTAAGGCTTCTTCTAAAGTTTTTGGTTAAAAATTTTGAACTTTGTATTGAAGGGGAGGTTTAAGAGTAGTGATAAATAGTTTTAAAAGAGTATCATAATTCATGTTATGGTCCACTTTATGAGAAAGAGATTTCCATAGTCTGATGAAAGTATGAGTAGATTAATTAGGAAGTTTTTTGGCATTGATGAAATGGATAAGGTAATTTTTAGGAAGGTCATCATGTTGACATTTATTTACAATAACATTGATAAATCCTCTAGTTGCGAGATAGAATGTCTAGGAAGTTGGTTGTACCATTCAAGTGCATCACCAACAAAGGTTTTGGATAAGATCTTAGTGGTAGAAAAGGTGTTAGTTTAGACCCATTCCTTATAGAGATTGCCAAATGATTTATGAAAGATAATAGGTTCCTTAATCCTATTATAGGTGATAGTTGGAGAAATGTTTCCAATATCTATATATGAAATAAATGGAGATAAAGGTTCATTTTGAAGATGTTGAGTCATTTTTCTATTCATTGGAGGTTGAGGGATGATATTACCATTGGCATATCTAAGAGGAGGAGGGAAATTTTTTTGATTTGGTTGAGACATGATGACTTGAAATGGTTGACTAATCATGTTGCATAAGTTTTGTTTCATGATCATCATTTGAGATTTATTCATTATTTTCATGATGTTCATTTAATTTATGACTTAGGAAAGAAGTTGAGTTATATCAATAGGTGGGTTTGAAGGTGGGGTATTAGTATTGATAGGAAGAGGATTGTTAGTGTTGGTGGAAGGAGGATTCCTTGTAGGCGGAAGATTAAAAATATTAGTTTTAATTTTTTAAAGTGTGGTAGAATAAGAAGGAAGCTTGGTAAGGCCACCATTCTTGTGAGGAGTGTAAATATTATTATCGTCAAGGTTTTTAAATATTTGGGAACCATATAGATTATAAATTTGACTGGTATGATTTGGTGAAGGAATCCCAACATTATTATTGTTAGGAGGATTATGACAAAGGATATCAACTACATTGCATTGTGTAGTGAGTGGTTTAGGCTTAGGAGAAGGGGAAGGAAGAAATTGGATAGTTTCATCAAAATTAATGAAATATGGTGAGGTTACTATCCAAGTCCTTAATAATTCAATGTTATTGACTAGTATAATGATAAAAATATGTCATCATGATGAAATAATACTAGATACCACACAAGGAGAAAAAAGGTGACATAAAATAGTACAGGGTCGACTAGGTCAGCCTAACACAAAAATAAGAACTATATAAATGTACATGGTTGACCAAGTCAATATAGTATAGTGTAAAAAGGTTATAAAAAAAGGTAAAAGGGATGTAGATAGTATAGGGTTGACTATGTTGACATAGTATAGTGGACATAGGCTTAAAAGGATACTAGGTTGATAGGGTTGACCTAGTACAATAGATAGGTTCCTTGTTTTGCTTATATCTTTGGTTCTACTTATCAATTTTACAAACCATAAAATGAATTAGATTTGTGATGATGTAGGGAAGATGATAAATTTTATATCAAGTTTTGAATTGAAACAATAAAATTTTAAAGTAATTAAAATCAATAAGTATTAAATGGGAAACAAACAGTCAATTGAATTGATGCTAGCCAATCCAACTGATGCATCCAAAGCAAAATCTTGAACTAATGTTATCTAATGAAAGTTTTTAAACACATAATTGATCAAAGAGAAAGAAAAAAACTTGAAATTAAATATATCTAATTGGTCAACCTAGCATGTTTATTATATTATTAAGAATGGTTTTAAGTGTAAAGAAAGATTGGCTATAAGCAAGGTACTAGATAACAATTTAAGGATAGTTTCAAGTAAGTTTAGGATGAAAGGTACTATAGTGGTAATGATATAGGATTGTTATTGGGGATTACCCCCTTACTTAACACACCAAAAAAATAAGGGTAATGGGTGCTTAGCCAAAATATACCATTAAACACACTTTATACTTGACCAGAGCATCAAGTCGGCTTCCTCCTTGGTGATGAAATACAAGTAGGTTGGCTTGTGTAGTCAAATTTTTAAATGCTTATTGATGTTTATGTGATTTTGATATGTGTGTAAAATAATATAAGTAGTGAAACTAAGTGATTAATTTAAAATCCACTCATTATACTATTTGAATTATTCTAAGCATGCAAACAACATAAAAGAAAGATGTGATCAATATATATGGTTTATTTCAACTTTGAAACAAGGTATAGTTGAGAAACTATATGGAAAATAATATATAATAGGATCAATAGGGTCAAACCTATACTATGGAATCAAAGTTTTAAAATGAACTAGGTCAGTCAGGTTGACCTAGCTATTTCATAAAACACAAAACACAAAACTAGGTCCACATGGTCGACCTAGTTGACTATGCAGGGATAGTTTTAGAGACTATAAAATTTGAAAATAAATATATAAAATGAAAGATACATATAAATATAAATTGACCTTGGTGGATTAAAGATGAAAATGAATTATGTTTTTGATCAATAAATTTGGAGAAAATTGGCAAAAACTTGCAAACTAGGTTGAATTGGTTGATCAAGATATACAAGAACCTACTAAAAAAGTGCTAAAAATACACTAGGTTGACTTGATTGCCCTATTAGGTTAAATTGGAAATTTGAAAATACACTAGGTTGAGTTGGTCGACCTAGTAGGCTAATTTGGAAGTATAGAAAATTGAAACCTATACTGGGTTGAGCCGGTTAATCTAGTTTCCTATTACTAAAGACCTATGCACAGAAAAAAAGAACTAGGTCAACAAAATAAATCTAGTTTGTCAAAAAAAATGATCAAAATTATGATCAAAATAAAATTAAATAAAGTGAAATAAATCCTATAAGGGTTTGATTTATATCAGGTTCACTAGAATGTATGCAATTGAAAATGCATCATGTCCATAAATCAATCCTAGATCTATTGGGATAGATTATACATACACTTCTAATTGGGGGCATACAATTATTAAGTAAGAGCATGACAAATGTGAGGATACACTAGACCTAATTAGGGGATCACTTTTCACAAAACACCATGTGATATAGGGTTTTGAAGCCTATAGTCTAACACAATTGCATAACAACCCTAAAAGAGTCCTATGATTTAATATTTCACTAATCTAATAACAAGAAAAGTAAATCTAATCTAGTGCACACCAAAGCTTGTGGCACAAAGTGGGAGTTATAAAAAAAACAAACAACTAAACTAAACATGTATAAAATATATATACTCACATCAATGTATACTAAATCCTAATATATGGAAGAGAATAATACACATACTATATCTATCTACTCTTACAAAGGAGGAATAAAGTTAAGAATACTTACCTTTGAAGATAAACCCATCAAGCCTCAATCTCCCCCTTATCTAAGGTGATTCGTAAGAGATTATCATGGTATGTAAGGATAAATAATATAAATCATCTCTTAGATACAAAACCTATCCAAGCATCCAAAAGACTTATCCACAAGATGAGATGGAAGCTCCAAAGAAAGTATTGAACCCTAAAGCTTTATTCTCCAAGTATAATGGTCAATAGGTAGATGCTCATTTGTATTACTTCACTTAATTATTCATTATAATAAAATGGTGGAAAATGACCTTGTATATATAGGTTAAAATTACCCTAAAATCATTTGGACACTTCAGTTGTGCTAGGTTGACCCAGTCAACCTAGCACATTTTTGGGCTAACTCAGTAGGTCTATGCTAGGTCAGTCAAGAAGTTAACAAATAAAAAGAGATAAAATGTCCCTAAATTATACTAGGTTGACTTGGTCAACCTATTTTGTTGAACAAGAAAATTTAAAATACATTATGCCAACTATGGTGGTCGACCTAGTTTGTTGAATAAGAAAAAGGGAGATAAAGCAAGTAAATGAAGGATAAAGCATGGAAAATGATAGGACTGGTTCGGAAAGAGAAGAATAATATTATAATTCATGGTTTTAGGATACAAATGTGTAGATTTCAAGTGGAAAAGCAATAATATCTTATGAAGCATTGATGGTCCCTTTCTCGATGCACCCCTTAAAGTATGCACTTAGAGAGATCGAGACTTGATAGATTCATAAAATATACAAAGTGTCAGTAATTAATAAAATTTTAAAAATATTATGTCTATATATCTTGTATATTACATTGATCTTATATTGACTTTTATTTACTTTAAACCCCTCTACAATATCAAGTAGGCGCCAACGGTTATAAGCTTATATGCTTGTTGGTTTACCTCCCTTGGTATGGATTATATGTTGAATGCCAAGAAATATTTTATGAGGTCCCATACATATTGATTATAGGCCTTTAACTGATGTTTGTTAATTTTAGTTATGCCCCTTACATGTTACACAACAAGCTCATTATCACCTTTGACATGAAGGATTTTGATACCTCTCCTTCTTACTTCTTGCAACCCATATAGAAAAGCCTCATCCTTAGCTATATTTGAGGTGAAATTAAATTAGAACCTTGCATCTGAGTAGTATTTCTAATTTAAGGGTTAAATCAACATGAATCAAACCCAATTACTATTCTTTGACTTTGAGACATCAAATAATAAGGTCCATAAACCATATTCTTCTTGAGTTGTGCTTATTAGGTAAGGTATAACAACACCTTCCTCATGCATACAATATGATCCTAAATTTGCCTCCTCAATATTATTATAAGGATCAAATCCATGATTGGTAGCTGCCCATTCATCCAAGTAGATATTTGATATACCCTCAAAATGATCATTAGGCTCTTGTTCACTATCATTCTTATCTTCATCAAGTGTAGTGCAGTTGACATTTGCAAGGTTCGGCATATAGGGCTCTATATGGAATATAGAGATATGTCTAGACCTAATAGTGACCCTAGTACCATATCTAGTCCTAAATATCATGTATGACCAATAAAAGGACAAGTAGCCCCTAATTTTTGTAGTAAATTCCCTAGATAGGCATAGGGAAAAGTATGGGGTAAGTCAACAAGCATAACATCTTGAGTAATGACATAATTAGGGTAGGATCCTAAAGAGATATTTAGGTACTTCAAGACACATAATATTTTGGTGGGAGAACCATAAAACTATAGAACACCCTTCTCATTAGGCACATACTTAAGCTCAAGCTTGTTTGTTATGGCTTTGGGCATGACTGAAGTTGAGGAACCAAAATATATCATGCAATTATAGACAAGATGGTCTCCTATGATGAGTGAAAATTAAAATGGAGGAGGATTAACAACCTTAGGGGATTAACAACATTAGGATCTTTAACTTGACTATATTTAGAATTATTGACAAAAATAATACTTACCTTATCAGTTTCCTTGTTCACATGAGAGAGCTTGGAGAGATCTTGTTGAAATTTGTTTTTCTATCCCAAAATGGACATAACATCCCACATAAAAAATTTAATGTTGGACCTCTTCATATGGTCCATAATATTGAATAGAGAACTAGTTCCTTTGGATTGCATCTTGGAGGTAGGAGTGTCAATTGACACATGAGTGATTTGAGGAACAAAAGGAGCCTTCTACTATTACCCATGTGGCTAGGGTATTTGTTGAGATAAAAGGACCTTGGTGGATGAATTCTAAGTAGTAGGGTATTGGGTGAATTATGGAGGTGTATAATAGAGATTTGGCTACCCAAAACTATCATCCATTATTCTCTTTGTACCCCTTATATGGGTTATAATTGATTCATGTACTTTTTGTGAAGTCTACCTCATATTTTCTACTGCATTTCAAATGTGTACTCCCCCTCTTGAAAATTCATGAAAGTGGTAAAAGTTGGTTCATTTCCCATATTTTTTTGTTGTTTGTTTGAAACCTATGAATATTTCATGGTAGGCAAGTTACCTTATGTCATTTAAAGACCTTATGGTGGAGGAATCATTGTATAATGGCCTTGAAATAGAGGAACATACTACTAACTAGGTCCTAATATATTTCTCCACTTGTAACCATTACCATCTCATTGGAATATCCCTATGATTACTCATATTGGCCTTCTTATGCAAGGTTATTTTGTGTGGGTAATAAATCTCTTAAACTAATTGAAGTTATGGGATTATAGATATTATATGGCTTAGCTTGAGGTATTTAGCCTTGGGCTTGTTCATTTGAAGGATAAGGGGTACTCTTGTAAGAATGAGAGGGATATTGATTTTGATATGGGCCTTGGTACAGTCTATATGAGGTTTTTTGTTGCCTATCTAAAGCAACCAACTTGTTATTTTGTGCTTTCAACAAGCCTTCAATTTTACCAAGCCTATCTACTTGGTTGTCATCTGATCGTCCTTGATTTTTTGGTGTAGTCAAAGGGGAAATGGTGGGTGGATTATAATATAGCTCAGGAAAGAAGGACATGATGGGTCTAGGCATGAGTTTCTTTGATTGTATCAAATAATTATTTTCCCTTATAGATATGTCATAATCTTTAGTTATAATTGTCCCACCCATGGATTGAATCATGACTGTAATATATGAGTTCAATGCTCTTAAGTAGTAAATAAAATCCTAATTGGTTGTGGTATTTATGATGATAGGGATTATATCTCAAGTTTTTTGGAATATATAGTTTAAATCAACCATAAACTTTTGGGGTGCCCTCCTAATGAAGGTGAGCTACTCTACTAGTGACACATGGTCACTCCTATCATCAAAACGCTTGTATATACACTCACCAAACTCATCCCATGTATTTATTGAGGCAAGATTTATACCCTTATACCATTTTTGGGCTTTGCCTTTTAAATATGTGGCTAGTAGTCTCATGGTTACATTCTCTTGGGTGATATTATGTACTAAGCAAAGGTTTAAAATGTTAGTTATGTGTTTTATAGTAGTGGTGGATTTTTATCATATAAATTATGGTAAAATCATCAAGGAGGTATCATGGATATCATCATATTTTTTTAGGTTAAAAGGGTTTCCACCATTGAAGGGTATAAAAGCTTACAATCTAGGACTTACCATTGAGATTGGTGGACTTTTAAGGGATTGTGTATGGGTATAATTTTTAGAGTTTGGAGATGTGGGAGAATTAGGGGGTGTGAGGTTTGGGTTTGAAATAGGAACCCTATTTCTCCTTACAATATCTAATTATAACTCAATGAAATAAACTTGCTTACCTTTTGAAGAAGACTTAGTAGAGATTTAGTACATGAAATTTTGCCTTATAATCTGATGATGACTATTACAAGACTCCCAAGTGTCCTTACACATTACCAAGATATCCCAAATATATGTCCAAGTGCCTTGATTTTAGTACCACTAGGAACCTTAGAACTGTTAGAGTCTTAGGTTATACCTTAGTTGAAAAGAGAATTATTTAGGTCATTTATTCAAACCTAGTCTAACAAGGGATTGACATAAGATTATGGGTTGTCTAGTCTTGGGTCAAACATTTAGACTTTAATGGGATATCTCCATTGATATGACAAAGCATTATCTTCCTAAGATCTAAATCTATTACAAGGAAAAGGGAAAGAAATGAAACAAGAATATAAAGTCTACTCTAGGTGGTGATGCACCAAATTAAGAATGATATAATATTAACTATCTCATTTGAAAAATACTGATGAATCTCATGAAGATAAGGGGTTAATCATATTCTTTAAAAATGTTTCAATCATAAGTATTTTTCATGAAGGCTAGGTAGAAACCTTTAACTTGAAGGATAGAAATGTAGAGGTCTATGCAAGACACTATAGGATTTTTGACACTTCAAGTGAAACCTCACTAACTAATTATTCACATAACCTACAAGAAAAAAATAATCTTGAAGCAATGTAAAATAAGTACATACAAATGATGAATAGATAACATACATTTTTTAGATAAAACTTTAATGAGATACACTTATCATTCAACTAGAATATGAATTTATCTTGTATTGCTTCAAAAGAGTTCACATAATGATTTTGGTAGATTTTTACTACACCCAGTTGAGGGATGGAAAAAATATCATAATTCCTAAATTTATATAGATAATGGAACATAAGAGAGATAAATACATGCATATGAGGGGTCATCAATGAGCCCAAAATGGCATGGGTCATTTACATAAGCATTGCCTCTCTCTTTGAGTGTTGAAATTTCATTAATAAGCCCAATTTGGCATTGATATGGATATAACTCCATCAAATAGATTCAGTTATGCTTTAACCATCCCTAAAATATCCCCATATTATTCCCTTTGGTAGTTATTCAATGTGTATGGGGGTATAATTAGGCCCACTTGGGTTTTGAGCAACCTTTGCATCAATGTGCATGTCAAATGCTTCGTGTAATGATCCCATTTTGGTGTATTCTTACCCAAATTATAGTTAAAATTCCTAGAAATGGTCAATAAATGGTCTAACACCAACATTTTCTCTCTAGATCCTTCCTCTTACTTGATAAGTAGGCCTATGCAGTTTGTTTTCCAACTTCTGCTCATGTTTACTATGTTAGTGATTCAACAGTTGAACTTGTGCTTAAAACTCATCTGATGAAACTTAGATAACCCTTGAAATACCTTTATTGCATTAACATTTAGATCCTTAAAGGGTTTCCTACCTACAACATACCTTATCTTTGCATTACTAGGGTAAGATGCTACCTCACAGACTGACACTTTTGAAAGAGATGGTGAAAACCTTTCCAGTGAGTTTCATGGGTTGAATTGATGTTGGATATGTATAATAAGTCATAAACTTAATCCATCCATGGTTTATAATCCTTTCTTAGGATATGCAATACAAAATCTAACTAAAAATTTATAATTTATCCTTGTCAAGAGGTATCTATACACCTTTCGTATCATCTAATACCATAAGCTAAAACCCCTCTAAGTTATCTATATGGTCCAAGTGATAAACTAGGCACTTTTGAGAAAAATAAAGGATTTTCAATTAAACCTCTGTATATTGGTTGTTATTAGGGTTTAAGGGAGGTTTTAGGGGGTTTGGGGGTTTCAATCTTGGGTATTGAAGATATTATCATGGGTTTGTGAACTACCTACACCAATCCAAAGATAACAAGCCCCCTCACTTCCCATTAACATTTAGATTTCCCAATTGTAACCCTCTTGAACTAGATGAGCACTTGAAGTTACTTTTTTTGTGGAGAAATTTACCCTTGGAATAGCCTCTATAGGTTTCCAAGTGGGAAGTTAGAAATATTGGGTTAGACCAAAGGGATTTAGAACAATGTAATCATTCCCCCCAAGATGATCCACAACCTTTAAATTCTTGAAACTATGCTTTGTTGCACTCCCTTGATGGCACAATCATGATGGAGATTAGGTATCATAATATTTTCACATCTAAACTATAAACCTTGACCTACACATTTGTCCATGAATAATGTCTTCCCTAAATATGATTGGAAAAAATACTTTGGATGTCTTGGACAGTGGAAATATTATCCCTAGAGTGCCAATTTCCCTCTTTTTAGTGTATATAGTCAAGTTTACTAAGATTTTCATCTTTATGCCTTCAGACCAATCATGGAGCTCAACATGGAGACCTCTAAGATATTTAGTCAAGTGATTTGAGAGTCCTTCTCTCTTCTTTAAGTCATCTTGCATATGAATATCCTCTATAGGTTGATATTTGAGCTCAAATTGGCCTTTTCAAGACTTTTTCATACAATTCTGACCCTACACATGCCAACCAAGGAGCCATGATGGTGATCAAGGGACCTTAGAGGACCTTCAAGTTGGTTTCATGGATAAACCTTGCATTTAAATGGGTCTTGAGGTGATTTTTCACTATTGTGTCATTTTTGTGTTTTGTGCAAGATTGAAGGTGACCCCCATCTTAATGATGGTTCATAGAGTAATAATATCCATCCCTATAATAAATGCCATGGATTTTTAAGGAATTGACCCCCATCCTAACATAAATTGGTTGGATCCTCATGAAAAGTCTCTATGGAGATATGAGCATTAGAATTGGTGTTAGGGTTAGTTACAGGTAGTTTTGATTACATAATTTCTTAGCAATCATGCATACAGTCTAGCCCCTATTCCAAATAAAAATGTCATGAATGTTTATTTCATAGGGAGACTTAAATTCCCTTAGGAGATATATATTAGAGGAGGTAGGTGGTGGAGTGGGTGAGTATGTGAACATGCTCCTTGAAATGCTTGCACATAGGTAGATTGACATAAGCTATATTTTTGGGAGTTTAGACCATTTTTGACACCTTTTGACCTTTGAAACCATATTTTTGGGTTTTAATCATGATTAAAATCCTCACTTTGATCATTAGGTGGATCAAAATAACTTGTAGAGGTTTTAAAACATCATTTAAGTCTATTTTCAAGATTGCCTGCATGAATGTGATAACACACCTCCAATTCTTTTGATCATAAATCTAAGTTATAGACCATATGAGGGTTTATAGGTGGCCTTAAAAATCATTATATCTTATAAAAATACCCTTCATGGACGAAAATTTGACTACAAACATCATATAACATGGATGTGCCCCTAACCTCACTATTTGCCTACATAAACTAGCCTTGGTCTGAGATAAAATAATGAGTATGTCCACTATTTGCCTCAACCAAGTGAGCATATGGACCTATTAATTAAGTCATGAACACCATATGAATTGAATTTTGATACTTGGCTGTGCTTGGAATGGGTTTATATCATCATTGGTTTAAAATAACCTCAAATTATTTACCATAAATGCACTTAGACTTCCATCTTTGAATATGGCCTACAACCTTTGACATAAGGGTAATTGTGATTATAAGAAGTGTTTGACAAATTTTTGTGATTATTACCATGTAAAGTTGATGTACCTTCAATATTATCCTCCCTTAGAACCTTTTTATCCACTCAACCTCATTCTTCTACTTGTACCTACCTATGTAGCTCCATGACTATGATGATGTAACCATACCCTTATAGGGGTAGTGACCATCATGTCTACACCCTCAATAATGTGAAATTTTTCTCCCTTTATATGGAAGTTATCTCTCTAAGTCCACATTATGTGGAGACACCAATATAGGTTAATGGTGCCACTTTATGTTGTTTTCTATCAAGGATACTCCCTGTAGGGTGGTTTTAAATATGCATAAGTTGGGTATGACACATATGATGCTTGATCAATTCCAAAGTGACCTCCACCATCATTCAACTTCCTTATCATGAATATTTAATTATTTCCATATCAAAATTCATTCCTAGGATGGTCCTTTATAAGAATTGACTACAACAACCCTAAAGCTAGTTGTAGGTGCATATTGCATTTTCACCCCACTATTATATGACCATATAAGTCTATCTTGATGATTTAAATGGTGTGGATGCTTTAAATATAGTATGGGGGTCAACCTAGGATGATTAATCCTCTTTGAGGGTTATGTGAATGGAAAAGGTGATAGTGGAGGCATATTGGAATGGAATGAGCATGACAACATAGTGGTAACATATCACAATGGTAGTGAAATTGTAGCGAGATCTTATGAATGTGTAATGGGCATTAAAAGGGAAAAATACCTCACCTAATACCAACCCAATTATACCCTATAGAAACAATAATTTATATACAAATAGACATAAATATTTTGAGTCAAAATCAAGGTGTTTATGGTCTCAAAATGAAACTTGGGAATCTCAAAATTACCTTAACATCTATGAACAAACCTTAAACCTTAAAAAAATGTGACTGAGTGGTCTAAAGGCATAGAAAGAGGTATTTGATGACTGTGAAACCATTATGGAGGATTGGGAAGATGTTATAAAGGTATGAAGATAACCCACCACCATTTACCATCTCTTTCATATCCCTTGAGGTATATTATAATCCTTTAGGTTTTCTTGTACCATACATAGTCCACTATGCAATATTATTTAGATATACACATATTGATCTCCATGAAGTGTTATAAGATTAAAAAAGGACTATTAAACTTTGAATCCAAATAATTAGGCATTAAGATCCATGGTATCTCTCTATAACCTTAAAAAAATTGTTTACAACATTTCATAAAGGCACCAAAACCTTATTTCTTACATAGACTAGTCTACATACCATGGATAGAAACCATTCAAGTATATTGGCATGTTATCTAAGATCACATGTGTGGATTAAATTCTAAAATCATCATGGAAAGGTTTTACATGAGAGAAAATAGGAGTAGTGATTAGTTTTAACAAATGAATCAAATTTCTTGGAAAACATTTGGCCTCAAAAGTGCCTATATAGATTAGGAGGGTGTATAAGTTCTTTATCTTCTTATTGAATGTTCATATATGATAGGCATTAAATTCTTAGAAAAATGACATGAATTATTAGTTCCTTGAGTCTACCTTCCATGGTCAAATGTTTAGATCCCCACTCTCCTTCTGTTGTATAAAATAACCATGAACCAAGAGGTCCTCTGAGCATGTCAATGAGATTGAAGTGGAGGAGCAATGGTTTTAGGACCTTAAGTCACTAAAACTCTATTTTTTCCATTATCTAATCTCTCTAAACTCCTTTTGTAAGGATATGCCCCTTATTGAGCTAATCTATATAGTATAGATCTGTACTACTGAGAAAACACCTATAAACTACCCATTTTCCTATAAATATTCTTAATTTAGCCATAAAATGTAGCTCACTAGTGTTTTGGAGGTAAATTAGGAGGTAAATTCAACATTTGACTTAGTGGTAGGACCTAAGAGAGATGAAAGATCACAAATTGGCATGTGTGGGCCCATATTAGAGGAAATAAGCATTAACTTGGGTAATAATGGATCTAATTGAGGTATGAAAACATTTTATGATGGCTTAGTGGGTATTATTAGGTATTTTAGAGGTGTATTGGGTGATCTAGTAGTCAATTAAGGCTAAAATAAAATCTTATTGTGGTCAAAATTGTTGACTAGGTTTAAGTATATGACCTTCAAAGAGGGTCAATAACTAGATCATCATGTTAATGCATATGAAACACCTAAAAAATAAATGAAACCATAATTAGATCTCATAATATTATATAAAATTATTCTTGAAAGATAAAAAAGGGTCATACCTCTGATGATTGTGCATGACCAATGTGATTTTAGGCTTTTATCAAGTTGTCTCCTCCATTTTCCTTTATTGCTACATCTTCATCATGTTGATGACCCTTCAAGATGGATAAGTATCAACTAGGCCCTTTTTACATGATGATACTACATGACTCAAGTTTTATAGGAGTTAAAAATACCTTCAAGGACTCTTAAGGAAAGTTTGAAACATGAATGGATAATGGATTGACTAGGCTTCCTTTTTGGCTCACAAAATGACTAACTAGTAAGTGTCAAGGATGGACCATGACCCTAATATATAAGAATATAAATTGAATAACAATGTAATCTCAAGTTTCAATCGTATGTATGTTTATTATATGAAATAAAAGAAATAAATAAAGGGAGATCCAAAGTTGATCGATGAATTAAAGTATAATGAGATGTCTTGTTTACTAGTTGATCATATGGTAAAGAAAGATTACTAAGGGGATCAAGGTTTGTATAACCAAGTCAAAATAATAACAATCTAATTTTTAATTGAGTTAAGATAACAAAAAATTATTATAAAATAAAATAATTCATGAAAATTAACTCATAAACCTAAGTGTACAATCATGGAAAGAACAATAAGAAGCCATAAGAAAGAGAAGTAGATGAAACCATATAAAACATATAAATTACAATATAAAGATACATGTGAAATAGATAAGTGAAACCAAATTTGACATATATTCAAATGGATAAGATATATAAAATTTAATCATAGATCCAATCCAAAATCATAATAAAGAATAAAGTGAAAGAACACCATTTCATGTTCATAACTACTAATAAATTTTCCTGCAAATATTATCCATGACATTTGAGATATCTCTATGAAGTTTTATCTTGATGGTGGAAATAGTCTCATCAATACTCATGTAAATTTATGTAAAAAATTATTTCCAAATATTCTCAATAGAAAATTTAGGTGTATCTGAAGGATCATTCTTATGATGGATCTCCTACATAGGATATTCAAAAAGAGGAATAGGTTCCTAAATAGGAATGGTAAATACGAGGTGATAAGTAAGAGCCATTGGTCAAGAAGGAGGAGCCACCTATGGATAAGGAAGTTATATTAATGAATAATAAGGTACCATCAGTGAAGAAGGAGGATCTTTCTTTCATGGGTGACCTATAGAAGGAGGAATAACTGATGAAGGTGTCTACTGAGGGTGATCATGAAGGTACTGATAGAGAATATGGAAAAAATGGTATGATGGGTACGACACTAGTGCCAAATACATTACACCTCACCATATTTTGGGATATACTCAAGTAATAACTTATGAGGAGGTACGTCCTTATCTTTGGGATAAGCAATGGTGGGACACAATGTGTCAATATACTAATGAAGCTTCTAGAAATGATTGGAAGGGTGGTTATTTGTCTCATGAAAGTAACATATACATTTATTATTAGGATTTAGGGGCATACTAATAAAATAAGTAGAAGGATAATCTATGGAAAACTTTTATAATAGGTAGTCTCTTGTCCAATGATTGAAAACATTATGGATATCACAATAAGTATTATCAACCCATTGGGTGGGTATGGGATCAAGATGTGATAAAGGAAGAAGGTCATTGCTAAGGGAAGATGGGGTTACAAAAAAAATTGGATTAGGCACATCTAAATTTAAATTAGGATTTGAAATAAGATGAAGTTTAGATAAAGGTAGAGTGGGAGTAAAAACTAGACTAGGCTAAGATGAAGGTGAGGTTGGTCATGTAAAAGGCTTAAGAATAGTAGCTATCATCTGTGGGGGAATAAAACTAGAAGGATCCTAGTATCTATAAAAATAGTAAAGACCAATCATGGTATGATTCATGAGCATGATTATAAGAGGCTATTCTAAAATTAGAGGTGCACCATGCAATTGTTCCATATCTACACTACAAAAAATAGGAAGAAGACTAGAATTGGGCATGATAAATTAAGGAATTCTAAAATATGATTGAAAATATTGAAATAAAGAAGTGTGATATCAAAGAATATCACTTTTTATATTGGATAAGTCCACCTAAAAATGGGTCATCTAAATCATAACCATCATCATAATCAAGTGTATACAAGTCGATGGTACATGTAGTTTTGACATTATCATCATAAGTCATATGATGGATAGAGTGTCATGTCTTAGTTAATACCATAGGTATATCATTAATAGGAGGTTGATGGGGTTTATGTTGTAAAAGGGGAGGAATTTGTGTGATGATATGAGGGGACAAATTATAATTTTTGATTTTGAGGCTAATCTCATCCAATTCATCACCATCAAAATCAAGAGGTTAGGTGTTATGTTCCTAATTAATTTGGGGTGATAATTATAACCTTGGGTAGAATTTATAGGATAATTGAAGAGATGAGATTACCTAAATGGTATACTAATCAAATGTTCAAGGGTAAGAATTTTAAAGACACCATGTTCTTGAAATTGTTCAAAATTTCAAGGGTTTGTGTCTCCTTGAATCTTTTAAATAAAACAATTATTAAGGAATTTGATGAATTGACATGAAAATGAGGTGACTGCTCTTATAAAATGAGTCCAAGGTCTACCAAGTAATATGTTATAAGAGATTAAAAAGTTAAATATCATAATTTTCATGCATATGGTGATAGGAGGGATGGTAATGGGAATCTACATACAACCTAGAAGATGTATTTACATTCTATTATAGCCTTGACATGTGCTACATGTGGACTTAAGGTTACATTTCAAATATCCAAGTTTATTAATTAAATAAATGGAGGTAATGAAAGTACTTAAAACTTCATCAATTAAGGTTTGATTAACTTGGATATTTATAATTTAAACACTAATGGATAGAAAAGGATCCTCCATAAGAAGTAAAATCTCATTAGGAATCATGGAAGTGATAGGAAACATAAGGTAAAGAGAATTATCCACTATTTCATCAAAATTTATGTACATATATTCACACTTTTGAAGGATACTATCTTTGAATCTAGACAAGGTAGATTTATGTCTTACTAGAGGAGGATGAGAGATGTTAATTTCAAATAACAATTGCATTAGATGGTTTTGATAATGGGGGGAAGTTTGAATTATTTTGTGGAAAGTTATTTGAGATGGGAGATGATAAAGTTATGTAATGGGGTCTCATTCATCATAACCCATTGGGGGATAGCTAAATATAGGTACATAATTTTTCAAGAACTCCTATAAAGGAGGGTTTGAATTGAAATTGAAATTATGTTTGTAAGGTGTGGCTGATTTTGGTCGAGGATAAATAGATTTATTGAATTTATGTGGTTGGATTTTTTATTGAATTATTTCTTGTGGTTGGGTTGAATAAATAATATTAGAAAGTTGGGAAGAGTAGAGATAGTGTGAGAGGTGTGATCAAGTTGAATTTTTGAGAGTGGTTCTTGAAAGGCTATAAGGCCATCTTTCCCCAACTCCATTAGATGATATGGGGAAGTATCTTGAATAAAATATAATGATTAAGAGGTTTGATTCATGGGTGTTAGATTGGAGTCAATAAAAGAAACTACTCTTCATATGCTATCAAAATTTTACTCATTAGTAGTGAGTTTTATAGGACTTTAAACATTATTTTTAAAAAGAGTAGTCTTATTGGTGTTGTGTTAATGGTTTATAAAAGTATCTTTAAATACAACAAGATGAACATTAGCTTGATTAAAAGCTTGATTTTTATTTTAAATTTGATGGGATTTAAAAGTATGTCATATGCTTGTTGACACTTGATAATGATTGATTCATGATCAAAGTTTGGTATAAGAAGAAAATTTATATCTATATTGTGAATTTGTCTAAAAGTCTTGTGAGAATGGCCCCAACTTGCATGAAACCAAAAAAAAAAAAAAAATCATACCATGATTTCATTGGATGAGTGGGGTCAAGATATCATGGTATAGGTCTTGGAAGATGATTTTTAAACTTGGTTAAGGATAATTTTTTTATACATTAGTGTTTTTAGGTGGAGAATATTTAGGATTAGGATTGTTGGTTAGAGGTGGAGAATGCTCCATAGTGTTGTTGGGAGTAACTGCTTGAATGTTATGAATAGTGTCATAGGTATTAGTAATGCCATCATTAGTTTTGTGATGATTTTTGTTTTTAACATGCATATGAGTGACTATTGTAGGTTGAGATCGTTTAAATTGGACATGAGATAGTCTTATTGCTTATTTTGGTCAAGGGCTTCTTCCAAAGTTCTTGAGGAGAGTATTAACCTAATATTATAATTTAGGGTAGAGATCATTAATGAATAGTTGGAAGAGGTTGTTATCTACCATATTATGATAAAATTTGTTAGATAAATTCTACCATCATTTGATTAAGGTTTTTGATATGTAAAATTCAAGTTGTTTACAATTTATAAAGTGAGTTAAGTTATTCTTGGGAAGATCACTAGTTTGAAATTCATGGACTAGTGAGCTAACCAAGTCTTCAAGGCTAGTGATAGAATGGAGTTTTAGTTAATTGTACCAATCTAAATCATCTCATAGTGTTTTAGATAATAGTTTAGTAGTATAAAATGTATTAATTTTGACCCAATATTTATAAATTTTGCACTCATTCCTTGAATTAGTAGCTTTCTATGTAAAAAATAATGATATAATGGGGAAACCTAAAAGCTATATGACCTTGGTGAATTTAGGTTAACATATATATAAGGCCAAATTACTTTTACTAAATCTAGTGAAACTGATAAAATATCAATTTTATAGAAATTTTACTCCTTTAGTATTCTTGCTCTTAAACTAGGGTTTGACTAGGAATTGAGTTTGAGAAATGAAACTTGAAAAAATTAAAATGGTGATTCCACCAAATATTTTTAGTGGATTTTAATTATTTGTTTAGTGAACACAATGGAACATAAAATAGATTGAAATTTGTTTAAGCACAAACTCATGCAAATGGGAAGTTAGAGGCAATATTTTGTTATTTTCACAAAAGGGAAAATAATCTTTTATTTTAATCAAACAATCTTTTAGAAATATGTAAAATACCACAAATTAATTTATTGTGACTAAAATAAGAATTAAAATTCCACAAATATTCAAATAACTTGCATACACAGGGATTTCTGAGACAAGAAAGGAAAAATCTTCAATTTATTTCATTCTTTAGGTTATATCTTATATAAAATACATTAAAAATGCATAAAAATATTAATAATGTGATCTAGGAATTTAACTCAAAGGATGATGTTAGTATAGAGTTAGTCTCAAAAATAATGAAAAATGAACTCACTAACAATCTAACATCCTTTAGGCCTGATCATGGGGGTAACATATTAAATAAACCAAATGAGAACTCAATAAAACATGGAAGAAAATGAGAAATATAAACATAAAAATACAAATTCCTTACCAAATTCTTGATATATCTAAATGGTAATTTGGTTTTCTTACTTGATTTATACATAATAAGTCTTCATCAATGACATATGGCTAACATCATCTCCTCTATGCACCATTTTTGAATGCTTGGATTGATTGATGGCTTGATGGCTTTGGCTCAATTTTGGAATTATAACACTAGGATTTTATCTTCATGAATCTATTTCTACATTATAGCTCTACTTTGATTGAACTCCCTAAATGAAGAGCTCTAGGTTTGCTTTTATAAGCTTTCAAATCCTTTGGAATGGGTTAAATCTAGCCATGGTTGAGTTTATTAGCTTTGGTTGAGTTTGGCATATTCTTTTAGATATTTTTCAAAAGTGAAAACTCACAAAGGTAATGAGTGTGTTATAGGATATTCTAAGATGCTCTTGAATTTCATTTTTAGTAATTAATTTAATCAATTTATTATCTCATGGGTGAAGTCGATTAGGATTTGAAATTGATTTAAATTGGTAATTTATTTTGATTAGGATGTGCAAGTCAAATAATTCTTCTTAGGCATTTTCTCATTTGTTTGATTTTTATTAATTCAATGTGTGTATTTTCCTTGTTTAATTTATTTAATAGGACAAATCTATTTAATGCAAGATTATAAAGCTAAATTCAAGACTAATAGAAATTCTTAGGTTAAATGTTTGATGATTGGTAAGAATTGGTCTAATATTTTGATGCAAAGCCATTGGTGGCCAAATTTACATGTCTATAATTTGCTCCTAATTGGGAAGATGTTATAATATGTAAGCATAGTAATGTCTTTTCAAATAATAAAATGGTTCTTTATGCTTATGAATGTAATGGTAATGATTGAACTATAGCTTCCCCCTCAAGGGAGTGGTTGGCAAGTGGGTCAGCAAATTATCCCATGAAATAAAGAAGCAAAATGAGGGGACCAAATAAATAAAGATGATGGGGTGACAACATAATGATTCACTGAAAGTTGGGAAAATCACTAAGAAATGCAAGTGGGATAGTGTATAATGGTTTACCCAAAGATGGTTATAAGGAATGTAACTTGATAGTGGAAATGTGGTATAACATAATGATTTGCCCTAGCAGGTGATATAATCATTGAAAATATGGAGCTACCTCAGTTAGGATAGATAAACAAGAAAGAAAATTAGTGATAACACAATGATTTGCCCCAGTAGGTGATATAATCATTGAGAATGCATGTGGGATGGTGTATAATACTAATGTAGTATACTCTAATAATGAAAAATATGATTAATGTATAATGATTGATAGATTTATACAAAGGATAAATATGAAATGGGACAACTTGCTAGTAGGGAATTGCTCATCCAAACTAACAAAGGTTGAAATTCTTTCATTACTTAATTACTCTATTTGGGATATGATTAGGATTGTTGTTGATTCTAGTGTCAAGGATATCGTGATGGTGCATTGATTTTTTATACCTCTCAAACCTTATTTTTATTATATAATTTGATGGTAGGCCTCATGATAGAATACCATGGGGGCTTGGCCAAAATATGCATAAAGATCGACTCCCGATATCTGATACTCAATGGAAAATAATTGCATCAAAGATAAAAACCATGATGAAAATTTAGATATTTGAATATGGATAAATTAAATAATAATGTGTAAGGAATCACCTAATGAACACACATAGATTGAATCAAGGCCATAGTGCTAAAAACAAACAAACAGGCACATAAACAAACAAACAAATAGGCACATAAACAAACAAACATGTGTTAGTCCTTATATTAGTATAAAAAATGAAACATTTCCCCTAGAAACTAGGAAAAAATGAACAAAAAAACAAATTGGGGGAATAAAATAAAAGGAAAGTGGTGGTCGAGCTATATCCATATGCACTAAGCAAGTGGATGCTACCTATATAGTTTCATGGATATGATGATCCAACAAAACTTTAAGCCAAATGTAGTTCTCTAAGGAAATGGGAAGAAAATAATTATTTATATAAGACATGATGGATGTCGTAGAAGAATAGGGATGAACCCACAAAATAATAATAACATAGGATAAAAGTCCAAAAAGGATGGGGAAACTAAGGAACGAGTGATTTATTTGTCACTTAGTGAGGGTTCTTAGAATTCTTAAGACAAATAAGTGGTCAATGTTTTTTGGTTTTTATAAAATTTTTTTAAATGTTGTTGGAATTTTTGAAGCATCTCAACTCAATCAAGAATGATGAGACACTAAAACATTCCAAAATCGTAAAATGGTGAGAGCATTATAACTTGAAATGATGCTCATAAAATAGTGAGAGTGTGGCTAAAGGGGGACTAAGATGACTTCAACATGAATCAAACGTGACCCACATAGTCCCAAAATGGATTTAGTTCATAGTAATTCACCTCACAGTGAAGTAATATGACTACTGTAGTAGCCAATTCAAACAAAATAGGCATAGTTGGTATGATGGCATAATACAACATAAGAATGGCTAGGTGATATGTCAATGTAAAATAAACAAATTTTTCCCTTAGTTTACCCATAGGTAGTTATAACTAGGATAAAACTAATAGATCAATGATACCAATTTACTTTAGTAGGTGATTTAATTAGTATCAAGATCGGTGAACATTGATTTTCCCCAATAGGTGATATAATTAGGCTCACATAAATAAACTTGAATAGAAGGGGATAATAGAGTAAGGATGCAACTACCAAAACTTATATCCTACTATCAAAAATATTACCTCTATCTAAAATTCTTGAAATAACTATTGAAATGGATCTAATTCTATATGTTGAAAATGTGAAACCAATGGATGAACCAAGGTCAAATGGGCTAGGATAGGACATGATCAAAACATACTAAGGTTGATAGAACAAAATGATAGAATGGATAATTGATAGGCATAGTGATATGATGGTAGGATGACATAATGGTATAGAAGGGTTTCCCTTAAGTGATAATGCAAATGGAAAGGTATGCATCAACAACAAAAGGAATGGTAAATTGAAATGGTATGGTACACATTTGTGTTTGGCTAATGATTGGTTGTTAATTTTTTATATATGTGGCTTAGGTATGTGATTTTATTGTTCTTTTTGATATGGAGGTACAAATATTTATCAATAAATGATATAAACAAAATAGTCAATCATGTTAATTGTTAACCCACACCTTGTCTAAATAGTTATTCTATCAAGAATTAGCTACAAATTTAGATACCAAGAATGTTATTATGATCTTCATTGGTCATTGATTCTAATTCCTTCAAGAGCCAAGACAAAATATAATCATAGCCTCTAAAAATAAAAGTGAAACCATAGATGGTAAATATGGATAAATGTTGGTTGATATGTTTGTTTGTGAAATGTATTGATGGAGGATAATGGAATGTGTAGTGGTTGGGAAACAAATGAAGATCGATATTTTTAAGCACATACAATGTTGTTGATTCTATATTTGACATAACTTTGGATGTCATAGGGCCAAATAATTCTAAATATTCTCTCAATAAGACCACCAAATTATATTGTTATTTAGGCTTGAGAGTAGCTACCATCTTATCAGGCTATAGATTGGAAGATATTTTGATTTTATATTTGATAATGTCTTCATCAAGTAATGAAGAACTTCTATGCTTAGCTATTAGCACCTCAAAGAGGTTTATACCAATGAAATTGTCTTGATTATCCTATAGTTCCTCTAAGAAGGTTTCACTAAGTAAGATTGACTTTTAAATTTGATGTACCTTGACACCTCCAAAAAGGTTTCACTAAAAGATGTTGAGTTTTGACTTTGATTTTCCCCTAGCACCTCTAAAAAGGTTTCACTAAGAGAGTGTTCTTTTATTATATGGTTATGATCTTTGCCTCCTTCATTTTATTCATTTGATATGTTTCCATGGATGAATTTCAACAAGGTATGATTCTGTTGGTCCCAATTGACACTTGTGGGAGATGAAATGTCAATGACATGGCTATGATGGTTGGTGGTAATGGTATGTGGAATAGTAATGGAATGGAGGTTGGCAGCACATTCCTCATAGAAAATACTAGAATAATTTGTGTCAATGATGAAGTAATCATCCTCAAAAAATGTAAAAGGAACACAAATATATTCATACTAATCTTCTAGGCATTCATAACCAATATTGTAATAGTCACAAACATATTCTATATTTGAATCTGAGTCTAACTCAAGGGAATTTGAAGCTAAGGTCAAGATTGATGTTGATTAATTCTGATGCTAAGTCTAATGTTGGTTCAAGAGTAGAACCTAACTCTAATTTTAATTCTTCATCTGATGGGTACTATGTTATAATGATGTCTTATTAAATGTTTGGTTTGTGATAAGTAATGGATTGTGATGGCATAATAAGATCCACAAAGATTAGTTTGTCAAAGTGTGACTCCTTTAGGATGGGAAAAAGGTAAAGAGATAACTCTTCAAATATTGGCTTGTTAGAGGGAGGTTCCTAAAAAATAGGCTTATGGTCAAGGTAACAATTTGCCCAAAGGTAGTTATAATCATTAAGAAGTGGCTCAACAAAGATTAGCTTGTCAGAGTGAGACTCCTCGATAACATGTATATGATTGAAAGGTGATTCATCATATGTTGACTTATCACAAATTGTTGGTTCAAAAAAACATCTTGGATCAGTTGGTTCTATTGGCCTTGGTTTCTAATGAGTTGGAAAAAACTAGTTTTAAACACAACTTGGTCTCCAAATGATTGGCTTGGTTGAGGGATTGATTGGACTAGTTGAGGTTTTGGCTAGATTAGTTGGGGTTTAGGTTGAATGATGGGTTGAGATTAAATTATTGGATGAGGTTTATGCTGAATGATTGGATGAGGTTTAGGCTAAATGATTGGTTTGGATTGTAATTAGACTGATTGATGTTTGGGTTAGATTGGCTATGGTTTTCTAAAGTGGGTAATGATAGGCACTCGACAAGGAATGGCCAGTAGTTGGATAATGGATGGGCACTATGGAGATTGATTTCAAGCATAAGCCAAAAGATGAGGTCCTAGATAAAAATGGTAAGGCATCATGGATCTTGATTGCTTGCATAAACTAAAGCATCCAAATCCTCCTCATAAACCATATCATCCCAGTTAGGGTCTTGAGTTGGATTTTAAGTTGATCCTTGCCTTTTTTCTCTATATTGATTATTGTAATAAGGGTATGGATCCATCTCCCAAACAACATTATCATTATAGAGGTGTATACCTAATTATACCTCACCAACTATATCATCCAAATTGAGGTCTTAACTTTGTTATTTGATTTGATTTTTGCAAGGCAGATAAAATTCCATCTCATAAACCATGTTATCATCAAAGGGGTCTTGAATAATGCCATAAAAATCAAAGTTATTTTGTGTGTCCATTATATCATAATTTGGATTGTATGTGACTCCACCATAAGTGTAGCTAGACATATCCACATAAATGATGAAAGCTTTAAAAAAAAAAGGCTTAGAGTTTTTCAAACTTTGATAAATAATGTCTTAAGGACAAAAGGTTCAAACTTAGTCTAACTTGGTCGAAGGTGGAGTTATATCTCCAACATGGTCTAAAAATAGAGTTGTATCTCCAAAATAGTTTATGCTAAAACTTGGCATGAAATAGTTTAACATCAAATGTCTAACATCAAATGTCATACACATAAAATGTCAAGAGATGAATAAAAACTAGGATGTCAAAGTTTAGGCCAAAGTGTTCTAAATAAGGTCTAAACTAGGAAAGGAAAAAGTTGAGTTGCTAGGGCTTTTGTCCAAATAGAGAGCCAAAAGTTAGGCTCAAACAAACATGATTTGCTAGAACTTTTGGCCAAATGATTTAAAAATATAGACTTTGAAAAAAAGGTTAATGTGATTTGATTTAATCTAATAAGGTTAGAACAACTTTGACATAAACTTGACACATGGAATTAAATATAAACATGATCAGTTAGTATAAGCCATAAGGCAAAAGGCACCTAAATAAAAGACTATGTTTTCCCAAATAAAGGCAAAAACACTAATGAAGATAGGTTGAATGAAAAAATAAGTGATAGTTTTCAAATTTGGGCAATTGATTAACCTAAGTTACACAACCCAAAAGAGAAAGATCTATGTATCAGTCCTTGTAAAGTGAGGCCTAAACATAAATCAATTAATGTTTGAATTTGAACTTAGAAAGGTTAATTGAAAACTCAATGGATGAAAACTATGATTAGACTAAACAAGCTAGACAAGATTGGACAATATAATGGTGCTTAAAAAATGTCCAAATAGTATACATGACATGGTTTGGTTGGTTTGAAATAATGGTTTTTGATACAAGGTCAAACAAGTTTTGAAATAAAATGAGTAGTTTAATGGTGTAAGCATGCTCTAATAATGTGATCAATGTTATGTTTCAAAGACTCAAACTTGATAATGATGTGGGAAACATAATGGTACCCATCTCAAAAAAATAACACACACACAAACATGTTTATAAAAAATTACAAGGCACAAGTGTGGTGTAAAACGACCAATATAACCTCTTCGATCAAGGAGTGATGTATAAACAAATTGGTTTTTGACATGGTTATAAATAAACAAATAAGTTTTAGTCTAAAAAAATACCAATAAAAAATGACCAAAATACACTAAGTATAATCTTTCGAATCCTAGAAAGGGTATGATAAAGTGGGATTGACTAAAACTAATTGGTTTTTTATCATTCTAGATGGATACCATGTCTACCAACTTTCATATTAGAAAACAAGAGAAGCAACATGTCATTTAGGTCTTTATCATATGGCTTGTTCTAAAAAGGTCTTACCCTTTTTACAACCACTACATCCATCGCTCGCTTAGTGTAGTGTGATGTCTAACATGCTCAAACATCCCAAGATTAACCTCTACTAATATAGATGGTTTAATTGCTCAAACCATCATCTTAGTGAGGGAATCCCAATTTATATATCCCCTCATGGAGAGGGGTTGAATATGATATTGGGAGATGAAATCCTAGGTCAAATCTTTCCTAAAAACTCATGAGAGGTAATGAAGTCCCCCTCACAAGCCAAGATGCATGAAATAAATGACATAATAAAAAGACTTTATCATCACCTCAAGATCACCCAATACTATTGCAAGTTTTTGGGGAGGGATATAAATGAATTTATTTCTATGCCTTGGACTAGGCTCAAAGTGTGATGAGATGTCACTTTTTATCCCAAAATTTCCCTAAAGGGGATATATGAGAGAGCATACGCACACATCTCTTTTCACTGAAACACACAATCAACAAACAAGTTTGCAAAAAATTAAAGTGAGTTTAATTTCATTGCACCAAATTGAAAGTGTTTTATTAGATTCATTACTATCCCCTTAGTTTATATGTGCAAATGGAAATAATTAAAAACCACCCAAAAATAAGTTGGCACTTTTGATCCCAAAAGATTTCTAAAGAGGATGGATGGGAGAGAATACATGCACAACTCCCTATTTATTCAAACAAGTTTAGACTAAACAAATAGTGAAAACAACTATTAAAAACTTTGAAGTGTATTCAATTTTATATCACTAAATGAATTGTGTGGTGGTGTTCTTTTAGCCCCTTGGCTTTAAGTTGTTAACTTTGAGAGAACAATAAAAATATTTAACATAAACATACAAAACATTATTTTTAAACCCAAAGTGAAATTCCTAATTCATTTTAAAACATCCCAAAAAAAAGTGTGAAAGAAATAATGAAGCTTGTTTTGAGGATTTTTTAAATGGGCCTTGAAATAGAAATGTCAGCACTTTGTTTATCCTTGAAGCTTATTTATCAAATGAGACAAGCGACTTTAAAGGGTAAAATTTGTCGACCCAAAGGTAAAACCACAAAAGATAACATGTTAGGTTAGGCAATGGTTAGAAAAAATATCAATAATAAAACTCAAAAAATATCAAAAAATAAAATAAACCTATGAAACATGCAAACAACAATTAAGAAGGTTAAAAGAAAGAAAATTGAACACATAAATCATAAAAACTTGTAGTTAGTATTTTAACCATAAATTTTAGAACATTTATACATTTATCACAAATGTTTTATATATTTTTTATAGGTCTAGGTCTCACCTCTCTACAAACATTCAGGTTAAAATAGAGAATAAAAAAAGTTATTACCTCTATACTAGCCATTTTTACCAAAAAAAAAGAAGTGGTAGTCAATAAAAGAGTCATAACTTCTAAACTACAAATCATATTTTTATGAAATTTTGAGAGAAACAATATGAAACCAGTAAAATCATCCTATAAAAAATTTATAAAAAAAGTAAATAGATTAAAAATAAGAGCTATTTTAACATCCTTTTTTGTTCAAAGATGTGGGGTGTGCAATTGTGTCCCACTAGCCGTGCCATTTTTGATCTAGGAATTTAACTCAAAGGAGGAGGTTAGTATAGATTTGGTCTAAAAAATAATTAAAAATGAACTCAATAAAAATCTAACATCCTTAGGCTTGATCATGGGGGGAAGATAATGAATAAACCAAATGAGAACTCAATAAAACATGGAAGGAAATAAGAAATACAAACATAAAAACAAAAATTACTTAAAAAATCCTTAATAGCTCCAAATGGTAATTCAGTTGGCTTTCTTAGTTTATGCATAAGAAGTCTTCATGAATGACATATGGCTAACATCATCTCCTCTATGCACCATTGTTGAATGATTATCTTGATTTATGGCTTGATGGCTTGATTGATTCAATGGCTTGATGGCTTTGGCTCAATTTTGGCACTATAACACTAGGATTTTAGCTTCATGAATCTATTCCTACATTATAACTCTACTTTGATTGAGCTCACTAAATGAAGAGATATATGATTTTTTTATAGGCTTTTAAATTCTTTCGAATGGGTTAAATCTGACCATGGTTGAGTTTATAAACTTTGGTTGAGTTTGGCATATTCCTAGAATATTCTTTTAGATATTTTTCAAAAGTGACAAATCACAAAGGTAATGAGTGTGTTATAGGATGTTCTAAGATTCTCTTGAATTTTATTAATAGTAATTAATTTAATTGATTTATTAGCTCATGGGTAAACTCAATTAGGATTTGAAATTGATTTAACTTGCTAATTGATTTTGATTAGGATGTGTAAGTCAATTAATTTTTTTTAATAATTTGGTCATTTATTTGATTTTGATTAATTTAATGTGCGTATTTACCATATTTAATTTATTTAATGGGACAAATTAATTTAATGCAATATTATAAATCTAAATTTAAGACTAATATAAATTCTTAGGTTAAATGTTTGATGATTGGTAATAATTTGTCTAATAGTCTAATGTAAATCCATTGGTGGCCAGATTTACATGTCTAAAACTAACAAAAAAAGATAGATTGGGATATGGGGTTCTTCCCATATTTATACAAAATATCTCATAGATGAGATGTAGTTATCAAAACTTCATTACCTAATAGAATAAATCATGCAAATATAAAATTTCATGCAAAAGAGGTGTGATATCCTATTTGTGGCATCCTTGAATTGGTGAAATAGTTTTGAAGAATGTATGTAGGATATGAGCATGATATTCAACTCGGTATGGCATGGATAAACTTATAAAAATATTCATGCAATACCTTGGGTCTTCTCCAAGCATCTGAAAAACTCTTCATGCAAATGGGTGGTGCCCAAAATAAAACTCAATGTCTAAACAAAAGACAATTTAGAAATAACTCAAGTTCATTTTTGTAAAACCCTAACTTAAAAATTACAAGTGACACTTTTACAACATGCAAGTCATGTCACTTTATCAAAATTGAATTTGCAATTTTCAATATGTGCTTTTACAACTTTAGTAATTATAACTTGTCAAAATGAAAAATGTAATATTCAATTGTGCTTTTTACAATTTCTACCTTGTCAAAAATATAAAGTGTAAAATACATGTGTCTCTTTATTAAAAAGAGATATATAAAATATAGTTTTATTTACAAGATATGCAACTTTACAATGTTTTTACAATGATTGAAATATAATATATACAACTTCCTTTTCCTTTTGGTCTTTCTTAGCTTGTAGCTTCAGGGCATATGCATTAAAGGCCTTGAAAATATCCTACATTATATCTTCATTTGCATCAAAGGATTAAGGGTTGGTGATATCATATTATGCTAATGTATCAAAAAGTTCTTGTCTCAGAGCCTTGATTTCCTACACCTCTTTACCCATCTTATCCAATGGATTTTGATACCTAATGTATCAATAGATAGAACTTAAGGTAAAGACTGTAGTTTTAGTAGATTCTTTTCAACTACTTCCTTGAATTTTGTTTGAAACTCTTCTACTATAAATAGGTTATCTTCATCATCTACTAGCCTTCATGATAATTTACTTAACATTTATTCAATGACATACAACATGTCAATGGCTTTATCATGGGTAACCTTGGCCTTATGTGTAGCTTTTGTCAGCAACTTAATTATGAATCATTTAGCTCTATATAATTACTCCTATTATCCATCATTTTTTAGTATTCCTTTAACAAGGAGGATGCCAATGTCAATAGATTCTATAGTTGTCAATTTGGGATAATAGGGATTCAAAAATTTTATTTCTCCCTCATATTGATTGACTAGTTCTCTCAAGGTAGTCCTTCTTTCCATCAAAACTATATAATGGTCCATTATTATATTAATAATCTTATTACCTTTGGAAATGAGTTTCTATGATGATTTTTTAGTAGCCTTTCCCATGCCTTTCCCATGCTTGCAATTTTAGTCACCTCATCTATTATTTCCTAATTTGCAATTTAGTTGACTAGTTGTGCTAACTCAGGTTTTACTAATGATCCACTAGGCTCTATGAATTTATTTAGTGCATCTATGAGTGGATCCACCTTATTTTTCAACTCATCTTTAGTGACCTTGTCACTATCTATTCTTTTGAAGAGGGATTTGATTCCAGATTAAACATCATGTTTTAACCCCCCTTTTTTTGGTCATCCAAGATGAATTCTTGACATTTGATAGTCCCCCACCATAAAAACTTCCTTTATTTTATCTGGTTTTGGGATTACAATCTCAACATATCTTCCCCTTTATCATCACACAAAATTTTAGAGAAGGTCCAAGGAGTAGACTTGGACTTCTTCACATCTAAAAGGCCAAAGTCTAGTATACCTGGGGTAATAATTTTCTTTTGTTTCTTTCCCACTATTTGTGCTATCCAACTGATGGTAGAATCTTGCTACATAGATACTATCACTTGAGAATCAATAACTGAGATTGTTTCACTAATAGGCACTGTGACAAGTGTGGAGTCATGTGTGGATGTTTCCATTGATTTCTTAGGAGATGCCTATGGAATTTTATCTTCATCAGTAGGTTACAAAGCCACATTTGCATCAATAAATTATGTTTATCCCGTCTTCATTGAAGGTGTTGTGGAAACTATAGAAGTGAAAGAGGTGGGGGTAATGGGAACAAATATTTCTATTGTGGTGTGAAATATGGAATTGATACTATTGAGGGAATAGACACATGAAATATAAACTTGGGAACTAGTAGAAGGGTAGAAACCAAAGAATTAAATGAATCAATTAAATGTGTTGGGATACTCAGGGTTGGTAAGGTAGGGAAGATGAAATGGGATGAAGTTGATTCAATACTTATCCTTAGATTTGGGATGACTAATGGAATTGAAGTCAAGATGATTGAGTCCATAGTTATGTTCTATTGAGTTGTGTTGGAAATTAATAGAGATGGAATGGAAGGAATTATGAATGGAATGGAATAAGGGAGTGAAATGGAAGGAAGGAATGAAATTAAATGAGGGGAAAGTGGAGTGGAAACTTGATTATCCATTAATGAGGGTCCTTGAGTGTCTATTTGTACTGATTGTACTAGTTTTAATGGATTTATTATTGTAGGTGAGGTGGTAAGAATGAGAGGTTGAGTGGAAACTTGAGATGCAAGGGAGTGGAGACTTGAGGTGGACGTGTTGGAGATTTAGGAAAAATGTACATAGGTGGAAGATGAATAATAAAAATTGGGGTTATCATTAAGATAGATATTAGGGTAGAAGTTATGGAATATCTAATTGTAGTTATGTCCTCTAAAGGGATATAGATCAGTTGATCTACTACTAAACCCTCTTTGCTAGATTGCACCTTATTAGCCTTAACTTTCTTATTCTTATGGGAGGTTATTGGCCCTCGTGATTATTCACCTACTATACCACTGGGACCCTCTAATGATGGAGGACCTTATTCCTTGATCTTAAATAGCTTTTCTCTAATACCCAATATATCCTTTGTTACTTGAACTCCTTTACTTATCATCTAATTGATCATTTTTAATCACATTTGTTGTTCTATCAATAAAAGAGAATGATTTAGGAACTGACCACCTTACTAGTGGAATGGGTTGTGTGACAATATATTTATAGTAGTTTGGGTCCATAGGGGACTCATCATCTACCAAGTCATCTGGGTCTGGTACTAAATCATAATATTTTACCTGTAGTAAGGTCATTAAAGAATGGCCCTTCAATCTAACCTTCTCTTCATCCTCTAAGTCTTCCCAATAATATTCAAAATATAGAACATGGGAGTACATGGAAAATCCTAGTGTGTTGAGTTGATTTGAACTTCATCTCCTTCTAAGACATGGAATCTAGAGATAATGTTTGTGTAAAACCAACTACAAGAGTTCGTGGTTTTTATAGGTGATCAAAACAAGTATAGTCTCTGATGGAGATTAGAGGTTCTCTATACAGGTAAAAATTCAAACAGAACTAGCAAGTTTTTAAAGTAGGTGAGAAGTCTACATAACTAAGAAGTGTTCTATATAATAGGAATGTTGGTTAGAACTTGGAATTGTTATGAGTAGGTTGGAATCTCATGGGGATGGGAGGTGCTAGCTAGACATGGGAATCCCATGGGGATGAGAAGTATTTGGAGTAAGTCTACTATCTATAGGGACTTGGAACCTTGTAGGGATTATAGGTTATTCAAATAATAGAAAAACTTATGGAGATGGGAGGTGTTTTGAGCATGTCCAATGTTCATAGGGACTTGGAAGTATCTCATAAGGAATATTCATTGGGTATTAGGGAATATATGATGAAGCCATATATTTGAATTTGAATATTTTTGGGAGAAAACCTTAGGATTTTATAATGAAATTTGGGAAATAGTTACCCTAGATACCATAGATCTCAACTATGTGTAGACTTTGACAAAATAACAAACTAACAGTTTCTACCATGACCAGACATGCAAACCCTAAGAAAATTTAAATGATGTTTTGTAAAAAATTGAAACCCTAAAAAATTACAAGTGATTATTTAAATTAATAGAAACAAATATTTTATTATAGGAAAAAATATGAATACAAACGCAAGGGGGATTCCAAATAATACTGTGCATGGGTATAGAAGGTCATGCCATTTCTTGTAGATGTGGTTTGATGTATGGATCGAGGTCATTATCATGGCATAAGTTCTTTTTTAGAGATTGAAAATGTAATTAATAGATTAAAAAATGACTAAAAATCCCCAAATTTCATTTTTAAATAGGAAAATCCTACAATTAATGCTTTAATGGTAATTGGTAGTAGAGATCCAGAGTCCTCATGCAATTTTACAATTTTTTGAATTACATGACCTCTAAATTCTATGGGAAGTTTGACTTGCTTGAAAATATGAAGGTAGAACTCCACATGCTATTTCTAATTTTGAAAAATTACAAATTATGTTTAGATTTCCATATTTCATGTCTTTAGTTGTTGGCAGAATCTGGAACCTAGATTGCAATTTGGAATTTTGAAAATTGTAAATTATCCTCCACGTTATGGATTTTGGATTTAGTGTTCCATGAGAAGTGGAACTCAAGATGTAATTTTCAATATTTAAAATTGTAGTTCAAGTTCTAAATCCCATGGGGGTGTTGGGTTTGTGTGATCTGGAACTCCACTTACAATTTGTAATTTGTAAAATTACAAATTAGAAATTGCAAGAGAAGTTATAGATTCTACCATTTAGTGGATTATAAGATTCAAAGCTCGAGTTACACTATGAGTAGTAGCATGTACCATAATAGTGGCTTGAGAAACATTGGTAGAAAAAGAAGCACTAGTAGCATGATTAACATTAGTAAAAAACCATGCACAAGTGGCATTATTAGCATTGGTAGTAAAATAAGAATTAGTGGCATGATTAACATTGGTAGAAAAAGAAGCACTGGTAGCATGATTATCATTGGTAAAAAAAGAAACACTAATGGCATGATTAACATTAGTATCAAAAGAAGCACTAGTAGAATGATTAAAGAGAAGGATCTTTAGAAAAGGCCCACTAGAAGTTTAACCTACCATGTTAGTAGACATAGTTGGCATGGAGGTTGAAGAAGTCATCGAACAAGATTTCATGGTGTTTGAAGGACACATAATATATGGAAAACATTGAGAGGTTAATAAAGTATTTCTCCCAAATCTGTGAGAGAAACTATGGGAGGGTGAAATGGATTCTTCTACTTGAGGACCTATCGTAATATTATAAATGGTTGAAGGGTATTTTCATTCATGTTGAAGAAATTTTTTAATGAAGAAGATAATTTTGGTTGTGTACTCTAAATCATACTTATCCCATATGGAGAAAAAAAAGTATGAACTGAGGATTAATGGGGAGGAGTCCCATAATTGGTAGTCCAAGTGGAAATATGAACATTTCTTTTATCCAAGGTGAGAGCCATAATCTATGTCTTTGAAAACCTATTAGGATTGGTAATAATAATCATGTTTGTCTAATTTAAATTTTTATTATCATCAAATAGGATATTAATTAAGGAAAGAGGCTAAAGAGTTGATGTAAAGAATAATTAGTTAATAAAATATAGAATCAGGTTGATTGATAGTGTTATATAAAATAATAAATAAAATAGGGAATAAAGGTGCATAGTCTTATAGGTTGACTATGTAATAATAGATAGGAAAAAAACAAGTTGAAAAAGATACATATTTGGATAGGTCAACTATGTACTCCAAATGGATAAATTAACTAGGCTGACAAAGATACACAATCAAGCAGGGTGACTATGTACTGAAGGGAAAGAAATTGAATAATTTGTAAGATACTGTGTCAATAGGGATGATAATGTTATAAAAATAGAGACAATTTTTTCAATATAATAACTAAGTAAATAAATTTAAACACACAAGAAATTAGATCAATGTGATTGATCCAATTGGAACACAGAATACAAACCTTACACTAACACTAGCTAATACAAGTTTTGAAATACAATAATCAAAGAGAAAGAAGCAACTTAAATGTGAATTCTAACTAATTGGTAAATATTAAATGTTTTTAAATTGTAATAAAATTTGAAACTAATGTGATGGGGAGTTGGCTATAATAAATAACTAGAAATCAATCTATGGATAGTTTCAAGTAGTTTAGGTTGAAAGGAATCTATATTGGTAATAGTAATCACTTGGTATTGGGGCCTAACCCCTCACTTCACACTATTGCAGTGATAAGGGAATCATGTTCTTTGTAAATATATACCATCAACCATGCGTTTATACTTATCCAAAAAATAAATTTGACTTCCCTCATTGGTGATGAAATCCAAGTAGGTAAACCTTGGGAGGAAAAATGTTTAATTATTTTTTGTGTTAATTGATTTGGAAGTGTGTGAAAAAGAGAAAAATAGTGTGACTAGATTGGTAAATTTAAAACCCACCTAATTATTCCATGTTTGTTACTCTAAGAATGTCAGCAACTAAAATGAAAAGTGAACTAATTACTATAAAGATAAGTTAATTCCTTTGACTATGAAGAGCACAGAGTCAGCTCAGGCAACACTATATTCAAATAATTCATAATAAACTCAACATGATTTCTACTATTCTATAAAATTAAGATCTATAATAACATAGTTGAATAATTTGACTATGTGTTATAGATAGAAGACAAGATACATAGCTATGTTGAGGTAGTCAACCCAGTTTGTTATAGGGTTATAGTTTTATAGACTACAAACTTGTGAAAAATATTTTTTTAAATGAAAAAGTGAAGATGGAGAAGTTAAAAGTAACATTAGTTTCTTTAACATAATCAGTTTGAAAATTTTATGTCTTGGTGCTTCAAATTCTAATTTAAATATTTTGTGAATAGAGTCAACTAGGTTGATGGAGTCTGCAAAACCTACGTGTTGAAAAGGAATCTACAAATATATTCAACTAGATTGAATATGTATAGAAAATTTTAATTAAAAAATAACAAAAGTGGACAGATTTAAATAGATTGACTATGTATACAATAATATAACTAAATAAGAAGACTATATCGATCTGATCGATCCAATCACCTATATTTTGTTAACACATGCAAAGATAGAACATAGTCACTTTAGGGTGGCTATGTGTTAAACTTGTGCACAAATTGTTAGAACTATACTGATAGGTTAGATACAATACTATAAAATGAAAATATATAACATGATAATATTTAATTCATGAAATAAAAACCATAAGGGTTTGATTCATGTTGGGTTCACTATAATATATGTGAAGAAAAATGTATATGACCCATTAATCAATCCTAGCTCATAAAAGATAAATCCTACTTACATTTCTATTTGTTGATACATTAGATATTTAAGTTAATGACCAAAATCGATCTATTATACCTAACAAAGGGATCTCTTACCATAATAACATCACTAGACAGGATTTTAAAACCTTTAGTCAAACAACACTATGCAATAACACTAGCTAGGTCCTATGTTTTCATATTCACTAAATATATGAAAAGTAAAGTAAAATATAATCTAGTGTTCATGAAATCTTGTGGCACAAAGTGGGGGTAATAAACATGCATAGAATATCTATACTTAATTAAATTTATAGTAAATGCTAATGCATGAGAGAGAAGTACAAATGTTAATCTATCTACTTTAACAAAATAGGAACAAAGTTAGGAATACTTACCTTTGAAGACAATCTTGTCGAGCCTCACTATCTCTATTAGCCAAGATGCTTTGTAAGAAGTTTTTTTTGTCCATAAGGATAACAAAAATAAGTCAGCTCTAGGCAACACAACTTCTCTATGCATCTAAAATACTTCTCCAAAATACAAGGTCTATATCTCCAAAGAAAGTATTGAAACCCTAAACAATGCTCCTTAAGTAGAATGGTGGATAAGTAGATACATAATATAATATAATATTCTTATTCTTATCTTTAAATTATGAAAATTGATGTGTATATAGAGTTGAATCTAACCCTAATTTTTTTAAAATATTAGCTGATAGGGTCATCCTAATTTGACTCTCTATCATTATTTGATAAAAATAATTTAGGTCCCAGTCGAGGTCAGCCAAGGCTGACCTAGACCCGTAACATGAAAATATCAACTAGAGTATAGAGTAATTCCACATAAAAATTGTTTTTTAAATGTCAAAAAGGATTTTAATATTAGGTAGAGGATAATTAAGGTGGTGAATTAATTTTAGGAATGTGTAAAATAGGAGGAAAAGCTTAGGGAAGTGTATAGGTTATTATAGTGTAGATAACAAGTGGTGGTATAGAGGATAATAATCCTATGAAGCACAAATGGTCTACCCACCCCTTTCCTAGTGCACCCTTTAAGGCATGAACTCATAGATATTGAGACTTAATGGGTTCTTGCAAGAGAGAGCATAAAAATTGATAAAGTTTAAAAATATTATGTGTATACAATGACCAACAAAATCCAAAGATATAATAGAGGGTTTCCTATAACACAAATGATAATAGGAATAGGTAAAATACTTAATCCTATGAAATAATCACATAGATCTCACTATAACTCTATCAAATTAAATTATTGGAAGTAAGAAATGTAAGTAGTCATACAAGTAATGTAATGTAAACTAAGTAAGATAAACTAAGGGGAAGGTGCCATGGTAAATCAAATTGGGGTCTAGGTAACCTAAAGTGAAATATGGAAAGTATAAGCAATCATATAAACACAATACTATTAGGTTTAGGGATAACCTAGACAAGGAAATACACACATTCATACATTAAGCAACCAAAAAAACATATATACAAAGGAAATAAATGAAATAGTATATAGTTATAAATCCTTACCTTGGAGTGGATTTGTAAAAACTCAATCTCCCCCTTATAACAAGTGGAGATTTGCATGAGATTATATGGGTTGAAGTATTAAAATGGTTTTATAAATATAATGATCCTAATTACTCCACATATTGATCTCTAAAAACAAAAAAAAGACAAACTTATTCAAAACAAGATTCTATACCAAAAATTCCTCCATATATGACTTAGGGTATAAGTGTGAGTGAAAGTAGCATGATTAGAGTTTATATGGATATGTAAGAAGGAAATATAAATCTTATATATTGATCCAATACCCAAAAACAACCCTAAAATATAAGTCGATGGTATGGGCCCAATTAATATATTTAAAATATATTAGCTAACATAAAAGGGTATCAACTAGGCTGATACAATGTATACATCAAAAGATAGGCTCAAAACTACATCAAACTAGTTGATATAATATATGAAGGGAAAATGCATATGAGTTTGGGTATAAGTTTGAGTGAAAGTAACATGATTAGAGTGTATATGGATATGTAAGAAGGAAATATAAGTCTTATATATCGATCTAATACCCAAAAATAGCCCTAAAATATAAGTTGATGGTATCGGCCCAATTAATATATTTAAAATATATTAGCTAACATAAATGGGTATCAACTAGGTTGATACAATTTATACATCAAAAGATAGGCTCAAAGCTACATCAAAATAGTCGATACAATAAATGAAGGGAAAATGCACTAAACATATGGTTTTAGCTAGGTCGATCGCATAGGATATAAGGAAAGATAACACAATGAAATAGGATGGGATGGAAGGAGGTAAATGGAAAGAGAATATGAAGAAGCTAGAATGATGATAATATAAATTTAATCATGCTATATTAGAAAAACATCTAGTAAAAAAGTACAATCCTGGCCACCCATTTCCTAGTGCACCCTTTAATGGATGACTTAGAGAGATTTTTACTTGACAAGTATATTCTTAATAAATGAAATATTGAAAAATATTTTTTACGCATATTCTCTACACAAATATCATCATGTGTTACAATAGTGTAACATGGGATGGTTCTTTTTGAAAGAACACAACAACATAAAATATATATCTAAAATGAAATGCAAAAATAACTGAAAGTAAATAAAATAAAAATATGTGTACCATCACTTACCTTGATGAGAATAGTAAAGGTTATGTGTCTTGTATGTGATGAAAGTTTCCCAACATGTATAAAAGAGTTAGACCTAAAAAATAATATAAATTTCTAGTTTTATAAAAAAATAATTATGTTAGTACCTAGAAATTCTATATTTTTCCAAGATTCTAAGGCTTCTTTTGGTTCATGAAAAGGAAATATGGAAAAAAACATATGGGAAAAATATATAATCTTTTGGTAAATAATTAAAGGCTATAAATTTTTAAAATTTTATTATAAATAGGTGAAAACTATTTAGTTGTAAATTTGATATTTATGAAAAAATAGAGTTATGGTTATAAAAAATTAGCATTGAGAGATACTGTGGCTAGTGGAGGAGGAGGTAGATGCATTGGAGGACATGTTTATACCATAATTAGAGTTGTATAGGTATGGAATGTATTAGTTTTTTTTTGTCATTTTTGGATAAAATGAACTAGAATAGAAAAATAGGTATCAGGGTAAATCTGTGTAATGGAATTTTCCCCAAAAAGTGAAAAAATGAAGCTAAAAATGGGAAAGGAAATGAGTATGTGAAAAAAGGTTGAAAACTAGGCTCAGGTAATTTATAAGGGTTAATAAAAAACACCATGCTAAATGGACTCTATTATCTAGGCTAATGCACTTTGTAAGAGGGGAAGTTTTCATAGCCAATATCATTGGGATTAGTTGATGTAATTAGGATAAATGTTGGACTATGCCATTTTGTATGGCCAATGTAATTAAAAATTAGCTAGGCTAACTAATATCATGGGATATGGTTGATGGTGTTAATAAATAAGAATGATCGATGTAGTTGAGTGAGTGGACGATAGGGTATGAATCAAGGAAGCATGGCACATATAGTAGTGTATGCATGATTCAATATGACTAACATATATATTATACCACAGTAATTTAATATATAATATATAAATAAGCATGGTTGATGTAGTAGAAAAATGTATTTTTTATTTTTAATAATTTTAACCATTTATATTAGATTTTTGGATCAAAATATATTTTTTCTTTATTTTTTGACATTTTTTAAAGATGACAAAGATTATGGAGATTATTGGATGTGATATGGCTAACAAATATGATAGAGATATTATCTTAAGTGGATCGAGCTAAACTCACCACACTCATATTTGGTAATATTATGAAGATGTTAAAAGTGACTCTCAACATGGTTTGATTACCATATTTCTTAGAGCATCAGAAAGCTCACATACACATTCATAATGGTGGTAGATGGGGACACCATTGAGGTGTCCACTACTATAGAGGATATTCATGATATCCAAGGGTTATTGATAATGAAAACACTAGTGGATTGAAAAACCCTAAACTCTATAGATGAGAGATGATCGCTATCCTAGTGGATGATTAGATTGAATATATATGACATGGATTTGCTTGAAATATACATTTTTAAGGTTTATATATTTCATTTTATATACATATTGAATGCTTTGATTAGTCTAATGATGATGCATGTGTTGTGTCAGAATTTAGATGATGGTGTTCTATTATACATTAATCATTTGTACCACTTGATGTTGTATAAGAGTACATTGTATTATCTATGGTTGACCATCTAATTACAATTGGTGAATAAATTATATGGTATATTGAGTAGAGGTTAGTATACTATGTTACCATCTTTACTTGTTGTGAGCTAGATATATGAGAGGCTCCTTATGTATAGACCTACAAGGCTACCTCATGCTATATATGACATCATATCATGAGTGAGGAAGTGGGATTAGGTATATGTGATCCAAGTAGTCCCACAACAAGGACCATATGGTGGGACCAAATTGTAACAATAAATTATAAGTGTATTGCAAATGCTTGGTCATAATGGAAAACTAAAATATAATTGTAGGGATAGAAGAAGATCACTGAGCACTACACCTAGTGGGTGGATCTAAATTCATTTAAATGCATCTCAGGATAGTTTGGGATTTTACACCTAGTAACTCCTTTAGTAGTCCCAATGTTTTAGGACTACCATGATAGAGAGTCACAATTGGATCATAGATTAATGTACACATAGATAAGTTTGTCAAGATATAGTGGTTTAATAGGGAGATACAAAGGATTATCAAGACTAAAGATCCATGAAAACATTTTATCTATAAGTAGATTGGGTGATGGAAATACTTTCATTAAGTAATTGCATTAATTTTATGTTAGGACTTTTATTTCCTAGAGGTAGATATACCTACTAAGTATCAAGTATATATAAACTATATCTTATGTTATACATGTGAGATATTATATTATATTTAGTTTTAATTTTTTAGGTGTGATGACAAAGGAGGAGACATGGTGGAGGAATTTTTTGGAGGCTAACCACCATAATATTTTGTATCTTGTGCTTCTTTAGCATGACACCATAGGGATGATAGATCTCATCATAGTGGTGGTCAGATCACATGCTAGATAGTTTATACTAGTTGGAGAGGATTTTAGGGAGATGTGTAGGTGAGATACATGTTTATGCTTAGGTTTCACTACCAGTAGGGGTTGGAGAAGGAGAGGTGGAAGTGTAGTGATAACTACACACACAAAGAGACTCACACATGGATACACTTAGTTAAGTGTTAGCAATGTAGTCATAGGTAGCTCACTTATAGGGATAGGTACACAACTTACATTAATATATATAATATACAATATAATTTACATAGGGCATAGTCTATATAATCTATGGTGAGAACAATATGCCCCTATTGATGGGTTAGGTGGGGCATAGGATTAGAGTCAAGACTATACATAATTATAGACATTTTTATTGTATTATATGATGTGTCATGATGTATTTGTAAGAAAATTAATCAATATATAGAGATATTTAGTTTTTTGACTCATGGGTTGTTATCTAAATGTTATGATGTACTGGTTTATTTTTTTAGCACATAATATTGTTTAATACCATGCTATGGGAAAATGATAAAATGTATGATGTATGTATGATTAATTTTTAGAAAATGTGAGTAAATACATGTTCAAATGTTGGAGGTACAAACCACTAAGGGGGGGGGGTTGAATCAATGGTGTAAATTAATCTAATTCAATTTCCAAACCCTTAAAATACTTAAGCATTCAATACAACCATTCATGAAGCATTTAAGATGTTTATATTAATGAACAAATAGATAATGCAATATTACACACACAACACAAGATCTATGTGGGAAACCCTCTTGGGGAATAAAACACATTATTAAGCATAAAAAATCATGGAATACTTGTCATATAAGAAGTATGAGAACATGGGACTTTGTTGAAACACCTATTCCATAAGGAGCACCTACCCCTAGGATGGTCAAGTCCTTCTGACCAAAATTTAGTGAAACATTTATTCCATAAGGAGAACCTACCCCTAGGATGATCAAGTCCTTTTGGCTAGACTTTAGTGAAGCACATATTCCAAATTGATCACTTGCCCTTATGATGGTAAATTTATTCTAAATAGACTTTAGTGAAACCCCTATTCCACAAGGAGCACCTTCCCTTAGGATGGTCAAGTCATTCCGACTTAGATGTTGAGTACCCTCCCAACACTTATGATATGAACATATCCACATTTTAAATAATGTATTAAACACCTAATGATGGAAATATAATTTTATAAACCCTAAAAAACACCCTCTCTATCTCATACAATCCTTTCATATAGGCATTCCACAATCTTTCTTCCTCTTCACTCAAACTTCCCTCATATACACACTCAGACTTGCAAATCCTTCTTCTATTCACTTCTCTCCCCAATATTGAAACCTATAAGAGCACTATATTTGACATCAAAAATATAAATTATAGTTCATATACATATTAATCAACCTTTATTTCTTTTACAACCCATAATTGGGCACAAACCCTTTCTTATTTCCTTCGCTCTTCAACTCTTACACACACCTCTTTTTACAAGTCTATAAATCACCACCTTTGATTTCACCTTTTATAGAACCATCATGATTATAATATTATAGGTTAGGCATAATAATTATATTATCCCTTAATATATATAACATATCTCAATACCATCTAGACAAGTCAGCTATAAAAATTATGGGTTACACTTTAGTAGCTACGCCTTTCAATTAGGCCTTAGTAGAACTTATAGGTCTCATGGAGACCTATTCACCCATTTAGAATCTCATCAAGAAATTAAAAAACTTAGGACCACTTAAAAATTCACATTTACACTCCAAATTACCTCTTATACATCCTCAAATGGTTATATTCATCATTACACAACTATGTGTAATGTCAATCTACTCAAACATTAGCCTTGTACACAAGAATACCATGAGAAAACAAATAGGCAACTTTTAAGAATTTATTCATAATAAATATGGATTAGTAAAACCTCTAAAATATATAAGAATGATCCTAATAGAGTATAAAACATTACCCAATGTCTCAATCCCCTTGAAACATCAAATACCATCAGAACAACTCAAATATCCTTCTCATGTCACTTAAAGACACATGGTCAAAAACATAGTCAACTTTGGATCTTAATAACTTTGACTGTACAAACATCAAAATATTCTAACTAGATTTAATGGATATTTATTGAAGTATTTTACAACTTTTATTTTTACTATATCAATAAATTCATCTTGGTTCAAAAGTTATATCTCAAAAACTAAGCATTAGTTTTCCTTCGTTAATTTGAATATTCAAATTCTAATGGTCACTGTTAAACATCAAACACTTTGTCAACATCTCATTTATTAAAAAAATATGCATCATCAATATCCCTCAAAATTATTTTGGTATTTATATTTTATTACTATTAAACATTGAGCACTTATCATCATCTCATTACTTCCTAATAATTTTGAACAAACACACTCCATCAATCTCTTTGGATCAACTAGGTCTTTATCTTGCAATGCTCACCATTAGGTCTTGATCAAAATTCCCATAATTAAGACACTTGGCACCCTTTCATAAATTTTTAACACTTTTCTATTAGTCCATATAATTTTTCCACTTGGCAATCCCCCATGCTTTGTTGACTCTTTGACTTGTCCTACACCATTGATCTTTATAAGTACGAACCATCACTCACCATTGATCTTCTATTAGATTAGCGAGATTTTGACACTTGTTACCAACACATGCAATATTTGAAATGTTTAATTAATAAACACAATTTATATCAATATGTATGATTAAGCATTTAATGTTGGATCTCCTAGAACAATGACCTCATACTTCAACTTGATTAAACTTTATGGTCTCTGGCCCATCATAGTCTACTAGAGCAATTTTAAAGCTTTATAACTTGAGATAGAAAACACTTCAAGAGTAAAAATATTTAGAGTAACCTATTATAACTATAGATAACATCTCCATGAAAAACTTTGACTTTAGTTTGATTTTTGAGTATGTGCATTAAATACACAAACTTGTTGGTTCATTCATATCTACATGGCATGCAGTGATGGTCTGGCTAAGTATAGAAACTTAGTGAATTTTTATTTGAAAGGCTAAAATTACATCAAAATATATTAACTAAGCTCAACCTCATGACCTAAAATTTGAACTGTATGATCTCCTCACATAGTTAAATCCATACATATAGCAAGCTACTCCTTTAATCTTCATACATGTGAAATATAATATCATCAATATGCCTACTCAACTTTTTCTATCATAGAACCAACTATGCCAAGATGAAAATAATGATAAATAAAATGAATACCATGCACTTACACAAGATATCCAATCATATTTGACCTCTAATATGACCCCTCACACATGATCAATATTTCATACCCATCCCTAGTCATGATAAATCTAAAGATCAACCAAGCCTACTTCAAACATACTAAGATAAGCACATTTCACACTTTTTCATTAACACTTAGGCTATCAAGACACTTCATACACTAAAATAAAAACCTCTATGACATCATTAAAAACTCTCTAAAAATCTCCCCCTTTTTCATTGATGTCAACACCCATCATACAACTCACCTTCCTTCTCTCTCTTCAAGCACTCTCACAATAGGAACATTTTCCCCCTTTGACACAATGAAAAAGTAGGCACAAACTAATCCTAAGGAACTAAAAATACTTCCAAAAATATATTAACACCTTAAAAAGATGATAAAAACTCCCCCTTACCTTGAGCTTACCTCTTCTTACCTTGACAACCTCTTCTTGCTACATGCCAACACTCTTTTCAACCAAGCACTACAACCAATGAAGAAAAAACACACAAAAATACTAAAACCTCATATAACTCACCAATAAACATTTAAGAGATACTCCCCCTAAGATATCTGATCTATTTCACATCTTGAGCATCTTCAGATCTTCACACACCATGAAGAACCACCACATAGGCTTACTAGCCTTTTCTCTCAAGAAACTTCAAGAAAAACCAAAAAAAATTCATGACACTCACCAAATAGGAAACATGATCTAAAAAAACCTAATAACTCAAATTTAAACACTCATGCCTTATTATTTTGGATAAAATGAATAAAAACATCAAATCTTCACATTAGGCCTATCTAGACTCCTTGCAGCCCTACCTAGAACTTGTAAAGCCCACAACTTTCATTAGACATACTTTCAATACCTAAAACTTCATATATAGAGCACTATAATATGACCCCTTAATCAAACCAATTTTCATCACCTAGATCCTCTTGTGTAACATAATTCCTTCACAAATCTACTAAGTAATTAGGCCTCCATTTTGACTAAAAATTTGAATAATTTGAAAAAACAAACCTTCAAATCTCTATGAAGCTTGATTTGACAAGCCATTTGGCCCATTAAACCTATTAAGAAGCCTCAAACCTCAAATCATAAGGTAAAATACTTTTTTAGCATAGCCTGAAACTCTAGAATCTCAAAGTAAATAAGGTCAATAAACCTCCTTCTGGTCAATGCCCACCTCTGAAACTTCTTGCAAACCTAGAGATAACCATCACACACTTTTGGACCAATATTTGAGCCTTCATTATTTTGGGAACCCATACATACTATAACCCATTTTAGGCTTTCTTGTCTTTAAGCCAAAATTGAGGAAATTGAGAGTACTCAAAAATCTCTAATTTGAATTCAACATTACTTCATACCAAAAAACTATCTAGATCATGATTTAATAAAGTAAGCATACCTTTCTATGAAAAATCTCAAATCCTCCTTTTCCAAAAGGAAACATTCAATCTAACCCTAAAAACTATTCCAACTTTAGGAACAAAGTCCCTAAATACACCTTAAGCACACATGCTTCTTCATAAGAAAGATGTCTCCTAAGAAGCATAGGTAGAGAGACCCTACTTCCCTTGGTTCTTTAAAACAATGTGAAACCAAGAGTTGTCCACAACTCCTTATATTCCTTCTCCTCCTTAGTCATCTGATACTAATAGTTTTTCTTATTCTTCTTCTTCTTAGGATTAAGATAAACAACTTGCTCATCCACTTCAACATTCTCCTTCTTTTCTAAGACTATATTAACAACACATGGGGATAACATAAATTCATGACAAACCTTTTCAATTGAAGAATATTCCTTGTTATTCATGTATTGACAATTGATGTTCTTTTCATGAAACTTTCTTAGTAATAGTAGGATGTTCACTTGAATCCATACACACCTCAAATCTAGTCTCAAACATTACCTTGGTCTTCTCCTTGAGATTATCCTCTTCATTCACAACATGATCAAGCAATGAAAGCTCTTGTCACTCTCCAACTTATATATCATTCTCCACCATACCAAAAAAACTACTTGGACTTACATACTCATCATGACTCACACTTACCACCTTTGGTTTTCATGAGTTAAATTACCTTCTTTCTTGCACTATAGGAGCCTGATTAAACCTATTCTATCTTGTAATCTTTTTCTTGTAAAATCTATAAATGTTACCTCTCTATTGATAGTTGAATCACGCTATACCTTTTGTAAGAAGCTTATCCTTCCTTTCCTAATTAAAACATAATATTGAAATATGTCCATTCTTTTGACAATTAAAACAAACTACTCCTTTTTAATAAGACTCATCTTTTGACTAAAGATCCCCATCATAGTTTCATGCAAACTCATTTCTAATAGGTATCTTGTATTCTCTATCTCTATGCCTAAACTAATTACATGTGTAATAGTAATCATTAAAACTTGTATATCTCATGGAATTTATTTATCTGATATGATCTATATTCATTATACTAGCATCTTCATTCTTTGACTGATTATTGACCTTTAAGGTCTGATTTACATTAGTCTTCATCTTTTTTTGAGTTACATTTTATGGTTTTTTTTGTATCTACGACTAGTTCTATAACTAGCATCATTTTGATCACTCAAAATTTTGTCTAGATCACTTGATCTCTTTTCAAATATCATAAATTAATTCATCTTACTATATGCCTTCTTTAAATCAGCTGTTAATTACTCATTTTCAATTACTTACCTTGAAAATTCATCTTCTTTAGATTTCAAGATTGTAGATAGGATTTCTAATTGACAACTAAGATGCTTGACTATATCTTCATGCTCCTTAGTGTCTTCATTCATTCTTACATCAAAAAAATTGAATCGCTCTTCATAGTCCTTGATTTGAGACTTCATCTTCTTTTTAATCTTCTTCTCAATCTTCATTTCTTTAAGAGAATTCATCAATTTAGTCTCATATTCCACCTCATCTTTATCATCATTTGAATCACTCCAAGTAGAGTCCTTTAGATATAAATAACTTCCTTCTTTAGCCATGAAGAGGGATTTATCTTCAATAAGACCATAATCTTCATGATCATACTCTGAGTCATTATCTTCACTCTCATATGATGATCTAAAATCTTTATTGGTGTAGAGAATCTTCTTGTTCTTGAAGGACTTCTTCTTGTTGTCATACTTTCTGAATCCTTTGTTCTTTTTATCAGACTTGTATGTCTTATTGTATTCACCTTGACCATCACCATGATATTCATCATCATTATTGTTATGCTTATGAGGGCATTTATTATAAAAATTTCCTATCTCTCCATAATTTAAATATTTTAAGGGTTACTTGCCTAACCCTATTTTCAATTTCCTTGTAAACAAAGCAATTAGTTCATCTTCATCAATATCAAATATGCCATCCTCCTTGAGTTTCTTAACTTGGAACTTATTCTTTGGATTCATTTATATCTTGAATTTTTCATCCTTATTTGGTGGTATATCATAATTTACTCTCATCTCATAGGCAGTATAAATTTCATGCAATTAATCCATCTTAAACTAAGTAAGATCATGACTATCTTTCATGATAGATACTTTATAATAAAACTTAAGATAGAGAGACCTTAATACCTTTTGAAATATAGTAGATTATTAAATATTATCTCTAAGACCTCTGATGATGTTTAAAATATCTTCAACTCTCTATAAAAAGGATGCCACTGAATCTTCTTCCTTCATCTTAAGATTCTCAAATTATCTTCAGTGAGTCTACAACTTTGCCAACTTAACCTTTGAATATCCTTTATAAATAGTCTTCAATTTATTCCCACATTTCCTTGGTAGATATGCAATGGATTACCTTGGTGTATTTAGCATCTAAAAGACTAGAAGTTATAACATTTATTTCCTTAGAATTATTCTCAAATACCTTTTTATCTGTAGTATTAGATGGAGGAATAATAGGTACAAAATAACTATCCAATATAGATTTCCAAGTGTTAAACCATAGGGACATGATTTAGGCCTCATCATTATATTCCAAAAATCATAATTGGATCTGATTAACATCAATGATTACTTAGTGGAAAATACTCCTTGCATTTGATTGATACCCATATTGCACCTTGGATCTCCTTCAAGCTATCAAGCATTTACCAAAGGACCTACTCTGATACCAATTGTTAGAGGTATAAACTATTAATATGGGGGTGAATCAATGGTGTCAAATAATGTAATTAAATTTATAAATCATTTAAACACTTAATCATTCAATACAACCATTCATGAAGCATTCAAGATGTTTATAGAAATGAACAAATAGATAATGCAAGATTACACACACACACACTGCAAGATCTATGTGGGAAACCCTCTTGGGGAATAAAACCACTGTCAAGCCCAAAAAAACATGGAATAATTATCCTATAAGAAGTATGAAAATATGAGACTTTAGTGAAAAACCTATTCTACAAGGATCATCTATGCTTAGGATGGTCAAGTCTTTCTTACCACAATTTAGTGAAACACCTATTCCATAAGGAGCACCTAAACCTAAGATGGTTAAGTCCTCACTAGACGTTAGTGAAACACCTATACCACAAGGAAAACCTACCCCTAGTATGTTCAAGTCCTTCTAACAAAAATTTAGTGAAATACCTATTCCATAAGGAACACCTGCCCTTAGGATGGTCAAGTCCTTTTGACCTATATGTTGAGCACCCTCCCAACACCTATGATATGAACATATCAACCTTTGAACTGATGTTTTTAACACTTGATGATGGATTTCTAATTTTATAATCCCTAAAAAACACCCTTTCTATCTCATATAATCCTCTCACATATTCATTCCATAATCTCTCTTCCTCTTCACTCAAATTGCCCTCATATACACACTCAAACCTAAAAATCCTTCTTCTATTCACTTCTCTCCCCAATATTTAAAACTTCAAGAGCACTATATTTGACATCAAAAATATAACCTACATGTCATACACATATTTATCAAGCTACTCTACTCTACAACCCATCATTATTCATATAACTTTTCTTCTTTCCTTCACTCTTTAACTCTTCCACAAAACTCTTCTTACAAGTCTAGAAATCACCACCTTTGATTTCAAATTTTATGGAACCATCATGATTATTATATTATAGGTCATCCATAATACTTATGTTATCCCTTAATACATCTAACATATATCAATACCATCTACAGAAGTTGTCCATAGCAACTATGGGTCACATTTAAGTAATTACGCCTTTCAATTAGGTCTTAGTATCCCTTATAGGTCTCATAGAGACCTATTCACCACTTAACACTTCATTGAGAAATTTATAAACATATGACCACTTAAAAATTCATAGGTCCACTCTACATGACCTATTAGACATCCTCAAATGATTAGTTTACCATTACACATTTGTGTATGCTCAATCTACTCAAACATTAGCCTATACACAAGAACACCATGAATGAACAAATAATCAACATCTAAGCATTTATTCATACTAAATATGGACTAGTGAAACCTCTAAAATCTATGCAAATGATATTTATGGAGTTTAAAACACTCTTTAATACCTTAGTCCTTTTGAGACATCTAAATACTATTAAAACAACTCAAATATCCTTCTTAGATCACTTACATAACATGGTCAAACAAACAGTCAAATTTTAAGCTTATTAAATTTGATTTTATAAACATTCAAACCTTATAACTAGATTTAATAGATTAAAATTGAAGTCCTTTACAACTTTTATTTTTACTACATCAATAAATTCATCCTAGATCAAAATTTATAGCTCAAAAACTAAGCACTAGTTTTCCTTTGTTAATTTGAATATTCAAATTCCAATGGTCACTGTTAAACATCAAACACTTTGTCAACATCTCATGCCCTCTCATAGCTTAAACAAATATGCATCATCAATATTCCTCAAAAGTAGCTTAGTTTTTACCTTTATTTACTATTAAACATCAATCACTTATCATCACCTCGATTCTTCCTAATAATTTGGAACAAAAGTTCTCTGTCGATCTCTATGAACATCCATGTATTTATCTTGAAACACTCATTGTTAGATATTGATCAAAAATCCCATGATTATAACACTTGACACCCTCACATACATTTTTAACACTTTTATATCAATCCATGTTCTTGTAACACTTAGGAATCCTATGTGTTTTGTTGACTCTTTGACTTATCCTACACCATTGATCTTCATAATTACGAACCATCACTCACCATTTATCTTCTATCATATTAGCGAGCTTGTGACACTTGTCACCAACACATGAAACCTTTGATGTGTTGATTTAATACACAATATTGATCTAAATATGTATGATTAAGTCTTCACTATTGGATATTCTAGATTAATGATCTCAGACTTCAACATGATTAAACTTGGTGGTCTCTGGTCCATCACAGTCTACTAGAGCAACTTTGAAGCTTTATAACTTGATTTAGATAACACTTTAAGAGTCCAAATCTTTAGAGTAACTTCTTGTAACTATATATAACATCTACATGAAAACATTTGACCTTATTTTAATTTTTAAGGACCTACATTAAATACATAAACTCTTTGGTTCATTCATATTAGCATGACATGTAGTGATGGTCTAGCTAAGTATAAAAACTTAGTGAATTTATATCTAAGAGGCTAAATTTTCACATGCATATCTTTATCTACTCTCAACTTCAAAACCTAAAATTTGAACCTTGTGATCTCCTCACATAGGGTAATCCATACATATAACAAGCTACTCTTGGAACCTTCACATGTGTGAAATATAATGTCATCAATATGCCTACTGAGATTTTTCTATCATAGAACAAACTATGACAAGATGAACATAATGAAGGACTGGATGAATACCATGCACTTCAAAAATTTGTCCAATCATCCTTGACCTTTGATAGGACCCCTCACATATTCTCAATAGTTCAGACCCATCCCTAATCATGCCAAAACTGAAGATCAACCAAGCCTACTTTAGGCATACTAGGATAAGCACACTGCACATTTTGTCATTGATACTTAGGCTATCAAGACATTTCATCCACTCACCTAGACACCTCCATGACATCACTAACAACTCTCTAAAAATATAAAAAAATAAAAATGAAAATAATATGGCATCTTAAGTAATAAAATCAATCAATTAAGAGATGTGAAAAATGATGAAGCAAATCATAAATGTAAAATGTAAAACACACCATAAAATATGATATTTGTGAAGCATTGTATGTAAATAAAATCTCAATGCAATAAAAATAAAATAAATATATGTGAGTAAATTAAATGTGAATTCATATAAGATGAACATGTCAAATAAAACATAAATAAAACATAAATGACTAAAAAATAAAAAGTAATTTAGAATGTAATACAATCATATTGAGTCAAACATAGGAAAAAACATTTAAGTATGCAAAATTTCATATGTAAGATAAGTGAAGTCCACAAAAATATAACAAGAACATGATGGATGTGTATACACATAATATATTTCATTTTAAACATTTATTGACACTTTTTGTTGTAGTTACTTTTTAAGCATTAATGTCCTTGAGTGCACACCTTAAAGGGTATACCAAGGGTGGGTAGACTTATGTTGACTTAGGAGATATGTTTCTATCTATACCATAAACATATCAATATTATCACTAGTCCAAATTATTCTGATTGTATTACCAATTTATTCTTTCCATATTAACCTTACTCAGTTCTGTTAGTTTCCTTTATATTTATGGAATTGGCAAGTTGACACTATTTTTGTAGTGTTTTTTTCATTCCTTTATTTTATCACTCAACTTGATGCAATTTTGAACCTACCTCCTAATATCTATATTGTATCAACCTGACCCATACCATTTTGTGTCAACTAGATTATTTTAATTGTATCAGTCATGTTGATACCACTAGCTTAGATTTTAGGGTTGGTTTTGGGTTTTGTATCAATATATGGGTAATATATCATTAAAACATATTAATATACATTTTATTCACTCTGATCTCACTCACAATACTACCCTAAGTCACGTAGGGAGGAGTTTGAGTTCTAGAAACTTATCTTGAATATACTTGTCTTATAGTGTCTCTAGAGATAAATATGAGTCATTGGGAGTCCCTAACTAAGGATATACTAGGTCTTTATACAAGCATTTGAGTTCTTCAACCCATAACATATCTTACAAATATCTACTTGAGCCAAAGGGATATTGATGCTAAATGATTCCATTCCAAGGTATCTATTTCTAACCATATACTTTTTATTTTATTCACTTAGTAGATATATGTTGCATGTTTATTAATGAATGGATGTGTGTGTATTCTTTTCTAGGTTCTCTCTACACCTAATACTAGTGTGGATATAAGATTTTATAGAGTTTCCATATTCCACTATAGGTTGTGAAGAGACCATGACACCTTCCCCTAGTTTATCTTAATTTTCTTACATTATTTTACTTTAACTCATTTAATTTCATAGAGGTATAGTGAAAGATATTTACTTATGTCATAGGCTTAGGATTAAACCCTTTCCTCTAAGTATTTTTGATGTAGGAAACCATATACTATATCTATTGATTTCATTGGCCATTAACTAAACTACCTATGTATCATGAGATATATTTTATCATCCTTATTCAAGTTTGAGTATATTGACATATGATAGCTATGGGTTAATCTAAACCTATGCATGCATTATAGTTAACTTGATGTGCATATTTCACCAGTATTTATACCTTAATCCATTTGAATTGACTAACTCAATATATTTTTTTTATTCCTGTAAACTACATTGGCTTTCTTGATATAGTTTCTTTCATGTCTATGAATGACATTAACCAACCTATGTCTTTTATGTGTTTGAATAGACTATATCAACTAGCTTGATATACTTATGTTATGCATTTGTAACTATATTGAATATATTTATATAATTATGTGTTTAATATAGGTATATTTAATTTCTAATTATATCATCTAGTCTGATACCATTTTCTACATAGTTATTTCAATTCATTGAATGCTTCAAATTACTTTTTCACATTCATTTTTGAACTTCATTTTTTCTTTGTTTGGTTTTACCTATAAACTATGTTATAACTATTTTAAAAATACATAGAGACCTATAATTTTTGGCTAAATAGGTGACCAATTATATTTATACCATGATTTGAGGGAAATTATCCCAATACCAAGGCCATAAAAAACACTATACACAAACTTTATTTTCCATGTAACTCATAATATATAAAAAACTCCTAGGATTCATTTTTTATTGAACTTAGGAACCTAGTCATCTATTACATTTTTTTAAATTGAGAGGAGTGTATCTCCTATTCAAATGAGGATAATAGGATACAAGCATAGTTTAGCCTCTATAATTAGTGTTTTGAAACATTTGGATGGTACTAATCAATGAACAAGAAATTATATTGGAGATCTCAAACTATCTATCAAATCCTTTTAATATATCTCCATGATATTATTTTAAAAAATTAGTTAGAGGAAATTTACTCCTAATTTGCTTTATTTATTAAATAATGCATTGACCTACATGATATAGTTATCTATTATGTGTAACAAATACATCGTCTAACCTAATAAAATTATATATGTGTGTGAAATTGATCAACTGGCTATAATAGTTCTGTGTTTTTATTTCCTTGACTACATTGGCCAACCTGATATGGTCTTAATTTACCATCTTTCAACCAATTGTATTTCCAACACGATACAATTTTATTTCTATGTTTTTGATTACCTTGGTATAACCTAATATAATTTGATTTGTATAGTTTAAATTATATTGTATTGGGTAGATAGATAAAATTAGTTTTTACCAACCACTAGTAGTACCACCTTTATCTCTATGCTACATCATCTAGTCTAATACCATTTACTTTCTATAATCAATCATTTTTATATCATAACTAAATCCTAATTAGCATCATGATTTCACCTATTTTTAAATTTATAGAAAGTCTTAACTTGTTCAGATTCTACATGTTTTTTTACTTTGTTATCTCTTTATCCACCATTGAAGACAAATATTCATGGTGCACACTTTTTAAAAATCACTCCAGATCTACCACATGTAACATGGTTTCAATAAAAATAATAAATATATAGATGACCCCTATCAAATTATTAGTAATCCTGATGACACAACAAATTACACTCTAAACAAGCATGGTGGTCTTAATAATCTTCCTTTATTGTCTAAAACACTTGAGGCAACTGAAAATAACATTGGGAATCCTTTTACCACATCTAATTTTTGAAATCCCCACCTAATACTTAAAATATAAATCCACATATAGATACAACCCAAGTCATTGCATTAATAGTTTAACAAATGAATCATGTGCAAGCTTCTAATAGATCTCAAATTCTCCAAATGTAAAACCATATTTTTAAATTGTCTAGTCTACCTCAAGTCATCATGAGCCAACCAAATCAAATATTTTTTCCTTATCCTCTTATAAATGAAAATGGTATTATTATTCCTCAACCTCATATGCATAAAAAAATTATTTGACATATTCAACATAAACCTTTATCTTCCTTTATTGTGTCAATAGACATTGAAAACTTCTCTCAAACTATCACATATGATGGGACTAAAGATCATTTTTATTTATTAAAATATTTGTCAATATATATATATATATATATATATATATATATATAGGGTTCAAACTAATACCTTTTATACCACCAAAATTATAGCCAAAACCTTGATTGTATATGCACTAGAATGGTATAATCAACTTCATAGAAATTACATTACACAACTAGAGGATTTACTCAATTTTCTAGTTAAAGAGTTAAAACATAAGGATATTCTTTAAAAATAGCCTTATCCATTTCATCAATACTAAGAAATATGCTCACACTTTCATCAAATAATGGAATTTTATTTCTTGTAAAATAGATCATATCATGAGTGATGATAATATTTTAAAAGTCTTTTTTAAATCTCTTAAATTCCATCTTCAATACGAGGTTAGAATAATTTCTCCACAAACCTTATAAGAGGCTTTAGATTAAGAAAAAATGTAAGACTTCATTATGGATCAATTTTAACTTTCTCAACTAGGCATAAATGAGTATTTCCAACTATAATTGCTGTAAACATCATTAATAATCCCTAAATAGAGCCTCCTTCAACCAAAGTAGGAGCAACTAAATCATATAATCAAAAACCTTCTTACCCACCCTTCAATGTGCAGGAAATGAATACATTGGTATCTCTATATGAAACTTTTTTTTATAATAACACTACTCCCCCACCATAGTATGATCCTAATAATTGTTTTTGGTTTCGTGTAAGCATTGGTCCCTTCATGAGTCATGTTATTCACTCTAAATTTTTTTAATTATCATCCTAGGGGAAACTTCATTCTTGATTATATTACCAAATATTTCCATAATGAATACCTTAAATATTATCAAATGAAAACTTATAATTCCAAATCTACCAACCAAAAATCCCCAAAACCTCTAAACCATCAGATCCTGATACAAAAAATTCTAATAAACATGTTTGTGATATTAATGCTGACTATGATAAATACTATACTAATTATCAATATATGAATGTGACAAATTCCAACTACCATTTTAATCCTACTCACAAAGATCCTATCACCAAACCTAAGAAGCCCTATCTTAAAAAATACAAGGATAATACTACCAATACTACATATTATGATCTAAATATTAGTGATGATCCTACTCCACATCATATCCTCAAATTAGTTCTACCAATACATCTACTATAATTCTCCTAAAACCACTACCAAAATTTAACTTGATTCTCATTATGGCTCAACCTCTAAACTGTAATGGAATTTTATATATGAACTTAATCCCATGACTTTCTATACTTTTCATAATGGGGTTTATGAGAACTTATCCTTATCATCACAAGTTTATCCTACAAAAATTTCAAAACATTGAATATTTGCCATATATTAAATATGAAATACCTATTTAAACCTCTAGAGGTCCTACACCTATGTAAGTTCATGCTATCAAAACAATTTCTCAATATTACTCCTCTAAAAAACCCTCCATATAGATTCTATAAGACGACATGATTAGTGATGAGATTATTTTTGAGATAATTACCCCTTTATAATATTTTGATCAATAATACCTTAATAAAAAAGGTATTGGTGAATCAATGATATAATATCAATATTAATTCTCTTTGGTTAATCTAATAACTTAGGTACTCTAAGGATATCCTTATTCAAACTAGACTTATTTTCCATGGATTTGATAAAAATAAATCGAAATCCTCTTGGTTAGATTGGGATCCCTCTCACTATTAGAACCAAAAAAATAAACACCAATCTTATGGTTTTAGATCTTCCAATTTTATATAATGTCCTTTTAGGTTGTTCATGGACTCAACACATGAGAACTATCTTATCTTTTGATAGCCAATGCATAAGTTTCATCCATGATGGAAAACATTACAAACATGAATTAAACCCCATTTATATGGAATTTAGCTTCCTAATCCTAAATCTTAGTATCGCATCCCCATTGTTATTCATATTAATAGTTCACCTCTTCTTGAGTTCATCAATATAAATCTTGATCTTCAAGTCACTCTTGTAGATTATGATGATGACAAACACAAAGAGTTTAAAAATACTCGTAATAATACTAGATTACCTTCTTTTATAGTGGAATGGATTCATCCTTCTCTACTTCCATGAGATATGACAATTCCTTTGATTGATGTCGATACTAAAAATACTCTCCCATGTAATGTTCACTAAGCCACTTATATGGAAGATGGTTTTGGGTAGCCAAATTATTTCAGTAGCCCTTATTAATGTACCCTCACACTTTTAATAACATGTGTGTGTCCACCACATATACTTCTAAATAAAGTATCAGCTAGATTATCATGCATGTAAAATTTACCCATATTATGATGATGCCTATGTTATGGCCTAAGATAAAAAATGAGATTTGGATGTAATGCATTATTAAAATATCCTTTATAAAATGCATGATTTTTATTTCAATGTTCATGTGGTTCATATATCCTTTCATTCCATTGATGATGAACCATAACCAAAAATTCATTCCATGGGTTATTCAAAACATTATATAATTTCCCAAATATTAAAACATTGACCAACCTAATACCATTTAGGAAAATAACCATAGTTCTAATGCTATTGAATAAATCAATACTTTTCAATCTATCACTTAGCATATAGAAATCATTGACTAACCCGATATAATCCAATTCTTTCCAAACAAATTTATTATCTAGACATATCCAAGTGTTTATGTAGTTTCTATGTAATCATCAATTATATAAAACGAAATTGGCTAAACTAATATAATTAAACCTATTACTTTTATTTATAATTATATCAAACATACCAATATAGTTCAGTCTAGTCCTTTTATACCACACTATATCAACTAGGATAATATTGTAATATTCAATTTTTTTCCCTCTAATTAATTTAATAAAATTACCATAGATGATAAATCTACTATTTTAAGACAAATTAATTTTGATTTTGACTGTAAAGGTAATCAAATTGTGGATTTTTAATTATATGTTGAATACTATAGACCTTTACCTATGCTTCATAGTGATGAAGCTATCCTATAATCCCTTGATGATAGAGACTATCAACTTCCTCACCAAAATCATAATAAATTTAAATAAAAAGGCTCATTGATTCATTAATTTTATTTCTAGTGTTGATCTAGAAACAAATCCTATTTCTAAGATCCCTTCAGCTCCATATCATTTCAAAAATAGAAATGCCATGCTTGTTGAAGAAACTTATGAAATTAATTACGAAATGACTACCTACCATCAAACAATTATTACCTATATAAAACATAATATTGATGAGAAATATAAATATAGCCTCTTTTTTGACAAATATGGTGAAGCATTTACCTGGTCATACAAAGATATGATCGACATTGACCCTTACATAGTTTTCCATAACATCATAACATATCCAAATGTGAAACTTATCCACCAAAATTAATGGATGTTCCCTATTAATATTTACAACTTATGTCACAAATAAATATTCAATATATTATGTGTTATTTTCATCAAACTATTAGATTACTTGGAATGGGTATCCAAAATTATTTGCATTCACAATAAAGTCACTATGGTCATTCACATTTGTATTGAATTTTGTAATTTAAAATTAGTATGTCCTAAAAATAAATTACATTTACCACCCATTCATGCCATTGTTGATTTTACATCTATCCATGATATTTTATCCCTTGTCGATGGGTTTTCATGATATAACTAGATTTACATGGCTCATCAAGATCAACATAAAACCACCTTTACTATCGAATGGGGAGCTTATTTATATGTTAAGATAGCATTTGGAATTAAAAGCATCATAGCAACCTATCAATGTGGGATGACCCATGTATTTCATGTCCTAATCTATAAAATAGTTAAAACATATGTGGATATCTTATTGCTAAATATAAACATCATAAAAATAATATGTATGATATTTATATCATCTTTGATCATCTTATCAAATAAAAAGCTAGGCTCAATCCTTACAATTGTGTTTTAGGTGTTAACTCTATAAATTTATTAGGATTCTTAGTTTCCTTATGATGGATATCCCACAAAATTCAACATTATTTTCAATATGCCTATTCATAGATCCATTCTTGACATTCAAACTTACCTTATATAACTTTTGGAAATCCAAAGATTCATCCCCAAGATGGATTACCAAATATATTTGGTAAATTATCTCTTAAATAAAGGTGTTACTCTTGAATGGACCAATGCCGGCCAAAATTATTTCATTAACACAAAGGATTAATTACTTCATCTTATTATTCTTTAACTATCTTCTAATGATCATCCTCTCATATTGTATACATCATATACCCCCATATAATTTGGGGAAATGGTTTCACAATAATAAATTTCAAGAAAATAATTTTCTATTTACTATTTACTATATTAGTCATTCTTTGATATATTATGAGACCTATTACATGAAAGTGGTGTGTGACTATCTTGAAATATAGTTTTTAGCTATTTTTTTGGAAATATATGATTTATTAGACCACATATGTCACTGTCCTTTCTAGTCCCCTTCATCATTTCTTCTCCAAATATTTCTTACCTAGAGATGCAATTAGAAAATATATGGTTCTTTTAATGAAATTTGACCTAATAATCATTACTCAATAATTAGTTAAATGCCAAGTGATCATAAATGAGATTACCACCACTTCTATCCTAAAAAATGAGTCACCTTTAAGGGAATCTTATGGATAAAGATGTCTTTCTCATCAAAGGTATTGATCAATATATTTATATACAATACTAATTTCATAATTTGATAGTTGATCTTGAGGAAAAACCCATTGAAGATCCAAAAATGTAGTCTATAAACCTAAATACAAATTCATCATAGAATAACTCCCCAAAGTTATAATACATATGTACAAAGAAACTTGGACACTTCACTTCGATGGAGCCATGTGCCTTTAAGGAGATGGGGTAGGATATGTCCTAGATGACCCTTATGGAAAAATCAACCCTCTAGATCTTTAATTAAACTTTGAGATGACTAATATCATGGTTGAATATGAAGATATAATCTTTGGGATACAAGAAACCATAGATATATATCCTATAATTACATTCCTTAGGATATTCAAAACTTATGTCATCAAGTTGGACGTGATTATCAATGTAAAAGTGAAAATATCATCACATATCATCAAATTGTTTCCACCCTTGCCAAAAAGTTTTCATATTTTACAATTGAATCAATCTCACAAGGACAAAATGTTATAGTAGATTCTCTCACTTTTTTATCTTTTGTTTTCCATCATTATTAAGAATTGCATGACTCATAGTTCATCATCTATATGAAGAAATAACTATTTACTCTATAATATAAGTAAGATGCTCTTATCTACCACATCAAGGATTTAACTACTCAACAAACATATTGGTATAAATATATCATCCAATTCATTGAACATCATACTTACCCTCCTAAGGCTGACTCTTGTGAAAAGGCTAGAATATACATGTAAGCTTACAAGAATGTACTTATCATAACACCAAAATTACCTATTGTTATATGTTTTATACACACCAAAAATCATATACGAGGTAACCTCTAACATTTTGGGATTTATATTATGATTGACTTCACTCTGGGGCATGATTTGCATGTATTAGGTCTTGCAATGATAAGTGGTAGAATTGAGGTTAGAAAATAGAATATCAACTTGGATGATTTATATATGGATATATATCTTGGATGCAATTGAGTTAAATGGTATGGTGATGAATATGGATTTATCCTAAGGTAGACAAAGTTAAAATAAACCATAAAAGGGAGCGGAGGGTAAGGAAGGAAGGGAGGTCTAAAAACATGTATTCTTTATAAATAGTTCTAAGAAAGTGATAAATGCCAAGGAAATAATGCTTAAAAACTATTAATTTAGCACATAGAACTAACAAACATAGTGAATAAGTTTGAGGGATACAATTCAGTTAAATCCAATTCATTAACTAAAGGTTTCTTTTTTTCAAGTCTACTATATAACATTTCTTAATAAAATATTATAGCTAATACCAAAGAGCACCTTTTATTATATATTTCTTAGTATAAAAATTTGAACCAAATGAAATTTATACATGGATTTTAAAGAGTAACTTAACTATCTTGCTATAAGAAAATAAGATATATCAATCTAAAATTGTTGCTGCACATTTCAATTGATAAAACCTTACCAACCAACTACAAGCTACTTGAAATTTTTATTGCATATAACAAGAAATACTAAGTTAATATTTATATCAAAATACATAAATACTATAACACAAACATGAAAGACAAAGTGAGTCATGTAACATACTTTTTTATAGAAAAACCAAAAGGTATCTATCTATATTGAGTATAAAAATTTCTCCTCCCTTTGGAATGTGGGAGATACATGTATGTATAGGCTTTAGATGGGGATGCCTCATCTCTCAATCCATGTTCAAATTATTTACCACCATTATTATAACTCATGAAGAGTCATGTAAAACACACATAGCTATGACATTATATTTATCCACTAGAGACAAAAAATATTACAACAAAAATATGTTACAATTGACTAGTACAATTACAAAGGAAATTTCATATGAGGAGTTGGTTGTTGTTGAAACTTAAGTTACAATAATAATTGAAATGGTAACCAGATTTATACCTATGGTTGGTCCTTCCATTTGAGAAATGGTTATAATAGAAGTAGCCAATCAAGCTCACTTGCTTGCCTAAATTTGTGAGTAGAGGATGTGGCTCCCTTGAAAATCTATCTCAATTATCCTAAAATCCAATAGGGATATTTTGAAGAGATAGGGGATTTTATCCATTAATATTTTATGTGATTTAAATTTAGCCCCAATCTCCACATAGAGAGTCTCTATGTTAAGGACCTTAATTCTGGTAAAATTTACCAACTACTGCATGTCATCATGGGTCTTATATATTATACCATTGACCTTTGCTTTAAAATATCTTCTAATATTTGGAGGAGGTATTCAAAAATAGATCTAAGGACTAATTACCCACTTGGGTTTATTATGCTAATAATTCTCATTTCTTCCAAAATTGCAATGGACTGCCCTTTATGGCCAAAAAGTTGTTGAACTATATTTTACATCTTTTGATGCCATTGTATCAAGCCATATCTTATAGTTGCTACATAATTTTAGGCCTAAGATTAATTATAAGTGGTTATTAGGTTCATATGACTATAGGATTTGTCCCTGGATACTTATCTCAAAAAAATATTTTGGCCTTCATCTTCTTCATGTCTTCTGTAAGAGATAAAACATCTCCCTATTTGGGTTGTGACTTCCTCTTTGAATCTCTTATAAATTAGAGGGTATCATATAAATTTTTATTTGATCCTTATACATTTCCTATGATGTATCTTAGAGGTTATATGTTACCCATTTATATAAATTACTCCACATACTAATCATAGCCTCTAAACATCTCCTTTATTACATCCCTATAGAGTCCACAAAGGTCTAGGGGTCTTCTTTGTGACTACCCAATTCAAAGGGGATATTTATTATTCTCTTAGTAAAAGAGAACACATCTTATCTTTGTTCAAGTTAAACCTATTATTTGTCATCCCTAATAGTTTTCCTTTTTATATTCCTCATATTCTTAGTTTATTTATCGAAATGAAACTTGACTATTAACTTCTCCATAATAAAAAGGTCATGTTTCTCCCCCTCTACTTGTTGCATCTTCTAGATCCATTCTAGGACATTTAAGGTGGTTAGTTGTGGTGATGGATCTGCCTATGTTGTAGGGGTAGAATAAGGAGACTACCTTAGGGAAATAATGGGCTTAGGAGAGGACATTCCTAGTTGGGGGAAAGTGGGAATAACTCTCCTCCATTTAGTGAATTTTATGGGGGCCACTATGTCAATTATTAGATTCCTTTTATCTGACCCTTTTATCGATGTAATAGTGATACATTATTCAAGGGTTGCATGGACAATTAGTAGGTCCAATTAGGTGGATGAATGGGAAGGATTAATTAGGGAAGAAAAAATTATGGAGGAGATTAAACTCTCAAACTCCACATGTTTATTATACCTAGAGGGTTGAGGGATTGGTTAAGTAAAGAATAAATAAGTATAAGGGGTACTAAGAAAATTTTACAAATAATCCATTATAAATGTATAAGTAATGCTAATAAAGCCCATAGAAGGTGGGCTAGGGGGTGTCATAGTCTTGGTTAGAAGGGTTAGGATTAGGGTTTGTAGAATTGTCACTATAGTTACATAGGAAATATTGAAGTATATAATATGGGAAACAAATACCATAATATTATCTATAGTAGTAGTAATTACAACAATAGATTAACAACGATGAGTATGAACACTTAATCCTTCTATGTTAGCAATTGGGGGGAATTTTTTTATAGAAAAAACTATTGTGCTATGTGGTGTCAGTGGTGGATATATGCTCATTAATTTCCATTTTTTTGAAGTCATAAGTTTAGACTCTACTTCATCTCCCTTATCTTCATCTAGATTCTATAATAGTTTGGATAAGAATGAACTAGTCTTTAAAACCTTAGTGTTTCCTGACTAAGGTTCTTATTTTGTTAACCATTCATTTATAGGATTAATTTTAGTGGTCTCATTAATAGTCTTAAATAATTATGTTTATATCTAATCTTTCCATTCCTCTTCAATAGACCACTCTTCATCATTGTCCAATACCTACAAGGGTTATGATTCTTTGGAACCTTTATCCTTATTCATTTCCTCCCCTAATTTTTCATCTTGGGTTTCCTTTGTTGGTTTGACCTAAAGAGAAACTAAAGGGTCCTTATACTTATTATTGTATACAAGAGACATTTTAGTGGGAGTAGAAACTGGTAATAAAAGGGGTGATGTATTAGCAATTGAATCTAAAGGGGGAAGAGGTAGTGATGAGGCAAGGACAACAATGATTATTGAAGGAGATCCTAGGGGAGTGGATATTTGTCTTTATGATGAAAAAATTGATGTAATAGGTGGTAAAAGGGTTTGGATTGGGGATGGTGATGGGACCAAACTAGAAATAGGGGGAGGAAGGATGCGAGACTTACTTGTCATTCCATAGTGATAAGAGGAAATGGTAGCATAGACAAAGGTTCACTTGATTGAGATACACTTGTAATACTTAATGTAGTGGTATTTTTGTGAGGATGAGTGGACACCATCATGGTTAGTTCAAAGGTGATAACTAGGTTGGGACATTAAGGAGAAGCCTATCTGATTTATTATTTTTCCATCATAGACATCTACCTAGATAGACTAGCTTACTCTTTCCCTTAAATATTAGTTTGTGAGAAGGGGATTAGAGGGGGATTTTAAGTCTAATGTTCTTTCTAAATTCTCATATCATCCTCTTAGGTGGTATTTAGATTGTATTAAATATACTTGGCCACCACAATGGACATATTTACCCTTTTCATTATTATTTGAACCTCAGTGTCATTTAGAGCATCCGTGAATACTTCATCATGTGGATATGAAACATGGCCATAGTCAATATTCACCCTAGCTCTGACTCTATTAAGTTGTTTCTTTACTCTTTTCCTTGGATCCAAATACATATAGGGAGCCCAATTTATGTCATAGGATGTCTTGGTCCTACCCACTAGGTGAAAGTGTTTCCATTTGGTATGTTGAATTCAACTAATGGTGATGGATGTTAGGTAGACTTATCCTTGTCTGGAATTTATTAGTTTAACATCCACATAATCTAACAATTAAGCTACAACTTCCTATTCTTCCACTTTATATGTCACCAATGAAGGTAGATATTATTGAGTATTGTCATTGATGTCAAGATTGATCTCAAAGGTGTATCATGTCAAGATTGACTATGTGTGATATCAAGAAGAATCTTGTGAAGATTGATGTAAAGGTTTATGTCAAAGGTGTATAATGTCAATATTGACTATATGTGATATCAATAAGCATATTGTGAATATTTATTTCAAAGGTAACTAAGGATAAATTACAATATGTGATATGTCAAAGTACATGAAAGAGTAGGTGCATGAGAGAAAAGAGTGATTCCATGAGAATTGGCATGAGAGAGAAGAGTGTAATCATAATAAGAGAAGAGTATAGTCATGAGAGTTTTCATGAGTAAGGTTATTCATGAAAGAGAGAGTGTTGCATGAAAGAAATATGAAAGAGAGAGTGTTACATGGATGAGAGTTGTCATGAATGTTATGACCATGGAAGTTATAGGTCATGGAAGAGTGTTTGAAAACAACTAATGTCTTAATAAGAATCATAGTGTATGAAGAGGTTTGTATAATTCATTGATGTCATGATATGAAGAGGTATGTGTAGAAGAATGTATGTGCATGGTATGGCATAGTCATGACATGAAGAGTTTTAGGGTGAGCCATGTGAAGGAATCATAGTGAAATGAATAAACAAAAGTATGTGAATATTGAATGGAATTTTTTGAGAATATAAATAAGGTGTATAATCATCCATTAGAGTCTCAGGGTGAGACTACAGGGGTATGACCTTTAGACCAAATTTGCACCTAGACCACTCTTAGACCTTTCCTAGCATAATGAAGTATGAAGATCAGATTTCAAGGTAAGTATGCATATGTGAGCATGGACAGAGGTGAGATAAGTTTTTTTAGGCATTTTCACAAGGTTTAAGGTCATGGTTTGAAATAAATTGCATGAAACATTATTTTAAGCCTTCTTGAGTTCATAAAATGAGGTCTCAAGACCTAAAAAGCACTTTAAAATGTTTTTTGGAACATGTAACCTCTAAATGGGAGCCTAATATATTAATTAGAGATGGGTAAGTGTAATATATAAGATCTCTATGCAATGGTTTTTGATTTAAGAGACATTCTTTTATGAACAATCGTTAACACCAAAACCTATGTTAAGCCTCCCTAAAATCCTAATAATAAAATGATGTGTAAGATCTTATTAAAATAAGATAAAATGGATTAAAATTCCTAAAAAAGTTATTATATCATGTTTTCAACTCTCTTAAGTACCTCTAGGTGGTGGTGGTTAGTCAGATGGGAGTGAAAATGCATAGGTATAGGCTTATTTATCGCGAAATTGATGGAGATATTAAAATTTGTATTAGTCATTAAAAAATGAATGGAATAATAATATATATACTAATAATATATGTAAATTATGGTTTCTAGATAGGTTCTAGCCTTCAAATGTTCTAAGTTGGTCATCCAAGTTAGCCAGTTAGAGACAGACCTAACGATGTAGATAATGGTGAAACCCATGCAGACATGAAGAGAGAAATTTGAGGTTTAAACATGATAGTATGATGAAAAAAGGTTCATGAAGAGATTATATATGACTTTTAAATAATTATATTACATTGAATAATATTTTGAGATCATATATGTGGTGAAAAACTTACTCAGAAAATGTTTAGTTTGGTTCATATAAGAATGTGAAACGTGAGGTCAAGAAATTGGTCTGTGAAACCAATATTTATCATTAGATCATATGATTTTTAAATTTTATAATGTATTGAGGATATATAATAACCATGTGTATGATTTAGGATTCATGAAAATTTTCTACACATGTGTTGAAGGTTTAATCCTTCATGACTATTTTTTGAGGTGATTTGATAGTTTTGAGTAAGCAAGTTGCAGAGATGATCTTGAGCCTTTATGTCCTAAGTGAAGGTATTAAAAGAATTTTGGGATGATATTTAAGTCATGGAGTATATTTATAAATGTTTCATTTTTCATGATTAAGTTTTTAAGAGTTTTTGATCTTAATTTTTGCAAGACATATTTTTGACTGTACAGGCCTAATAAAGCAATTTATCCTAAAGAAGGTTTCAAGGTATGAATGAAGGATGAAAATATAAAAAATAATGGAGTAATTTAGAAGAGTTATTTAAATAAATGGTTTAATGTTTTTTTATTTCTGGATAATTCCATCTGAATCCAAGAAGATCAAGTCTTAGCATTAAGAAAAAAATACCTAATGAAGTAGGTCTCTATGAGACCTAAAGGATGAGTAAGACTAATATTGATCATTAAGTCAGATTATTCTATATGATTTAATATGACCTTAGGTTCATATATTTCCTATAAAAATTATTTTTATGTCTTGATTACATGAAATGAAGGTGATCAATCATGAAAGAGATTAGACAGACTTTTGGTACTCATAGGCCTAATATGATAATGAACTACAAAGAGTGTTCTTATGAAGTGGTTAGACCTAAATTGTTTTATAAATCTTGGAGAATATTATATGGGGTATATTTTAGTGGTGTCTAAAATAATTTTGATTTATATGGAGGTTAAATGTGTTCCAAAGAATCAATTTTACATGTTAATAGATAGACCTAATGCAATTAGGTCTCCATGAGTCCTAATAGAGAAATAAGGCCTAATTGAGTTATGGCTGACCAAGATGTATAAAATTTATGATTTAAACATGTCCATAAGATTTCCTAATACATATTATATGTCTGACATAATATTTTAGGGGTGTGTGGCTGACCAAGTGATATGCAAACAAGAGATTAGTATATATACAAGGTAGTTTATGCCTATTTATGTGGGAAATAGAGGGTATGCATATAAGTGAGTAAAATAGAAGATGAATGAGTAGAATAATGTTTTGGAACATGTATTAATCCCTAATAAAAAATCATATAATCATTCATGAATTTTAAAATTTGTTTACATCAGTGATACATGGTCTAATCAGAGTTAATGAAGGCTTGACAAGCAAAGAAGTATGTATGCAATAAAAGTGAATAAAACCTTGCTTGGTAAATAAAAAGGAGGTCTTGAATTGAGTTTTATACCCTTAAAATAGAGAATATAAGTTTTCATGATAATATTGTATGTTATATACATATTAATATTGGGGATACATGACCTAATCAGAATTTATGAAGGCTTGTCAAGCGAAGGTGAGTATGCATTGATAATTAAGAGTAGAGAGAGTAGAAGTGTGGTCATAATTTGTTGATAAAGAAATATAAGTTTTGAAGGTGATAAAAATTTATAAGTTGTTGAGTTGGTGATGAGTCACTTAGGGAGGTGGTGCTTCCTTGCAAGTGGGTGCTTGACTGTTTGGGGTTAGTGCTTCAAGTTGAGTTGGTGCTCAAAAAAATTTGATATTTTATTTCATAAGATAGAAGCTAATTTTTAAATATCACTAGGTTTTCTTTCCCTTGAGGTATTCTCACTCATATATGTGTTCTATGTGTTATTCTCTAATGTCATGCTTATGTGATTGGTTCTTAATACATTGCTAGATCACTATGTTGCTCTCATAAATTCATGAATGTTAGAGTATAGTTGTAAAAGTTTTTAAGGTCATTGATTCACTCCCCACTCTCAATGAATTATGCTTCCAATAATTGGTATCAGATATTGGTCCTTTAAATCAGGCCTAATAGCTTAAAGGAGATCCTAGAAGTACAAGTGTGTCTAGTCATCAGGTATAATGAGGTTTCTCAACCAATAAGGCTCCTCTCTTCAGTGGTAAAAATTATGCATTTTGAAGCATCAGAATAAATGCCTATCTAATTTCATTAGGTTATGACATATCTCAATCTATTTTTGATGTATTCACTCCACCTTTTACACCACCAACTAACACAATAGGAAATAAGGCAAGTGAAAACAACTCTAAGGTAATGAATGCCATCTTGTGTGGTCTTTAAGAGGAAGAATTTATAAAAGTAATACATTGTGATGTAAAAATAATGATTTGGGAAGATTTTTATATCATATATGAAGGAGACACCAAATTTAATTTGGAAAAGTTGTAAACCCACCAAAGGCAATTTGAAAGTGTGAGAATGAAGGAGGATGAAAACATTACATCCTATCTATTAAGAGTAGATGAAGTGGTAAATGTCATCAAAGGTCTAGTAGAGAAGCTGAAAGATTCAATATTAGTACAAAAGGTATCAAGATTCCTGACATCCAATTTTTATTCAAAAGTGTCTACAGTAGATCAGATCAAAGATCTTAACATACTACAGATGGATGAGCTTCATGGCATCTTGACTGCATATGAAATGAGAACAAGTGATGGAAGACATTCCAAGAAGGAAGTTGTATTCAAAGCTAAGAAAAATTCACAAGGTAATAAGGCTAAGGATGATGTTGACATAGACATTGATGATGAAAATATAGAATCCATTTTTATCAAAAAACTAAGAAAAGAATCAGTTAAGTATAATGGCAAGTTACCATTCAAATGCTATAACTATGGTAAAATTTGTCACTTTGCCTCTAAATATTCTAAAAAAGATAAGACTGAGCATGATAGAGAACATGATGAACATCATGGTGATGATAATAAGGTCTATAAGCCTAACAAGAGCAAAAAGGGTTTCAATAATTATGAAGGTAAGAAAGGATAATTCAATAACAAGAGAAGTTTCTATACCAAAGAATACAGGAGCTCATCTAATGTAAGTGATAGTGATGATGATAATAATGACCATAATAAAAATGTAACCTTATTCATGGATATAAAAATATATAATGAGGGTTACTCAAAATGGAAAATCTTTATGGATGATGAAAAATCAGATGACGAAGAGGTTGCAATGAACCTTAAGGAATAATTGGTGATTACTCTAAAGGAGTTGAAGTTTCAAAGAAAGAAGAATAAAAAACTAAGATCATTGGTTAAGATTTATGAAAATCAGATCAATCTCTTTGAAGAGAGACTAAGAAATAACACAAATTAGCATGAGGAGATCATCAAATAGTTGGAAACTCAAATTGAAATTGTCACTACAGGTCCTAAGACCAAGGAAGAATAATGCATCAATTTTATAATAGAAATAGAGTCCTTAAAGGTAGAATTGGATTAGGAAACAATCAAGATGAAGACACATTAGAAATTTGAAAAGAGTACTCAATTTATTGGTGATATTTGGATTATTCAAAGGTCTGCACATGACAAGATAGGTCTTGGGTTCAAAAAAGACCAAAAAGAGAATAAGGAGAGTTAGTCTTCAAAGACCTATGAATAAAATCTCAAATCTAAGACTCAAATTAATCATTAACAAGTTAAGAATATTGTGAATTTTCAATAGAAAATAAAGGTATAGGTGCATCATTTAACATCTAATAGATAAGGTATATGAATTCCTTCAATGGTTATTGTTTTTCATTTTATCAATATGAACATAGAGCTATGGATTAGAGACATTATTTCTCATGGAGGAATAGGATGAATGATCATCTCAATAATATAAAAATAATATTTTGATACAAATATAATTATAGAGGATAAATTGCATTGGATTTCAAGATGAGGCATATGAGGAAGATCAGTCAAGACAAGGCTTGCAATCATGCCACTAAGAAGTGGATCAAGAAGTCAAACCTTGTGAATGAGATCAAGAAGGAGATATGATTCTACATTTTTAATAGAGAATAGCTAATAAAAAAAATGTCAATCTTGATAATTTTTATTCAAAGGATCAAAGTGTAGATAATTTAACCAAGCCACTCCTAAAGATAACATTTGAGCATCTAAAATAGGAATTTGGTGTAATTCCTACCCATACCAGCTATTGAGCAAAGTCAAGGGTACTAAGAGATAATCAGATGATGAATGTCAAAATAGTTCATTAGCTCCAAGAATAGGTGATGAAATAAAAAAAGGTTTATTAAGTCTTGATAGGAATATAGGCAAAGTGAGTGGTAATTAAACATCCAACTGTATTCTATTAGACTATACATATCATGTTGCAAATCAAATTTAGTTGATCAAGTCAATTTACATGAATCAAGGAATGTGAATCATGAGGATAAATTGGATACAATGTCACTATTGATCAAATATGTCTAATAAGTGAATAACACAAGAAAAATAAGTGATAAGTTTAAAAGTGTGCATATAGACCTATCATAGGTAGAATAAGAGAAAAAGCATACTTGTGATGTGGGAAGTGATACTAGTGTGATCCAATGACAAGGTTATTGTATACATGTCAATAATTTTATGTGATTATTGATGACTCATATGATGAGTATAATCTATGAGGATAAAGGGGGAGATAATCAAATGATTCATTATCTTTAAGAGTAGATGAGTAATGGTCTATGCCATATAAGGTATACAAAAACATGAAGACAAGTTGAAGAATGTGGCCAAGACTAAGAGCATGGTGGATGTTTGTGAAGCTAAAGTAGGGAAATGAATATGGATATTATAAATCTCTATGGCATAAAGGTGCATAAAATAAAGTTAGTGGTCTTGTGTATCTGAGTCCATTTGAAGATCTATGTAAGATAAGGATAGATGTGATGGCCTAGTGAGAGATCAAAGTTTTATATCAAAGATAAAGTGATTGAGGTATGCATGAAGATAGGGGGATCATGTTTGTATGATACTTGATATACTATATGATCTTATTACCAAAATAGGGAGAAATATCAAAAAGGGAGAAAGAGTCCAGTTTGAAAAGAGCTAGTTCTAAGAGAAAGTTCAAAATGCTTCATAGACTCAAGAAATGTTGAGATCTTATTTGATACAAGAAGTGTGATCCAAGAAGTTACATCATAGGGAGAAAGTTGCAAATATCTCTTTGTCATTAATCTCAAAGGGGGATACTATTTATAATAGAGGTGAAATAGCCTATTAAGAAATGTTTTGAGAGTGATTTCCATCAATGATAAAGGGGGAGATTATTGAGTATTGTAATTGATGTCAAAGGCGTATAACATCAAGATTGACTATGTGTGATATCAAGAAACATATTATGAAATTAATGAACAAAAATATGTGCATATTGTATGAAATTATTTTAGAATGTAAATATGGTGTATAAGTATCCATGAGAGTCTCAAGGTAAGACTACATGGGTAAGACCTTTATACCAAGTTTACACCTAGACCACTCTTAAACCCTACCTGGCCTAATGAAGTATGAAGATAAGATTTCAAGGAAATTATTCATATGTGAGAATATAAATAGGTGAGATAATATATTTTAGGCATGCTCTCATAGTTTTAGGTCATGGTTTGAAGTAAATTGCATGAAACATTGTTTTAGGCCTTCTCAAGTTCATAAAATGAGGTCTAAGGACCCAAGAATCACTTTAGATGTTTTTAGCACATGTAACCTCTACATGGGAAATTGAGTTATTAAATATACATGGTAAAGTGTCTTAGATAAGATCTAAAGGCATTGGTGTTATATTCAATGGGTAGTCCTTTATGAACAATTGTTAACACCAAAACCTGTGTTAAACCTCCCTAAACACCTAATAAAGACCCAATGTGAAATATATTGTTCAAATTAGATCAAAAAGGATTAAAATACACATAAAAATTATTGTAAAATGTATTCAACTCTCTCAAGTACTTCTAGGTGATGGTGGATAGTCGGATGAGAGAGAAAATGTACAAATATAAGATTATTTGTCAAGAAATTAATGTAACTCTCAAAATTTGTATTAGTCAATAAGAAAAAATGAATTGAATAAGAAGATATATACTCATACTACATGTCCATGATGATTTTATTATAGGTTCTATCCTTTAAGTGTGCTAATTTGGTCATCCAAGTTAGCTCATCGTAGATAGACCTAATGATGTGGATAATGGTGAAACCCAAGTCGAGATGAAGAGAGAAATTTGAGGTATGATCATGATAGTTCGATGAAAAAAAAGGGTATTGATATATTATTTATTAGTTTTAAGTCATGCTCATACATTTAATAATATTTGGATGTCATGTATGTGGTGAAAATTTTACTCAAAAAAGGGGTAGTCTAGTTAAGATAAGAATGTGAAACATGAGGTCAAGAAATTGATCTACAAGATGAATATGTAATGAAATTACTTAGATGTTCAAAAAACTTATTATATATCACATATAATAAACAAATATGAGAGATGACATAGTAATAATTAACAATAGGGTATAATACTAGATAATATAACAAAGCCACTTCGACAGGTAACCTCTACAATACTGTAATAAGAACATAATACTTCATATCTGATTGAAGACTAACCACTAGTTCCTATATATAGTCTACTTATCCATGGTTATTCCATAGGCTAACATAACTAAGAACATAGATAAATGTAAAAACAATATAAAATAGGTATGCAATCCACAAGTTGGCCACACATATCCCTAAAAACACCAAAGGTTAAGGGTATATCATGCCCCTTCCCTTCAAAACAACATTATCATCAACATTGAGTCAAATATATATGTTGATTTATAAAATATTAATCCTCTTAAGTGGCATCTTCAAAGGTATATTCTTTCATTTTATTAGGTACTTCTTAATCATTCTAGATCATAGCTACTTAGTGTGCATTTGAAAGATTTCCTTAGGATCAAGAATAACTCTTCCTTCCTCATCCAATTATGGTAAATCAATTTGATTAGAAACTATATGTCCAAATACTTTCTTTAGGCATGATACATGAAATACTAGATGTATGTGAGTGGAGGAAGTAAATTATACCTTTTAGGCCACACTACTAATTTTATGCAAGATCTAATAGGCCCATAATACTTAGGGGATAGATTGTTATAATTTTTTCTATTGATTCAAGGATATATGCTTATATGGATGCAAGAAAACTAAGAACTAATCACCAATGTCAAAATGTCTCTCACTCTTATGTTGATATGCCTGCTACTTCATGCAATTTTGGGCCATGGTTAAATTTTCATGCAAACTAGAAAGGACCTCCTATTGATGGTGAATATGATCTTCAATTGCATGTACCTTAGGCTGGACCTTCAAGGTTGAAGTTATGAATGGAGGGTGGTATCCATATAAGGCAAAAAAGGAGACATTTTGTAAGAACTATGAACACAAGTATTATACCACCATTTAGCAAGTGGTAACTAATGAACCCATTTATCATATTTATTAGAAACAAAACACCAAAGATATCCTTCTAGACATTTGTTGACTACCTCATTTTATACATCTAATTGAGGATGATAGGATGAGATGTGAGCCAATTGGGTGTCCAAACATGTAAACTACTTACTCCAAAAATTTCTAGTGAAAATGGGATCTCTATCATTGACAATGATTTTTGGGGTACCATACAATTTTTGAACTGTATTGAGAAAAGTAGAAGCTACTGTACTAGCAACAAATGGTTGTGATAAATTAAAAAATGAGCATACTTACAGAGATGATCCACCACAACCATAATAACATTTTGACCATCAAATCTCAGTAACCATGTAATGAAATCCATATATACCTCTTTCAAACTTGGCTAGGGATGGATAAAGGTTGAAACAGACATAGCGTTTTGATGGTTTCTCCTTTATTTTGTTGACAGATCATACATTTGGCCACATATTTTTGGACATTCCCCTTTAATTCCTTCCCAAAAAAATTCTTGCTTGATTCTATGATAGGTTTTCAAAAATCCTGAATGACCCCCAATTGGAGTTGCATGAAATTCCTAAAGTATTTTTTGTTTAAGAAGAGAATTCTTACATAGGTATAATCTATCTTTATACCATAATGCATCACCCTTCCATGTGAATTTTTTAAATCCACCCAAACCTTGCTAAATATTTTGAATCAAATAATTGGTGTCATTATCATTTTCCCATTCTTATCATGCTTCCTCTAGCCAATCTACCTACATAATGGTCATAACACATAGCAATGCCTCAACCAATTCGTCCTTCTTAGATAGTGCATCTACCACTACATTATCCTTGCCTTTCTTGTAAACTATTTAAAAATCACAGCCTAATATCTTATTTGACCATTTATATTTTTCTTCATATGATAACCATTGTTCTAAAAAATATTTGAGACTATCATGAAGGGTATTTACCTAATAGTGATGACCAATCAAATAATTTATCCATTACTTGACTACATATAAAATGGCCATCATTTCCTTCTCATAAATGGGCTTTTGCTGATTTTTACCCTTAATTTCATGACTTTCAAATGTAAGGGGTCTACCTTTTTGCATGAGTACAACACCCATACCATACCCAGATGCATTGAATTTAACCACAAAAATCTTGGAAAAATCAAGAGTTACCAACATTGGAGTGTTGCATATAGCTAGTTTCAATTGTCTAAATGCCCTAGTAGTTATATCAATCCACTAAAAGGAGTTTTATTTCAATAAATATGTGATTGGAGATATAATTCTACCATAATTTTTTATAAACCTATAATAGTAACTAGTTATCCCCATAAATCCCCATAATTACTTGAGTATCTTAGGAATCAACTAGTCCATTTCTTGGATTTTTTTAGTATACACTTTCACTCCTTCATGTTAAACTATGTGACCCAAATACTCAACCTCATAATATCCAAAAGTACATTTGGAAGGTTTGGCATACAAATGATGTTATTCTAGAATTACGAGTACCTATTTCACATGGTGTAATTGGTCTTCCCAATTTTTACTGTAAATGAGGATCTCATCAAAAATACTAGAACAAATTTCCTCAAAATGACCTAAAAATAGTATTCATCAAACTCTAAAAGATGGATGGTGCATTTTTTAGACCAAAAGGCTTAAATAAAAACTCATAATGACCCTCATGATTCTTAAAAACTATTTTGGGTATGTCTTCATCATGGATTTGGATTTGATGATACCCAAAATGCATATCTTACTTAGTAAAATAAAGAGCACCATTTAATTCATCTAGCAAATCATCAATGATAAGAATAGGAAACTTATCTTTGATAGTGTACTTGTAGATTTCTTTGTAGTCAAGTCACATCCTCCAAGTTTCATATTTATTCATCACCATGACAACTGGTGAAGAATATTTTCTTTGGCTATGGTGAATGATTCCTGCATCCAACATCTCTTATGCCATATTTTTAGTTTCACTTTTTTAGGCATAGGGATACCTATATGGCCTGATGTTGGGTGGTGTACTATAAAAATAAGTTTGATAGAATGATCATGTGTGTCACTAGGTGGAAGTCCTTTTGGCATGTCACAAAAAATAACTAAGTGGACATCAATCACTTGTTGCAGATCATGAGGTATAGATGGCTGAAATTCCATGGAAAATAAGTGAGCTACAAATCCTTTAACACCCTTATGAAGAATCTTTGTCATTTAATGAGAGATAACAATTTATGGAGATTTAACCTTTAATCCCCTTAGCTCAACTATCCTTCCCTCAAAATTAAAGTGCATGAATAATTCTTATAAATTCATCTTAATAGTGCCTAAAGTGGTGTGCCACTATACTCTTAGAACAATGTTAGCTCCTCCTATGGGAATAACAAACATAGGAGAATATAACAAGTAGTCTCCCATGGTTAGCTTAATACTATGTAATTTTATTGAATAACTAATAGTACCAACATTTATAATCATGACCTAAAATTCTAGAGTGGGATAAATGAAACAGTTTAACCGAGTAGCAAACTTACTATTGATGAAGTTGTGTCTGCTTGTAGAATCAATCAATATAGTTACCTTATATTTCTTAAAATACACACCACCTTAATATTTTGGAGAGTACTAATACCTAAAATGCCATGATAATAAATATTAGGTTGAGAGTCTTTAGATTCCTTCTCAGAAACTTCTTCATCCTTTCTAATTTCATCTTCATTATATTCATTCTCATTGGCACCTTTGATGTAAAACACATTATTTTTAGCTAGATGGTCTCTACTCCATTTGATGCTACAACCAAAACACAACCCTTTGGCTCACTTATTCTCAATTTTTTGAGGTGTCAATCTGGTGGATTGAGGAAATGATGGTGCTTAGAGGGTGTGATCACAACTATTAGTGAAATTTTTTTATTTGACCATCTCTCTTTCTTACACCATGCATTCCCTTGGAATATATTTTGATACATATGCTAGGTTAAACATATAAACCTCAAATTGGATTTTATCTTTGAGGCCATTAAAAAAATATCAGTCAAATTTTCCTTGGTGATGTCTTCTACCCATAAGATAGATTCTAAAATTGATGAATATAATTATTCAAAGTTTTAATTTATTGTAGTTTGGATAATTGATTGAAATATTTCTCAGATACATTATTATGATAATAAGCCAACAACTCATCAGTGAAAATAGACCATGTAATAGGAGCACCATTATTTTTCTTTTGAGCACATAACTAGTGATACCAAATGAACTACTCAGGTTTTAGATACAAAGATGCCCCTATCACCTTTTAATAACTGAGTTTAATGCATATTAAATAAATTTTCAATTTGGGTAATCCAAGTGAGAGGATATTTACCATAAAACTTATGCATGTCCACTTTTTGCAACATCAATTTCATACCATAATTGGAGTTGTTAGTGTTGAAAGGAGGACTACCCAAATGATGAAGTGGAGGGTTGTTTGAACATAACTGAGATGAAAGGGAATACAAATGCATAGTGATCTAATTCAATTGAGTGTGAACCCCATTAATATCTTTGTACATCCCTAAAACATTGGTTTGAACTATAACAAAGTCATCATGCCATACTAATCCCTTTAAGTTAGCCTAAAGTTGAGAAATCAATAGATCTAAAGTTTTAAATTCCATTTCATTGATAGGAGTCTTAGGAGTGTTTTACCCCCATTTTCTTCCTTGAGTATCATGACCTACCATAAAAAAACCTTAGGAGGGTTTTCACCCCAAAAAAAGTGTACCAAGAGATGGTACTATTTTGATCACCTTGCCAAGATGAATCCAACAACTACCTTTATCCACTAGGGTAAAAAAATTTAGCACCAAAAAAGTGTACTAGTAGAATATACCATTATGATTATCTCATCGAGATGAATCCAATGACTACAAATGTACAAAGGGAAAAAATATTCTAGACTTTTTTCTAAATTTTTTTTTTCAAAAAATCATTTTAAACAATACTACACTGACATAAAAAATTAATTCTTCCTAGATTGCAAGTTATGTTTTTCGCTCCTTCGTCTCATAAAAATTGTGCCTCATTAGATTTAAAAAAATAATGACGTAGGAAAAGTTTCCCAAATCAAATATCTGATACCACTTGTAATGAAACTACTTATATGTTCACATAAATGATATATATCACAATGAATAAGGAAATATGAGAGATCACACAATAATAATTGACATTAGGGTAGAAACTGGATAATATAGCAAAGCCACTTCAAGGGGATAACCTCCACAATAATGAAATAAGAGCATAATACTTCATATCTAATTAAATACTAACCATTACCTCCTATATATAGTCTACTTATCCGTGGTCATTCCATATCCTATCCTAACTAATAACATAGAGAAATGTAACAAGAATATAAAAGAAGTATGTAAGCCACAAGTCGACCACACATACCCCTAGAAATGCCAAAGGTTAAGGGCATAACACAAAATTTGTCATTAAAACATATGATTTTTACATTATATGATGTCTTAAGGATATCTAAGAACCATTTTTATTCTTCAAAAGTCATGAAAAGTGTCTACATAGGTGTTGAAGTTCTAATCCTTCATGAGTATTTTTTGAGGGGTTTGATAGTTCTGAGTAAGTTGTAGAGATAATCTTGAGCCTTTATGTCATAAGTGAAAGTATTGAAATAATTTAGGGATGATATTAAAGTCATAAATTATATGTCTACATGTTTCATTTTATGATTAATTTAATGAGAGTGTTTGAGCTTCATTCTTTCAAGATAGATTTTTGACTGTACACAAGCCTAATAGGGCAGTTTGTCCTAAAGAAGGTTTCAAGGTATGAATGAAGGATGAAAATATAAAAAATCATGGATTAGGTTATAAGACTTATTTACTAAATATTTTAATGGTTTTTTATTATTTTTGAAGCCCATCTGAGTCCAAGAATATCAAGTAATAGCATTAAGAGAGAAAACCTAATGAAGTAGGTCTCCATGAGACCTAAAGGATGAGTAAGACCAATATTGATCAATAAGTCAGATTGTTATATATGGTTGAATATGAAATTAGAGTCATATATTTCCTTTCATATAAACATGTTTTGTATGTCTTGATTACATGATATGAAGGTGGTCAAGCATGACAGAGATAAGACATACTTTTGGTACTCACATGCCTAATATGATAGTAAACTACAAAGAGTGTTCTTATGAAGTGGTTAGAAATAAAATGTTTTATAAAGATTTTATAATGTTATATATGATATATTTGAGTTATGTGTGAAATAGTATTAATTTATATGGAGTTGAAATGTGTTCTAAGGATTTGAGTTTACATGTTACCAGACAAACCTAATGCAATTAGGCCTCCATGAGTCCTAATAGAAAAATAAGGCCTAATTGAGTTGTGGCCAACCAATATGGATTCAAATTATGATTTAAACATGTTAATTATATGTCATAATAACTATTTTATGTCCAAAATAATAGGTTAAGGGTGTGTGTCTAGCCAATTGGTATGTGAACAAGATATTAGTATATATATAAGGCAGTTTAGGCTTATTTATGTGGGAAATAGAGGGTATGCATATAAGTGATTAAAATAGAAGATGCATGAGTATAATTTTTTTATTAATAATGTTTTAAACCCTTAGAGGAAATCATATAAGAATTCATGAATTTTTCAAGTTGTCAACATTAGAGATACATGGTCTAATTAGAGTTGATGACGGCTAGACAAGTAAACAAGTATGTATATAATAGAAGAAAATAAAATATTGCTTGATAGAGTAGAAAGAGGTCTTGAATTAAGTTTTAAACCCTCAAAGGAGATCATATAATTTTTTATGAGAATATTTCATATTATATATATATATGAAGACTAGGGATATATGACCTAATCATAATTGATGAGGGCTTGTCAAGTGAAGGTATATATTGAGATTGAAGAGTAAAGAGAGAAAAATAAGTATGGTAATCAATTTTTATTGAGAAAAAAAGTTATGAAGATGATAAAAATTTAAAAGTGTGTGAGTTGGTGCTGAGTCACTTAGGGATTTGGTGCTTCCTTGTAAGTGGGTACTTGTTAAATCCTAGTCAAGTGGGTGCTTGACTATTTGGGGTTAGTACTCCAAGTTGAGTTGGTGTTCAATAGAATTTGATATTTTATTACATAGGATAGTATTCCATTTATATATATCAATGGGTTTTCTTTTCCTTGAGGGTTTTCTATTCGTATATGTGCTCTATGTGTTATGTTCTTGTTTCATTCTCATGAAATTGATTCTTAATGCATTGCTAGATCACTATGTTACTCTCATAAGTTCATGAATTTTAGAGTATAGTTGTAATTTTTTTTAAAGCTATCTAATTCAACCCCCCATTAGTTAATTGTGCTTCTAATAGATACATGGGAAGGGCCTTTGTCCCCTCTATTTTGATAATTATGTAATATAGATAAAACTAATAGCTACCAATTTTTTTAATAGCTCTTCTAATATAGTCAAACAATATAGGCATATCCTTATCATAAATGGCTTGGTATACCATTGGATAGAAAGTATATATCACCCTGGTCATGTTACTATTTAATTTTTGGATGTGAAATATATTGAATTCATCATAAATTATATTCTTTGGATACTCAGAGTATGGTTTCTAGGGTTCTTTAAAGGAGTGGACTGTCCCAATCCTAAAATCCAGTAGATAAGACATTATATATAAATTACCATCTAGTAAATTGTATGAGATAATAACTTGGTGGATCAAATTATCACTAATGATTATCCTATGGAAATGATCTTGGTGGATGTGAGGATGGTGTCTATTAAGGGAATCTAGACTTCATTAACATAGGTTATGCTTGGGAAACCATAAAATGTATTCAACAAAGCCTTGGTAATTATGATCCCTACCCTAAATATAACAATTAGAATATCAGAGATGAGCCCCTTGACTATGAAGGTGGTTGGTTCTCTTTCCCATTCATATAATTATTGGTTACATTATTTGTTGACATTTATTGGTTGACCAGGGCTTGGTTATAGGGTGATTCAGAGCTAGGGAGTCAGTAGTACTTCTCAAAGGCACACCCATTACCATAGGCTATATGTGTGATTCATTGATGAAAATGTATAATTTTGACATTAATTTGGCCATTTACAAATAAATTATAGAGTAGGTCAATGTAGGGAATTACCTCTAGTTTTACCATTGTGTCAGGTAGTCCCACTGATTAATTTCTACCAAGTTTTGTCTGTATCTTAGTATACTAATTGAGAGTTGCTCCTTAGGGCCATATGGATGTCATACCTCAACATCCTCTCATATAGTTTAGTAATTTATGAATTCATGACTGAGAGTAAACTCATCAAATATTATATTAGTGTATTATTCAGACCTTACAATGGAATAGGGAGAACGGGTAGGTGGAAAACATGAAGTGAAAGCCATGGTTATGAATTTAAAATATATTTCTCTATAACTATGGGTTTTTGTTTGTTTAGGATAAATCTCAATTTTTTTTCTATAACTATTAACTCAATGGTAATGTAATTATAATTAAATTGGTAGATTACATGTAACACCTCTTGGATTCACTAGCTTCACTGAATTAAATGCATTCATTTGGCCAATTCATGTAGACTAATGGCATTGATGAACTTTTGCCTCCTTTTATTTTTCATATTTTAAATTTGGTTGGTGAAGTGTTACCTTTTTTGAACCTCATTACAAGTGACTTCTTCTTTTACCCTAGGTGCTTTGTCATTTATTATCGACATGTTTTGTCTTCCCACTTCCTCTATAACTATTTCCTCTCTATTATATATCCATAATGTCATTTTAGGGACACATGGTGAAATTTTTCCATCTCACTATGTATCAATTTATTTCTATCTTGGTCTTTGCCATTTTACTATTTTAGGTTGATAGGATTATGACATGTGTCATCATCTTGGTGTTCCACTCTCCTTAAGGGTATTATACTATATTTTATATTTATGTAGGATTTGAGTGAGTATGATGATGAAAATTTTCATCATATTTATGTGTAGGCTCTTAGTGATTAAGATGATGACACTTTTCATCATCTTGATGCTCCATTCATCTAGAAGACTTAAAACCTTTTGGACTATTTCGACGGATGCAAGCTTATGGGATTATGACACATGGATGGATATCACTATTTCACTGGCCCAAAACTTTTGTATATTGAAATTTTGACCTTTTCAGCTGATAGGTGATTAGGATTATGACACTTTTCATCATCCTAGAACTCCACTCACCTAGAAGTCTTTTGAAAGTTTTTAGGTGTCTGGATGGCCATTGGTTAGTGAGATGTTACTGCATGGCACTAATTTTTATAAGATCAAGGTATGAAATATACTAAGGTATAAATATTTGTATAAGTGTCTAATAAAAAAAACTAAAGTGAAATGTACTTGGTGTAACTCTTGAGAACCTGCTTTGAAAGCCATTAATAGGTTAGCTCAAGAAAAATAAGAAATAAAAAATTGGATAACCAAGAAAATGGCAATTTCATTAATATTATAATGAACATATTCCTAACAAGAAACCTAATAATAAATACTTTTGGAAATATTATCCTATTAAATATTGATGAAAACCAATAAATGATTTCCCCATCATGACTAGTTATTTTCAGGATGAAATGAGACCCTATTAAAAAAAATTAAGAGAGGGGTATGTTGAGTGAAACAAATGGTGACTTATGGAGGGAATAATCTAGAGTATTCAATAACCCAAAATATTTATTTATAAATTACAAATAAATGATGAATTATAACATAAGAGAATAATTAAATTAGAAACATAAAGAGATTCCTAATAAATTCCATGCATTAAACTAATTCTAATCATACTTTGGATCTATGTGTGATGGAGTGATTTTAATCTATCCTTATTTTAAGAATTTTAGCAAAGACTTGGAGTAAACTATAGGTTTCACAATGGTTTTATTGAATTACAAAAAAAAATTAGGAAGCTTAGGTATTGCTCTACTGCCAACTAAGAGTTACCTTAGATTCCCACTTTCCTTCCCTCAAAATCTTGTATGATACATTATTTTTTGATGTTATTTCATCATGTGAGTCTTTGATCACCTTTATTTTTTATTTAGGCTTATTATCACTCTTTGGGATGCATTTATCCTCTTGTCTTTATCTCTTTTTTTATATGTGAATAAAAGAGAGGGTTGAGAATCATTGTGAGATGGTTTATGTTTAATAGAAAATTCAAGTTACCAAAATGTCCCTGTCAGTATTGTCTATATATATGGTTATTATACAAAACATGTATTAGCATGGAAATCATCTTTGATCCAAATAATGATAAAAATTTCTTAATTTACATGAAATAATGAAAATAACTTTCACACACCTGACAAGAGTATTTAAATGTGATATAATTATGACCTAGTTTTATTTGCATACCTAAATCCTAACATCTCAAACTTTGAGATGTAAAAAGAAAAAAATATTTTATAAACTAGTTAGTGTACTCCATTTTAGGCTCTTCCTACCCCTCTACTCTCTCTTTTGGGAATGCAACACCTAAGCTTACATCACGTACAGGGAGTATAGTAATTGGGTTATCAATTTGATCACTCAAGGAAGAGTCAGTTAGGTTGTTCTGAGACAAAAGACATCTAATCTAGAAAATAGGGAACTAACCTAAAGAAACACAATGCTAAAATTAAAAGTGTCTAATCTAGAAATCATGAAAGCTACTCTAATGAAAATCAAATATAGAAAATAGGAAAACTAACTATGAAAGTAATAAAATCTAATCTAACTTTTAACTTTACCACAATCTCCTTCATTTAAAAACATCCTTAGTCGGAGAAACATTAAATTACTTCAAATAATGACTACTAATTGGAATGGCTAATTCTTTATCTTTAAGGTATTTTAGATGGAAAGCATTACTGACTAAGATTTTAGACACTTAATATGATCTAATCCACAAGGCAGTGAATTTTTCATGTTGTCCCTTCTTCTCATGGTCTTTATCCCATAGGAGAACTAGATCTAAGATTATAAAGGCTTTGATTTTGGACCTTTTTAAATAAATGTCTTAGTGCCTCTGGAAGCTTTGCAGTACTTCAATTATTATATCTTCTATTTAAACTATATCCAACAATCTAGACTAGACCCTTATACATTCTTCCATATACTCCTACATAAAATGATATGTTGGGATCTTAAGACAAATGGAGAATATATTCAACTATCCATACACCAATAGGAAGGGTGAGATCTTGAGGGCCTATTTTTTCCTTATTATATATATCCCTAATGCATATTTTAGTGGCAAGTGTCATTCTCTTGGTTTATCCTAGGTTGAATTTTTGATGGCATCCATCAAATTATTGTTGGAAGGCTTTGCTAATCCATTCCATTTTGGATATTAATTTGAAGAGGACTTAATTAAATATGATTATTTTAGGCCCATTTAGTGAATTTATAAAATTTAAAAGTTAGTCCATCATGACTAACTAGATAGATGGGAGTATCAAACCTAGTCAGTGTATATTCCTCTAAAAATTTAATAACATTTTGATCTTAAGAATTCTTAGTGGCCATAACTTATATCCAAATAATTTAGGATGAATTTGACTTCTAATGAGGAATTAGGATCGGATACCCCAATAAAATCAAGGCCCCATTGTGTAAAAGCATGAACTTTAATGATTGGATGCAATGGCATAACAACATTGATCTCCCTTTTCCCAAATTATTGGCATTCATGGTAGGTCCTTACATGGTTGTAGAAATCCTTGAAAATGGTGGGCCAGTAATATCCTATTCTCAAGATCTTGTGGGATAATATAATCCTAGAAGAGTCTCCACTACCTAGATTTTGTTTTAGGTTGTTTAATATATCCATATATTTTTCTCTTGAGACACCTCTTAGGTAGATGCCCTCATAGTTTTTATGGTAAATAACTCCTCCTTTTATAATATAGTGGGAAGAATTGAGCCTAAAATCCCACCTTTGTTATTTATTCAACTTAGGGGACATGTTCCCATCAGTAGATAATGAATTATTTGGTCATACCACTCTCCTCTATCCATTTGGGATTCATTGACGTGCTCAACTTGAATGCATGGATTTGTCTCAGTCATTGGTTGGATTACTCTTTGGCCTCCCACTATCTTGGTTGGTATGATATCTAAATCAAACTCTTATAATTTGGCCATCCAATTCCCACATCTCTCACCCAATTCATTTTAATTGAGCATAAGCTTAATGACTAGGTTTAAGACTATAGTGTAATTTTAATTTCTTAGGATATAATGTCTAAAATTATTTATAACTTTGACCAATCCATAAATTTTTTTTTCTATCATCAAATGTTTTAGTTCAATATCCTTTAAATTATTACTAGTAAAATCAATTAGGTATTCATTATTATCTACCTTTTGAATGAGTATTGTAGTAATGGTATGTTCTAAAGCAAAGGAATATAGATAAAAGTATTTGGTGAAGTTAGGAATAATTAGTGTTGGAACTTGAGCAATGGTCATCTTGATGTCCTGAAAGGAATTCTTAGCCTCATCTATCCATTCTATCTTTGCATATTTTTCATCATAGAATTCATTGGTTTGATAATTTCATCAAACCTAGAGATGAATTTTCACATACAGTTGATCTTACCAAAGAATGAATTTAACTCTTTTCTACTATTTAGAGGTGTTAGTTTTGAGATGGCTAGAATATTTTCTAGGTCACTAGAAATTCTATCCTTGGTTATATGTGGCCTACTAACTAGCCCTATATGACCCAAAACATGATTTTATTGGGTTGAGAGACATTCCATATCTTCTACATCTATGAAAAACCTTTTTCTAGTGGTCTTCATGATCCTTTCTATTATTATAAAATAAAATAAGGTAATCAATAAAGATAATGATGCACTCACCAATGAGTCCTTGGAATACATGGTTTATGGCTCATTAGAATGTTACATAAAAATTTATGAGGCCAAAAGGCATCCTCTTATAAGCATATGTACCCCACTTCATTTTGAAATTAGTTTTCTTTTAGTCATGTGCTTCCACCAACACTTGGTTGCATCTAGAGAAACTATCTAGGAATGACATCATTTTAGACCCATCTAGATTACCTCATCTAGTGAAGGTACATGTTATTTATATTTCTTTGAAGACCTATTCAAGTTCATGAAGTCAACACATAGCCTTATTTCACTAGTATTATTCTTAATGGGTACCAAATTCTCTACCTAGGTATAAATTTTGATAGGAAATATGATTCTAGCATCTAATAGCTTATGAACTTCAATTTAAATGAGAGGTTCCAAAATGTGGTTCATGAGCTTCTGACATTGCTTAAATGGTCCATTATCTATACTTATGGGGATTGCATGAGTTATTACCCTATAATTAAAATTCTTAAAGTCTTCATAGGTCTAATAAATCATGTCTTTGTACTCCATCAACATTTACTTCAACTTATGCTTTTTATCATAAGTACAGGCTAGACCAATGTTGACATATCAAGGGTACTCTTTAGTTCACAAATTTTCTTTGCCAAATATTGATCTATCTTCAAATAATTTTTATTTTCATCCTATGGGTCTAGATCAAAGATAATTTCTAAAGATACCATCCCCATGGGGATATTATTCTCCTTGAGCTACATGATGCCATTATCCCTGAGGTTTCCTTCTTTTAGACATTAGAAGTCCTTTTGATCTACAATTTGGTCATTAAAAGTCCTAAAATTATTTTATGAATTAGATAATCTATTGATCTTACTCAAATACCTATAATTTTTATACATTATCAAGGATTAAGGGGTAAGGAACTAGCTCTATAGATTTTTTTTTCACTTTGGATTCTTGGAGTAGTGTTGAGATGGCTACTAAGGCTACTAATGCATCTACTACCTAATTTTATTCTCTTGTGATGCCTATAATATTTAAATCTTCAAAATATTTAATTAGGTACTAGGCTCTATACTTATATTTTTTTAGATAGGCTAGTTTGCATTGGTACTTCCTTCTAATGTAGTTGACCACTAGTTTAAATTCACCAAGTATTTGCAACTATTTAACACCATGGTTTAAATCAAATTGGAGACCTAGGATCAAGGCTTCATGCTCAACCTAGTTGTTGATGTATGGGAAATATAATCTATATGCAATAAAATATTATATCCCTTATAGATCAATCAGATCCACACCAACTCTATAACCTTATTTAGAGTGGGCTCTATCAAAATATAGAGTCTAGAGTTGTGAAGGACCTTCTAATTCTTATTCATGATTCTCCCTTTCTATTGTGAACATGTAAAAACCAACATGTGAAGATGTAAATTTGACCTTCTCTTTCTTGGAATTATACTCAATGATGAGGTACTTCATTTTCTACTCTTAGTCAATCCTAATTTTATTTTACACACCTTATAATGGTAGCCAAATATGTGAGAAGTTAATGGCTACATACCCATTCAATGTTTTTGACCAATCCTAACTAAGTAGTAAGATATAAGCTTTTGAAATGTTGACCACTAGTATGTTAATGTACTATTTCACACATGGCTCAGAGGATAACTATATGTGGACATTTAATAGTTCTATGACACAAGGTACTATAGATTTGTACAACTACAGGACCAATATTTTTGATTTGTCTAGGGTTTACCCTAATTTATTGCATACCACTATGGGTATCACATTGATTGATGCTCCTAATTCCACTAGATAGTTATGAACACTCTTATTGAACATCATGAATATTAGTAATAAAGGTGGGACCTATGTTTTATCCTTGTAAATCATTATATTTTCCTAAGTTATATTAGGATTATTTGTAGAAGATCTTATAGTTAAGGTTTTCATCAACAACTCCCTTTATTCAGTTATCTAAGCCAACTCATGTAGGGTGATATTGGTTTTGCTCTTCTTCATATCCTCTATAAAATTGTACCCTCCTCTACTATGTGTCTTTGTGGGCTATACTTGGCCCTTCTCTTATAGGGGACGTCGATTATTGTTACTTCTTGTATTTGGAGGAGTGGTAACATTATTATTTGGAGGCATAAAAATATTAAAAGTCTATTTTTTCCTTAGATTGTAACTATTTATTTGGAAATATTGGAAGGCATGGAATTCATTTGTAAAATCTTATGATTTATTGTCATCTTCCACTAAAAATATAAAATCATATGTATCAAAGACCATATTAGTGCTAGAGTGGATAGAGTTATTAGAATAAAAAGGATTGGGTGGGTTTACTAGTATATCTTGTCTATCTATTTCCCTTTGAAAGATATCAAAGGATGTATATAATTCAATGTAATCTAGGTCCCCACATTTGGATATGCTATCAACACAGGACTCATTAGGTAATGTAGCCTCCAAGATGTTTATCTCTAGCATCTTGTTGGATTAGTTATTAGTAGTATTAACTAGTCTATTGAAGAGTTGTTTGTACCTTTAATAGCTAATGCTCTGATTGGTGATATGGTTGACATCATTTCCCATACATTTTTACATAGTTAATAATTCATCACTTAACTTCTATACCATCCTCTAGATGGAGTCTATCTCTACCTTATTAGAGTTAGTAATAGGGCCTTGGGTAGTGGGAGTATTCACTAGAACCAAATATTAAATTCTATGGGCATTATCTATTTGGATAGGATTATTCAAAAATGTAAACTATAGTTATGTACAACATGAGATAGGGGTAATTTCATATGTGTCTAATTATGGGATATAATATTTTGATGGGTGTTTGGGACTAGATTTAATACTAGGTAAGATTGATAAACATATGGCCCTTCTAAGCTTTGAGATTAGGGGTTAATTTTCTTATCAACTTCTATGGCCTTAGTGTACTTGTGTTAAATAAATAACCCTAACTACCCTATGCACAAACACTTTAGTGGTTAGATCTAGAGCATTCTTGTATATGTAAAGAGTGAATACAACATTTAGATTATATGAATTATCTATAAAACTGTGAATTTTCTAAAAACTTATATTAAGTTCCCTAATGGGTTCATTAGGCTCTCTTTTCATGATATTAAAGAGATGGTATACAATACTAAGACTAGTGACTTGGATGAAATGTCCTAAAAAGGTGATCTATCACTCATTCTAGGATCTGATTGAGCCCTAAACAACATTAAGAAACCAATCATAGGTGGCATATTCTATTGTGAAAGGAAAGAGCCTATAAGATAAATCCTCATGGATAACATTCAATATTATTAGAGTGTTCTTGAAGGCTTTCACATGCTCTTCAGTGGTCCTACCTCCTAATGGGGAAAATGAAGGGAGGTACTTATCAAGATTTCTAGGTAGATCATCGATATCTCCTAAAGTGTTAAAGGAAGAACTAGTTAACCAAGGTTAGACCATCAAATGTAGGAGGGGATGAATATTTGGAGACTATGATTGACTTTAAGATATTCTCATAATACATTTGTCTAACCTAATATTTATATGGGTTTGTAGTGGTTGATGTATTAGGTTATTACTAGATCAAAACCTAGTTAGTATTTTGGATATATCCAATGCAACTCAGGGGACCTTTATGTCTAGATGATGAAAGGATCCCTCCTTCTAGCACCAAATTATGTTTTTATATGTTTTTTACACACCAAAAAACATATACGATATAACCTCTAATGTTTTCAGATTTATATGAAGATTGAATTCACTTTAGGGCACAAGTTTTATAAATTGGGTCTTGTAATGACCATTTGTGGAATGGTGGTGAGAAAAGTGACTATCAACCTAGATGGTTCATATGTGGATATGGATCCTAGATGCACTTGAGTTGAATGGAATGGCAATGAAGATGGATTTATCCTAACATGGGCATAGTTGAAATAAACCACAAAAATGAAGAGAGGGTAAGGTATAAAAGGTGGTATGCAAACATGAATTCTTTCCAATTAGCTCTAAACCAAGGATAAACACCAAGGAAATAATGCTTGTAAACTACTACTTTAGCACATGGAACTAAAAAACATAGTGAATAAGTTTGAGGGATACAATGACATTAACTCCAAGTTAATAACTAAAGGTTGCTTATTGTCAAGACTATTATAGAATTTATTAACACAAGATTATAGATAATACCAAAGAGCACCTTTGACTAACTATATCTCAGTCTAGGAAGCTACACCAAATGGAATTTATACATAATTTTTCAAGATTAAATTAGCTAGCTTGTTACAATAAAACAATATCTATCAACCTAGAATTATTACTACACATTTTAATTGATAAAACCTTACAAACCAACTATAATATATTTAAAATTATTATTTCATATATCAAGAAATACTAAGTTAATAGTTAGATCAAAATACATAAACACTATAACACAAACATGAAAGAGAGAGAGTGATTCATGCAACAAATATTTTTCATAACAACCAAAAGGGCTCTATCTATACCGAGTATCAAAATTTCTCCTCCCTTTGTAATGTGGGAGATATATGTATATATAGACTTGGGATGGAGATTCCTCATCTCTCAATCCATGTTCAAAGTTTTTACATCCCTTTGGATAAATCATGAAGAATCATTCATAACACACATAGCTATAGTGTTATAGCTATCCACAAGAGACAAAAATTATTACAATGAAAATTTGTTACAAATGATTAGTGTAATTACAAAGGAAATTATTTATGAGGAGGTAGTTACCATTATTGACACTTATTTCTAATAGTCATGGACCCCAAATAATTCACATTTATACCAAAATTATAATGTACTACCCTTCATTATCGATAACTTGTTGCACTATATTTCATATCTCTTTATGCCATTATATCAATCCATCACTTATAGCTACTACATAGTTCTAGGCCCAAGATGCATCCAGAGAAATTATTAGGTTTAGGTGGCTATAAGATTTTTCCTTATTTGTTTAGATAAAAAAATATTTTGGATACCATCTTCTTCATGTCTTCTAAAATTGAAAAAAACATCTCCCCATTTAGGTTGTGACTCCATTTTTGCATCTCTTATCAGTTGGAGGGTATCATACAACTTTAAAGCTACTCCTTATACATTACCTATGAGGTTTCTTGGAGGTTTTATGGTACTTATTTATTGTAAGGCCTCCACAAATTGATCATAGCCTATAAACATCTCCTTTATTATTTTATCCATATAATCCATAAAGGTGAATGGGTCTTCTTTGTGACCACCTAATTCATAGGGGAGAGTTTTTCTTCTCTTATTAAAAGTGAACACATCTTCTCAAGTTCTAATTGTTGTCCCTCAACCATTATGGTTTTCCTTTTGATCTTCCTCATAGTCTTAGTTTCTTTTTCAAACAAAAACTTGACTATGGATCATCCACATTGACAATGTCTTGTATCCCCTCCTTTGCTTGTTACATCTTATATATCCATTCTATGACATTCAAAGTGACCAGTTGTGGTGAAGGATCTACATGTCTATACAAATGTAATATGGAAACTACCCAGGTAGAATCATGGGCTTAGGAGAGGATGTTCCTAGTTGGGGTAAGGGGGAATAACTATCATCTATCTAGTGACTTTTTGGGGTATACTATGTCAATTATTATCATATTTTTATCTAAATTTTTTTTTGATGTAATAATGGTAGATTTTTCTTGGGCTACCTAGCCAATTGGTAGGTCTAGTTGAGTGTATTACTAGGGAAGAGTAATTGGGAAAGTAAAAAATGGTGGAGGGGAGTAAACTCTCAAATTTCACCTATTTATTATTCTCATAGGGCTGATGGATTAGAGAAGCAAATGATTAATAAGTGGAAGGGGTGATAATCAAATTTTGTAAATAATATATTATAGATATATAGAAAATCCTAGTATATCCTATAGAAGGTGGTTTTGGGGGTGCCATAGTCTTGGTTAGAGGGGTTAGGATTAGGGTTTTCAGGATTGGCACTATATCTACTTGGGTAGTCTTAGAGTCTATAGTATGGGAAACATATACCATAGTACAAGATATAATAGTAGTATATTCAATAATAGAAGGGTAATGAAGAGCATGAGAACTTACACCTTGTCTAATATCAATTGGGGGGGATGTTATTATACACAAAAATATTATGATAATGGTTTTGGTGCTAGAGATATGCTCATTGATTGCCCTTGTATTGATTTGAAAGGTTTAGACTTTTCTTCATGTTTTTTATCTTCATATAGATTCTATAATAGTTTAGGTAAGACTAAACTAGAATTTAAAATCTCAGTGTCTCTTGACTATGTTATTCTTTTGTCAACCATTCATCTAAATGATCACTTTCAGTGGTCTCACTAATAGTCTCAAAAAATGATGTTTCCATATGATCTTTCCATTCCTTTTCAGTATACCACTCTTCATCACTATCCAATACCTATAGGGATTATGATTCTTTGGAACCTTTCTCCTTATTCATTTCCTTCTCTAATTATTCCTCCTAGGTTTCCTTTGTTGGTATTCCCTAAGGAGAAACTATAGGGGCCTTATAATTTGTTTTTTAAATAATATATGGTCCAATGGGATTAGAAGCTAGTGATGAAAGGGGTTAAGCAACATCAATTGAATCCAAAGGGACAATGAGCGGTGATGAGGTGAAGGAAAAAATGTTTGCTAGAGTAGAGCCTAGGGGAGTGGACATTGGTTTATGGGATGGAAAAATTGATGGAAAAGGTGGTGAAAGTATTTGTAATAGGGATGGTGATGGGGATAAACTATAAATCTGGGGAACAAAGATGGGATAGTTACTCATTATGCCATAGTGAGTAAAGCAAATGGTATCATGGAAAAAGGTTCACCAAACTAAGTTACACTTGTAGTACTCAATGTAGTGGTAGTCAGTTAAGGATAATTGGACACCATTATTATTGGTGAAATAATGATCAATTAGGTGGGATGTTTAGGAGGATCCTAGATGATTTATTTTATTACAATCATAAATGCCTACCTAGATAGACCAACCTACTCCTATCCTTGAATCTCAACTTGTGATAGGGGTCCTATAGTGGGATTTGAAGTCTAATGATCTGTATAAATTCTTAGAGAATACTTTGGTGGTATTTGGATTATATTTAATATACCTATCCACCACCATGGACGTATTTACACTTGTTATTCTTACTTGGACCTATTGTTGACCAAATTTGACTTTTAGGTTAAATTGGGGCACCTTTAGGTAAAAATTTAACTTATAAATGTTTTAGGGGGTATAATTTATTGTCATGGGGTGTATTACATATTATTTGATGTCATTTATGGTCATCCTAACCATGGTCTCAGTTATATTAGTCACTTTGTCAATTTGGGGTCATTTTATGTGCTTTTAAGGGTCATTAATGAAAGTGGGACATTTCCAAGGTGCCTAGGTGTCTTATTTTACTTTAAAATGTCCAATAGGTTAGTATAAATTTCAATTACATCATTTCAATTAGAATATTGTAGCTTGTCTAACTAAAATTGTAGAAACTAACTGAAAAGGGATAAAATGACACTTGTATAGCTCATGGGGAAGTGTGCCACATGGGATAAGATCATATAAACATTTTTTTCAAATTTTAAATGTAATTTTGATGTCAAAACCATTCTATAACTTTTTTTATTTCTTAGACACATAGAAGTGGCTTTAAGTTTTTTGATCAGTATGAACAACTGAAGATGTTTCATTTCAAAAAAAATTGGGAGGTTATATTAAATTTATATAAATAAATTTCCATATATATATATATATATATATATATATATATATATATATATATATATATAATAATTGTGTATTTTTCTTCATGAACCATCCTCATGAAGTTGATTTTACTTTTCTAGTAGTTGTTTCATGCACTCTATAGGTTTTTCTCTATTTTGGTCAAATCCATATGAACTATTTGTTGATGTTGGATCCAAAGGAATTTTAAATCCTTTTTACATGGTATTAATTATTGGTTTAATATTTTATATTTTTTGGATGATCAATTTAGTCCATGATGCAAGAAGGTATCACCATGTGTAGTTTTAGTTAAAGTGCTTCTTGTTTGCTGAGTGTTTTTCACCTATAAGAGTATCATATAGCTAGGAAATGGTGCTATATAGGTATCTATATTATGTTAAAACTTCCTCACATGTTCTATTTTCACCATGACATTCTTTAAGTAGTTTTCAAGACTATCTTACTCCATTATCAACTCTATGCCTAATTTCAATTGTAATCACATGTATGGGCTTGTCCATCTCATTTTTGGATTTGTATTCATAGTGTATTAGTTTTACAAGCCATTAAGAGTTGAATAAATCCCATTGAGAGGTTTGGAAAAGGTGAAATGTTGGTCCCTAGCATATTCACCATGCTCAAACAATCATTTGATGTTCTTGATTGCTCCATCCCATGTATATGCAAGTGATTTTCATGTTGGAAAGGGTGTATCAAAGTTGGTTTCAAATTATACTTGATGGAGATCACTCACTTGAATGTTGAAAAATGCATTTTAGAGGTTTTTAAGCTATTCCTTAACATGTTATGTCCCAATTCAATGCCCTATCTATATTGAAAAAACTCTTATGTACACCTACAAGGCCTTGTTGATGTCATACTAAGGTATGTAAGGGTAAAATATGTTTTGAAACCTATTTAAATTGATATAGGTACATTGGAATACTTAATGGAATCATACATAGTTCACTTGCATGGGGAGTTTCATGTTGTTTAGTTTTTAGCTCACCATGGTATATCAAAACATCCACCTACTAATGGTTGAGCAAGTTAGTAAAGTGATTTCATGGAGAGGATAAAATAATTATAAATCTACTTAAGGTTATGGTATGGTCTTTAGGCCATGATAGACTCATAAAAATTAGAAAATGAGAAAAGGAGTGTGTAATCATGTTGAAGAGACAAAGGACTGGGTTTAGGGAGGTTTTCCCTAAAATGACAAAATAGAGACCAAAGAGACTTTTGTAGAGCCTTTATGACATACTTGCAAGAGGTTTCAAGGACTAAAATTAGGTTAATGTATATCCCCTAGCACAAAAAATACCTATACTAAGGATTAAGGTCAAATAGTAGAGGGAGATAGGTTTTTGAAGGTCTCAAATATGCCTAAAAAAGCACTAAAATGCTTTGGTAACATCTATATACCTGTAGGAGTAAATGATCTTTTGCCACCCCAAGGAGAAACATTGAGAAAAACCTCATGACTAAGATGGCTAGACTAATGGGATGAGGTAAAATGATATTAAGGTAAACAATAAAGGATTGAGATGTTCCCTTATGACCTCCATGACTATCTATAGGTATCCTTTATATGAAGAACACACACTTATAACAAAGTCTTAAAGACAAAGGTGTCTTAGGCTAAAGAGAGTATAGTTTGAGCTTCCATGAAACATATAAGTGGAAAAAAGATAACTATAGGTGTTGTATGACTTTATAGGGAGTTAAAAGAGGTCTATGAAAAAAATTATCATATTAATTAGTGCCATATTTACCTATAGGTAGGAGTGTTTTAGTCTAATAGGGTATGAGACAGTGACCCCAACCTTAATGCCTTTTTGATGCTTTGAAGTCATACAAAAGTTAGTGAAAGATAAGGTTTGAATTTTTTGATAAAATAGGGTTCAAGGGAGGTTCTTTATTATCTTTACCAGACCCATTTGAAGCAATAAATGGTATAATAATCAATGAGAAGCAAAGTGTCTCAGTCAATAGGCAAAAACTAACATGAGTGTGTAAGTGTGGTTGTAGGTCACTTAGAGTGATTTTAATGCGAGATAAGGAGATTTTGTGACCTCAAGAGTTTTCAAGGAATTATTTTAACATCATATACAAGTCAATTACAAGCATAGACACCTATAGACATCAGTTAGACTAGAAGTGTCTTAGTCAATAGTTCACCAAGCTGAAAGTAAGGTCTAGTTGAGGTGTTTGGTAGAGTAAAGGTTTTTGATAGAATTTTAAATTATTTAATTAAAATTTTAATAGTGTCATTAAATTACTCACCATAAACAATTCTCAAGTGAGAAAATAGGTACCTACAGGGGTAGAAGGTATATGTCTCAATCAATAGATAGTGACCTAGAAGGTTGATGCCAGGATGGTGCCTTAAGCCTTGAAAAAGGGGAATAATAGTGTAGATACATACATGTAAACCTAAATTTGTTAATTTATGATATATTCACATCTTTTTTGAGTTCATTAGAGACAAATAGACACTTACATAAGAGTGTCTTAGTTAACATCTAAGAAGGGCTTAGTCTTGAAGATCAAAGTACATAGGCAAGGTTAAAAAGAGTTTACAATTGTTAATATCATTTAAAATATAAATAAAATTCATGTTAGTTTCATAAAATATAAAAATAATTAAATAAAACTCTAAATGATCTCTTGTACCCCTGTGTGTACCTATAACCACTATGTTACAATCTTGGGCATGAAGGTGAGAGGAAGACATAAAGGTGTTTAGGTGAAGAGATAAGTATAGAATAAAATTAATATGGTCAATGACTGATGAATTAATGTTTAAACACTCAAATACCCATTAAAACATGTACATCCACTTTTATTTACTTGGCCAAAGCTATTAGTCTGTACAGGAGTTACGAAACCTCTTGGCCCAGTAAATGAACATGTGGAATCCAAGGAAAAGAGTGTTTTTGGATGAGTTAAAATATTAATGATAATGAATTGGATATTATAATAATTTTTAATAATCCTATAATCATGGGTTTTTCATGAAAGGGTCACTCTTAGGTGGGTTTGAGGAAAATGTAGGAAAACATGTTTTTTCAAGGGCTTTTTTTTTTGGCATTTGGAGTTCGTTTGGCACATAAAACATGAAATAAATAAATAAAATTGGTTAAAATTATCATCATGGATTTTAATATCTCAAAAAATATTAAATTTTCCATGGGTATGAGGGATATACCTCACTATTTTGTCTCAGAGGTTAGCGAGTCTAGGAAATTCAGGCTTTGGCAAAGTGAGCTAGTGAGGGAAAAATGAGAAAAAGACTTGATATGGAGCTTTGAGAACCTCATGGAAACATGTATTGAATTTTATGTAATGTAAAAATGTGATGATATTACTATAAAAATCTTATACCTATATATATATATATATATATATATATATATATATATATATATAAAATAGAATTTCCCTTTCACATAATCTAATAAGGCCAGCTTTCACTAGGCTTAGTTGGTGAATGAGAGAACATGAAGAAGTGGAGTGCTTGGGAGATTTTGTGGTGATCATAAAATTTTTAATTAATCATGAATAATTATTATATTCTAGCCTAAGAATAAAATATCAGCTCATATAGTCCAAACTTTCAAAATATATGCTAAATCCTTTAGGCCTTCAAAGGACCAAGAGCCAATTTGGGGTCCATCTTCATTTACAACTCTTATTGGGATATCCAGATGATTTTAAAATGTTAAAGGGATGAAATTATACATATATAATATTTTGGAGTGAAAGTAAATGTACAATAAATATAATTCTATCCCTGACACAGTCCAAGCTTGTAGGAAAAGAGGAAAACAAGCTCGATGGGTGTCTTCAAGTACTCATATATATCTTAATAATATTCATGGGAACCATAGTAATTTATATGAGTTATAATGGTCCCTTGGCTTAAATTTTTGGCATTTAGTATCATATTAAATGTCAAATCTTTATGAACAAATCTTAAGACCTAGAACTACCTAAAACCCTACTAAACCATTAGCCAAGACCCAATGGATAAAATGATCTTGTAAAGATATCCTAATGACATATTATATAAATTAAAGTTATTTTGACATGTATATTACACCCTTAGGCTATCTCCCACCAAGATGAGTTGTACATAATTAAACAATCTACATGAGAAAAAGGTTTTCTTGACCATTTTTTGTGTTGTGTAGGCTACATGAGGTTTTTTAAGATGAAATAAAGTTTGGATGGAATATTATGAATTATAATAACTCCATATGGCCATTTAATTCCAATAAAAGTCTCCTAGGTGTCCAAATTAGAGCTCTCCTTTCAACCAGTCAAAACTAGCATAGTGGACACAAGGGTGAGAAGGGTGAAAACTCCAAGTGTGATAATTTTTAAAGCATACCTGATTACTCTAAAGACATGGAGTATTTTTAAAATTTTAATTCACTCAATCCCATGTATTTTCATGGAAAAATAAAGGTATTTTTGAGTCTAAGTGTGAGGGGCGACTTAAAAAGGAGTTTTTTATATTGTACATAGTGATGGCTTCCTTCCCAGAGTTTCCAGATGAGTAGGAATGAAAAAAATGAATGGAGATGCATGAATTAAGGCCTTACCTCTTATCCAAATAATTATACCTATCCCTAGTTAGTTTTGGGATGTTTAAATAGGTTCAAATTATGAAGGTAGTTTTCTGAGCTAAGACTAGGAGTTTCATGCCATTTTTCATAAGTTTCATGATTTGTATGGACACTTGGTACTCATTAAATTTCATGGTTAATCCAATATATCTTTATAATTAAATTAAAACATGTTTTATTATATTAAAAAGTTTCTAACTGACCTTTAAACTTCCTTTACCTTGCTCTTCTCTCAAAGGCTATAAATATTTACTATTTTATCTCTTTTAGCAACCTCCATTGGTTGATGGTGAAACCCTAGCCAATTTTGTACTTTAATATATATTTAATAAATAATACAAGTGAATTTTACTACTTACATGCTATAAAATTGAGTGTTGATGAAATATTTCTGGTCTTGTCTAGTAGAAGATGATTTTTTCTAGCATGTTATCCTTGATTGTTCTCTAATGTATAGAAGAGTAACTATTATAGGTATTTTTTATTGTTATATCTTAAGTTTATATGTGTTTTAAAAGTTTTTTATGACTATATATCCAAAATGAATCAAACATCACCCTCCTAAGCATTCAAATACCTCTTAAACCTAACTTATGAAACATTGATGTGATAATTCATCTTGAGTTGTGAGTCTTGAGTGAAGGAAATGTTTTTTAGATACAAGTAGTATAATTTCAATAAATAGGAGGAAATTAAATATTTTTAAATCACCTTTTATTTTTCTTAGCTTTTTTCTATACGATTTTCATCCAAACTTGATAGGTAAGAAAGTACTTCAAAGAGTGCATCAAGGGAACTAACCCTTCTAAAGATTCATCTCAATAAATTGTTACCCATAGAAAGAGAGATGTTTCCATTGTGAAACTTGTATGAGGAGAGTTAGGAATCTCATCAAGTCATGTAAATATAAGTGATAATAGTTTTTTTCATGCCCAATGGGACTTTAAGTCCTATAAGATTGTCTAAGATTGGTGCTAGTCTTGGCATAGTTATAGCTACAAGAACATATACATTTAGTACCTGGTGACTCCACTAAAGTTTAAATTCTTTGGTTATTTATCAATACCTGATTTCCATGCCAAAGATGACCACTATTTCTACCTCTAAAGGTATACCATTTGAGTTTGTACAATTGCTTTTGTATTCTATCAAAATGTTTAGGTTTGTGAATACCCATCCTTATTCAATAGAGTTAGTGTTTAATAAGTCTAAGTTATTATTTAGTTCAACCCTTAATAATCATAGTTCACATTATAATATGGATAGAAAAAAACCATTTTTACCTTTCACTGGATCATCTCCTTTGAATCTTTTCTAATATGACTAAATTTCAGGAGCAGCCATTAAAAGTGTTCCATATTTTAATGGAGATGGTCATATTACTTCCATTAAACATATTAGAAACATAAAAAACTTATGAAATATCCATAATATTACCTAAGATAATGTGGATATTAGGTTATTGGAATTGTATTTCCAAGGTAAATCTTTGGATTAGTATGGGACTCTACCTGAAAATTCTATTGGTTCATGGGATGAACTAGGAGATCTATTGACTAAGAGGTTTGTAGATAAAAGTGATCATCTATCACTAGATAAAAAATTTACCACTATCAAGATAACACCACAATAGTTATGCAATATTTTAATAGTATATTTCAAAAAATATGGGATAGGATCCCTGCCCTTATGAGACTTACTCCAAACTATGCCTTCTTGTACTATCTAAAAGCATTGAATAGTGATGTGTCCATGATGATTCAATCAATGGGTGGAAATAAACTACTTGTTACCTATGAGATATCCATCAATTCTATGAATTGTCTTGTTTAATTAGGTAATATTGCTCTTATGCCACCAATGTCATTTTTACCTAATTTTTAGCCTCCTAGTCAAGCTACATTACCTACATTAGCTCCTTTGCCTAGTCAAGAAAGGTCTACCATTACCCCCATAAATGAGATTCATGAATTCAAGAGTTTGGTCCAAATTTTCACTAATGAATTGGTTTATCTCAAAAGGAAACAATATAAAAATTATAGGCGTTACTAGTCCTACAATCAATTTGGGCAAACCAATAGGTCTCCTTTTCAAGGAAATAATCAAGGACAAGGTCAAATCACTCAAGCTAGACATTACCAAATTTACAATCCTAATGATTCCTCATTTTCAAAATATTATTTTCCCAATAGATTTTTTTGTTCAAGAACAACCATGTTATCTCTCCTATGACCAAAATTAAGACCAAGTTGCTTATGCCAATGAGATGCATAATCAAGCCATGACTATGCAAGGTAATCAAACATCTCATGTTTCAAATTTTGAGGTGCCAATGAAAAGTGGAATGGATAATTGGAAAAATAAATTTTATTTTACTCTCATAAATAATTTGGAGGTAGAGTTTTATTCTATCAATCATTTGGGGGATGTAAACAATGTGAATGCTAGTGTGGTCTCTAACACTAGGTCTAAGAAGAGGGATATTAAAGAGACACAAGGGGATAATCAAGGACCTATCTTGACTCCTACATCATATCCAATGGTGGGTGGGTATAACTCAACCCCTAAGGTGAAATAAAATTAGAAGTTTTAGAATACAAGGCATTCTTCTATACATCTACCTCTACAAGCTACACCACAAGGGACTAGTTCTTCCAAAGAACCTTCCAAGGTGAGAAATAATTCTATAAATGTTTTAGAATAGATGAATAATTTACATATGAATATTTAACTATGGGATTCATTAAACATACCTAGACAAAATGATATGCTTTAAAAATAATTTTAAAGACTAGGTAAATAAGTTAGATCAGCTAGGAATGAAAATGTTATCTTGGTGAATGGAACTCATCCCATTAATGAGAAAGTGAATAAAACTAATAAGACACATCATTTTTAAATATATTTAATCATTTATCATTACTTAGTTCATAGTTTCATCATAGACAGTGGGGCTATTACTTTAGTTATGCCTAAGTGTATAACACATAAACTAGGCCTCAAGTATGAACTAACTTTTAAAGGAGTCCTACAATTGGATGGATCACCAATAAATACCTTGGAAGTGGTCAAGGATTTTAATCTTATTTTACATGATTTTCCCACATTTTCTATTCATCATGATGTGGTTGTGGTAGATTTACCTACATACTTTGTTCTTTGCTTGTCAAGAGAGTTTACAACTAAGATAGGTGGATACTTGGAAGCTAATTGGTCCTATATGGTTTTTAGGACAAAGTATGGTACTAAGGTGAAGATTGAATAAGATCCTGTACATCAAAATAACTTAAAACCTTATATGCCTAAAGTGGCAAATGTCAATTATGCCATTATTGATGAGGAGGAACTTAATACAGATCAATCTTAAACATCTTCTCTTGAAGGAGTTTCTGATTTGTAATTAGATAAATGGGGAGATTAACATTATGAGCATGATTATTAAAAATTAATATAAGAGGGTGGTCTTGGAGTGTGTTTCATTCATGAGGAGGACTCTTTCATGCCAAACATGGTCAAACCAAGTGAAGACATGGATGGTTTATGGTAGCTATTCTTTGATGGATATATAAGTAAGGTTGGGGCAAGTGGTGGAGAAATGTTGGTTTAACCATCTGAAGAAAGGTATGATTCCACTTTCAAATTTCACATATCTTGTACTTGTAATGTGGAACAATACGAGGCCCTTATTCATGGTCTTGAATGGGATAGGAAAAAATGCATGAAATAATTACAAGTGTATGGTGACAGTGAGTTGATTGTGAATGAAGTAAGAGGCCAAAATGTGACTAAGAAATATTTTATTAAGTTATATAAGCATAGAGTGTGGGGTATTGTGGATGATTTACAAGCCTTCAATAGCACATCTATCCAAAGAGAAGACAACAAACATGTTGATAGGTTAGCATAATTAGAGATCAATTTGATGTTCTAAAAGGGATAAGAGAAGATAAGAATCAACCACATCTCAAGGTAATTTTAAGGCCCTCTATACTATATATTGTCACTAATTGGCAAGTGTTTGATAGTGACCAACAAATATCACTTTTTATATATGAGGAGGCTGAGTTTTCTTCCAAGAATTAGTCCAAACTACAACAATAATATGGAGGGTAGATTGTATAATTGAAGTCAAATAGGATCCTTAAGGCTTAGTAAAACTTGAAATTATCTTCAATGATGATTAATATTTTAAGAAAGAAAAGTTAAACATGTCTACTAAGCAAGAAAACTATGAGAAAGTACAAATTTTCAAGGATGAGTTACTTGTACTTGGGAAGGTATGTACTAGTGAGGAGAAACATGCTTTCATTGAGTTATGTAAGGAGTTTTTTTATGTCTCTTCATGATAATATAGTGATTTGATCCATATTTATCTCAAAATACCATAGATATAGATTATAATTCTAATCCTATCAATAAAATACAAAATACAATCAATCCTAAGATTTAGCCATTCATGAAGAAAGAGCTTACTAAGTTGATTGAGTCCAAAATCATCTTTCCTATTAAGAATTCATCTTGGTTGGAAAAATTAATCCATTTTAGGAATAATAATGGGGAAATCAGGTTGTGTGTTGATTTTAGGGACTTGGATAGAGTTTTTTTGAAAGACCATTATCCTCTTATCTCCACGGAACAAATTTTGGAAGTTATGGTAGGTAGTGACAGGTTTTCTCTCCTTGATGGATATTTTGGGTATAATCAGATTTTGGTGAAGGAAAGTGACCAATATAAGACAACCTTTACTAATAAATGGGGTACATATGCTTATGGGAATATTCATTTTGTCTTGTCTAATGCTAGAGCTACATTTCAATGTGTAATGGATATGGCTTTTTAAGGACTAATAAATGACATTGTGTTGGTGTATGTTGATCATGTCACAATTTTTTATAAGGATGAAAAAGATTACTTGAATCACCTTAGTAATGTTTTTGAGAGATTTATGGAGTTTAGAATCTCTTTGAACCCAAATAAGTGTGTATTTTTTGTCCATGAAGGCAAACTTTTAGGACACATTATCTCCAAGAAGGGCCTATCCATATAATCTTGAAAGGGTGAGTACAATCTTGGCATTAGATTTGCCCAAACATAAGAAAGGTATACAAAGTTTATTTGGAAAAAATAATTTCATAAGAATGTTCATCCCTGATTTTTCCAATTTAGTCAAGCCTCTAACCTCTATGCTAAAGAAGGATGAAGTGTTCACTTGGACTAGAAGAAGGAAGGAAATTTTTGAAGAGATTAAACAAGCCATTGCCCAGGCTCCATCTCTTGAAATTCCTAATTTATAAAAGGATTTCCACTTGTAGACCTTTGGAAATGAGGAGGTAATATCTTCCATGCTTACCCAATCAAATGAATAAAAATTGGAGTAGCTTATTGCCTTCTTTAGTAAAGGTTTTGAGGGTTATGAGGTAAGATACACCTATGTTGAGAAGTAAGTACTCTTTGTTATTAGGATTCTAAATAAGTTTAGGCATATGGTATCTAAAAAAAACATAGGCATATTGGTACCTCATCCTATTGTCAAAGACTTCCTTTTGAGTAGAGATTTGAATGAGAAAAGGGCTGGTTGGATCACAAAAGTGATTGAGTATGATGTATAAATCAGGACAACCAAGCTAGTGAAAGGGAAGGGGTTATTTGATCATCTTACTTCAGATTTGAAGGAAAAAAATTAGGTTATTTTATTACTTCATGATGACCTTATGATAGTTGTATATTCATCAATGAGGAGTTGGACACAAGATATGATCCATTTTCTCTAAATTGGTAAGTATCCACAAGGCCTTAATAGAGCTATAAGAAGGCAATTTATATTAAAATATGTTCCTTATGTATTAATTGATCAAGTGTTGTTTAGGAAGGAGTTTTTAAGTGTGTTATTAAGGCATGTTGAATTAGATCAGATTGAGAAAATATTACTTGAGTTTCATGATGGACCAGCTGATGGTCACTTTGATCCAAGAACCACAACTACTAGGATTATGAAGGCTGGATAATTTTAGCCTAGTTTGTTTAAATACACACATGATTGGGTAAGGAAGTGTCAAAAACGTGATCTCTTTGATGGTAAATAAAATATTTCTACCTTGCCTCTTCATCTTATTTAGGTTGATCAACCTTTAATGCAATGGGGTTTGGATTTCATAGGACTAATAAACCCACCTTCTAGTGTTGGCCATAAGTGGGTGTTGACTACTACAATTTACTTTATAAGATGGGTGGAGGATATTTATCTCAAATAAGTAAATTAAAGTTTAGTTATAGACTTATATTAAGACATAGTGACAAGGTTTAGAGCTCCTTTAATAATAATTTCAAATAATGCTTTAGCTTTCTTTAGGATGAAGACAAGTGAATGGGCTTTGAAATATGAAATATATCTTAGTACATCCTCAAAATATTATCTACAAAGGAATGGCATAGTTGAGTCCACCAACAAGAATATAATTAGTATCATAAAGAAGACAATGGAGGAGAACCAAAGGACTTAGTATTCCAAGTTGAAGATAACTCTTTTGGCTTATAGGGTCACCCCAAAAGAACCATTTGAAACTCACCATACACACTTGTTTATGGGAGAGAATCTAGACTACCTATTTAAACTGAGCTAATTTCCTTGGATCTCACTTATCAGTTGGAATTGATGGAAAATGAAAGCATGGAAGTCAGGTTGTGTGAGTTGATGGAGCTTGAAGAGATAAGAGATCAAGCTATGTAAACTATGAGATCTCACCAAGATAAAAGTAAGAGATAATTTGAAAATAAAGCCATGACATAGAGTTTCAAAGAGGGAGACATTTTTATAAAGTGGGATGAAGATAGGGCTAAACCTAGAAGACACACAAAGTGTGATGCTTTGTGAAGTGGCCCTTATGTTATCACCCAACGCAAGAAACACAATCTTTTCTAACTCTCAAAGTTGGATGAATAAGAGCTTAATATCCCAATAATTAGGATATATCTAAAACATTATTTCTGAGTTTATCCTCTCTCCTTGTACATATTTTTTTGTTTTCTTTTTGTTTCCTAAGTGCCTATACACATGTGTGAGTTTTGTCTTATGTCTTGCTTTGTCTTATGTGTGTTTGGTGTGGTGTGTTTATTTTCTATGTATTTTAGGAAACTAATTTCTATTTATCTTAAAGAATTCATTTGTTACCTTGGCCCATGATAGGATAAGGCTACTGGTCCTTAGTATAGTAGGCATACTCCCCCTGTGAGTCACCAATTATTGACCAAATTTCACTTTTAGGTCAAATTGGGGAACCCCTAGGCAAAAAATTAAATTATATATATTTTATGGGGTCTAATTTATTTTCATGGGGTTTATTACGTGTTATTTGATGTCATTTGGGGTCATCCTATCCTTGGTCTTAGTTATATTAGTCACTTTGTCAATTTGGGGTCATTTTATGTGCTTTTAAGGGTCACTAATGCAAGTGGCACATTTCACAAGGTGATTGTCATATTTTCACTAAAAACATTTAATAGGTAAATATAACTATCAGGTATGTTAGTTACATCATAATATTGTAGGTTGTCTAATTGAAATTGTAGAAACCAACTAAAAAAGGGAGAAAATGGCACTTATATGACTCATGGGGAAGTGTGACACATGGGAGAAAATCATGGAGGGTACCTTAATATTATTATCACTCATACCAATTTTTTTTATTTTTAAATTTCATTTTGAGTCCAAAAATGTTCTGTACCTTTCTTGGTTTTCTAGACACATAGAAGTGACTTTCAGGTTTTTGCTTAGTATGGACAACTAAAGATGTTTCAAGTCAAATAATTTTTGGAGGTTATATTAAAATTATATAAAATAATTTAAATATAAATATTTTTAATAATGGTGTCATTTTATTCATGAACCATCCTCAATCAGTTGATTGTACTTTTCTAGTAGATGTTTCATGCACCCTATAGGTTTTTCTCTATTTTGGTTAAATTCATATGAACTAGTTGATGATGTTGGATTCATAGGATTGTTAATTAATTATTAGATATTGTCCATTATTTTTTCATCTTTAATAATGTTTGGAAGAGGAATTTAGTCCATAATGCAACTAGGTATCACCATATATAGTTTCAATTAAAATGCTTCTTGTTTGCTGAGTTTTTTTCTCTTATAAGAGTCTAATATAGTTGGGAAATGGTGTTCCACATGTCTATGGGTTATTTTAACATCTCTTCCCATGTTTTGGTTTCACCATGACATTGTTTGAGTACTTTTCAAGCTTATCTTACTACATTATCAACTCTATGACTAATTTCAGTTGTAATCACATGTATGGGCTTCTCCATCTCATTTATAGAGTTTTATTCATAGTGTATCAGTTTTAAAAGCTATAAAGAGTTGAATAAATCCCATTTAGAGGTTTAGAAAAGGTGCAAAGTTGGTCCAAATCATATTAACCATGCTCAAACTTTCATTTGATGTTCTAAATTTCTCCATCCCACATATATACAAGTGATTTTCATGTTAGAAAGGGTGTGTAAAATCTAGTTTCAAAGTGTCCTTGATGGAGATCACTAAATTGAAGGTTGAAAAATGCATTTGAGAGGATCTGAAGCTATTCCTTAACATGTTCTTGCCCAAGTCAATTTCTTACATGCATAAAACACCCTTATATACACCTATAGGGCCTTGATGAAATCATATTAAGCTATGGAAGGGTAAAATATGTTTTCAAACCTCTTAGTATCGATAGAGGTACATTAGAATGTTTAATGGAAGTGTACAAAGTTTACTTGCACGGGTAATTTCATGTTGTTTAGTTTTTAGCTCACTCTGGTGTATTAAAAGATCCACCTATAGGCATCTAAGTAGGTTACTAAAGTGATTTCATGGAGAGGATGAAATAATTAGAAATCTACTCAAGGCTACAGTATGGTCTTTAGGCCATGATAAACTTATAAAAAGTGGAAAATGAGAAAAGGAGTGTGTAATCATTTTGAAGAGACAAAGGATTGGGTTTAGAAAGGTTTTCCCTAAAATGACAAAATGGTGACCAAAGAGATTTTTTAGACCCCTTATGACATACTTGAAAGAGGTTTCAAGGCATAAAATGAGGTGAAAGTATATCCCCTAGCACAAACAAGACCTTTGTCAAGAATGAAGGTCAAAGAGTAGAGGGAGATAAGTTTTTGAAGGTCTCAAATATGCCTAAAAAAAATTGAAATGATTTAGTAACATCTTCAGGCTTGTAGGAGTAAATGATAATTTGTCACCCCAAGGAGAAACATTGAGCAAAACCTCATGACTAGGATGGCTAGACTGATGGGATAAGGTCAAATTATTTGAAGGTAAACAAGAAAGGATTGAGATGTTCCCTTAAAACCTCCATGATTTTCTACATGTGTCCCCTATATGAAGAACATACACCTATAGTAGGGTCTTAAGGATAGAGGTGTCTTAGGCCAAAGAGAGTATAGTTTGAGATTTCATAAAACATATAAGTGGACCTAAGATAACTATAGATTTTGTGTGACTTGAGAGGGAGTTTAAATATGTCTATGAACACAATGAGAATCTTAGTTAGGGCCATATGTACCTACATGTAAGGGTATCTTAGTCCAATAAGGTATGAGATAGTGCCCCCAACCTTAATGAATTTTTTATGCTTTGAAGTCCTAAAAAGGTGAGTGAAAGATCAGGTTTGTATTTTGTGAAAAAAAATGGTTTAAGATAGGTTATTTATCATCTTGACCAGACCCATTTGAAGTAATAAATGATACAGGAATCAATGAGAAGTAAAGTTTCTTAGTCAACAAGTAAAAACTAGCATGAGTGTGTAAGTGTGGTTGTAGGTCACTTCAGGTGATTTTAATGTGAGGGAAGGAGATTTTGTGACCTCAAGAGTTTTCATGGGAGTATTTTAACATCATGGACAAGTCAATTACAAGCATGTACACCTATAGGCAGCAATCAAACTAGGAATGTCTTAGTTAACAATTCACCAAGTTGAAAGCAAGGTCTAGTTGATGTGTTTTGTAGAGTTAAAGTGTTTGGTAGATTTGGAAATGTTTTAATTATATTTTTAGTAGTGAAATTCACTTCCTTACTCACCATGAACAAGTATCAAGTGAGAAAATAAGTACCTATAGGGGTAGAAGGTATATGTCTTAGTCAATAGAAAGTGACCTAGAAGGTTGATGCTAGGATGGTGCCTTAAGCCTTACAAAAGGGGAATAATAGTGAAAATACATAAATGTGAAACTAAATGGGTTAATATATGATCTCATAACATATTTTTTGATTAAATTATAAACTAATAGACACCTACATAAGAGTGCCTCAATCAACATCTAGAAAGGGCTCAATATTGAAGATCAAGGTACATAAGTAGGATTAAGAAGAGTTTACACCTTATGAATAACATGTAACATATAAATAAAAGTCATGGTATTTTAATAAACAATAAAATTCATGAAAAAAATCTCCAAAGGATCTTTTATGCCCCTGTGTACACCTATAGCCACCATGTTGTAGTCTTGGGAATGAAGGTGAAAGGAAGACATGAAGGTGTTTAGGTGAAGAGAGAAGTTTGTAATAAAATTAATATGGTACATTAATAATTAGTTAATGGTTATAAAAACTCAAATACCCCTTAAAAAATGTCCATACACTTTTATTTACTTGGCCAAAGCTATTAGTTTGTACAAGAGTCAAGAAACCTCTTGGCCCAATAGATGAACATGTGGAATCCAAGGAAAAGAGTGTTTATGGATGATTTAAAAGATTCATGAGCATTAATTTTATATGATAAGAATTTTTAATAATCTTATAATCATGGTTTTATCATTAAATGGTCACTTTTAGGTGGGTTTGATGAAAATGTAGGAAAACAGGCTTTTAGAGGCCTTTTTGGGCATTTGGAGTTGGTTAGGCACCTAAACCATGGAATCAAGAAAAAAGCTTTGGTAAAAATGACAATAAAGGATTTTAAAAACTCCAAAAATATTAAATTTTCCATGGGGATGAGTGATATACCTCACTATTTTGTCTCAGAGGTCAACCAATTTAGGAAAATTAGGCTTTGGCAAAGTTAGCTAGTGAGGGCAAAATGAGCAAAAGACATGATATGGAGCTTTAAGAACCTCATGGAAACATGTATTGAGGTGAATATAAGGTTAATATTTTATTATAATTAATATATCAATCTAATACCTCTCTCTATACCAAAATTCCCCTTATACATGTAGACACCTAAATCTGGCCACCAATGACCTCCAACTAGGCTTTTGACTAATTTCCACCAAAATGCATAATTTGGCATAAAAACACTAAACCACATCAAATGAGTTAAAATTTATATATAAAAGTGATAATTGTGGCAATATTATCTTGAAATTGGGCAATACAATTTTTGGGCTAGCTAACTTTGTTAAGATCATTTAGAGTTAAAATGTCAATTTTGCACCTAGGTGCTCTGGATTGCTTTTTTCTATCAAATTTATTATAAGAGACATGTGCATTTATTATTTTGTGTTTATAATATAATAAATAGGATAAAGGTTACAATTCATATAATTTTGACTTCTAATTCCAATCCAATCAAATTTTGAGCCAATAATATGATATTTTGACCAATTTGATTAATTTGTGCACAAACAGCCAAGGTTTGCATCAAAATGCTTAATCATATTTTAGGATAATTAAACCAAATAAAATTTTTAAGTTAATTTTCCATGATATTTTAATATTTATTTTTTTAAATTTATTTCTATTAACAACATCATTAGGTGACATCATTGCTTAGAAAGACATCTCTAGGCCATAAATACCATAAATATCTGAATCAAGCCACCCCATGCCTCATCAAGACCCTCAATGACTATTAAATTACCATCTATCCCAAATATTGATGAGACTATTTATGAATTTTAATTTCATAATTTAATTAATCCTTAGCCACACATCTCTATCTTGAGATAGATGGTTTAGGTTGATTCTAGCCATTTACAAAAATCTATAAATAGGAGGTCTTGTCTATTGAATTCTAAGCTTGGATAATGAAAATTTATAATGATAAATTGGTTCCAAAGCCTCATGAAAATTATTTTTATTATGACTAAATATTTATCCAAGCTAAATACATAAAGTTCCAAGGAGAGATGAAGGTATCCAAGCTTCCATTGATGTGAACTTCATGAGCACAAACTGAGCAAACGACTACAACAAGCATTTTCGAGCATCTAAGGAAGGTTTATTTTTATTTTTAATTGTGTTTTCCATTCATTTTTTTTAACTAAGCTCCCCCTAGTAACTATGCATAGACATGTTATGCTAGTGTGTTTATTTTATTTTGTTTTCATTATAAAACTAACACAATACTAATCATCCTCTCTTGAGTCAAATTCATAGTCTACATAATGGCATGCCCAATGGGACCAAGTGCATCCCAAACATGAAGAAGATAATTATGAAACTTTAAAATCTTCATTTAGATTATTAAAACTCTTGAAATTTGATTTTCTGACTTTGTTTTGTCATTTTTCTTTGTCACGGGTTTACACAATCAACCACTGATGGTCAGTGAAACCATTGACAGTCAGTGAAACCACCGATGGTTATTTTCAACCATTGATGGTTAGGTATAACCATTTATGGTCAGGTATAACCATTGATGGTTATCTTAAACACAAAAAAATTGAGAGATAATAGGCCATTTTAAAATGCCTGGTTTAGGGTCATACAGACTCCATTTTTGATGATTTTTTTAAAACAACATGTTTTCTTTCAAATTTTTAGAATATGATATTAATTTAGCTTAAAGTTACATATATTTTTCACAAAATTTTAAAAATATATTTAAATGTTTTTAATATAAAACATTTGATTTTGGGATGATGCCTTAAGGGTAGATAGGTAATTGGTGGACTTTGAATTTGTTAAAACATGCTATTTAGACATTTTTTGCTTTCTTTAAAATGAATTAGGAACCTTGTTTTGATGCTTAATGAAAATTTTAGATGATTAAGTAAATGATTTTTATATTTATACTTTAAAAGTTATAACTTAATACCAATAGGTCAAAAGAACATCACCTCATATTTCATTTGGGTTTTGAAATTGAACACACTTGTCAATTTTTATTTTCAATAGTTGTTTAAATTAGAACTTGTTTGGAAAAAATAAGGTTTACACTTGTATGCACTTCCACTTGTCCCCTTTAGGGAACCCTTGGAATCAAAAGTGTCATTCCTATTACAAAAATTCTAGTCCAAGGCATAGAAAAAAAAGTTGTTTAAATCACTCCCCAAAAACTCACAATAGTATTGAGTGACCTTGACACATTCCTAAAGTGTTTCTATTTTATGATTTTTTATTTCATGTAAACTTGGCTTGTGAGAGAGACTTCATTACCTCCAATAATTTATTTAGGGAAGCTTTAACCAGGGGTTTCACCTCGTAGTATTGACTTCAGCCACTCCTACTAGGATCAGAGGTTTGAGTGATTAAACCACCTTCTAGTGGAGCTGCACATGGGACATATCTGCACTTCAAACATCACACTACACTAAGCAAGTGATGGATGTAGTAGTTAAGAAAAGGGAAAGACCTTTTTACAATAAGTCAAGTGGTATAGACACTCAATTTCCATATTTTTCTTTCACATCATGATGTAAAATTCATTATGTAATTGATCCCCATAAAAATGATCGAACGCAAATTAGTTCTAGTCAACCCCAAATTGCCATTCCCTTGTTTAGATTTGGACAATTATACTTAGTGTATGTTGGTCATTTTTGCTTGGTATGTTTTGAGGATAGAATTTGTTTGTTTGTTGATAAACCATGTTGAAACCGTGTATTTGAGTTAAGGAAGGTATAATTATACTACCCAAAACATGTCAAACCTTTTTTTCCCTTTGAGTCTTTAAAACATAACATTAATCACATCATTTGAGCATACTTATGCCATTATGCTGCTCAATTTGTTTCAAGACTAGTTTACCTTGTATCAAAAACTATTTGTTTCAAACCATGTGATGTAAACCATTCGAACCTTTGTCTTGTGCCATCATACTATCCAATCTTGTCTAGCTTGTTTGGTCAAATCCTAATTTTCAACATTAAGTTTTCAATTAACCTTCTTCAAACATTGATTGATTTTTGTTTAGGCCTCAATTCATGGGGATTCTACACAAATGTTTCTCTTTTGAGTTGCATAACTTTAGTTAATTGATTACCCAAATTTGAAAATAATTGTTTAGTTTGTTTGTTCACAATGCCTATCATCATCATTATTTGTACCTTTATTTGGGAGAACATGGTATTTTACCCAAGTGCATTTTTCCTTATGCCTTATACCAATTGATCATGTTTATGTTTGATTTTGTGTGCAGGGTCTATGTCAAAGTTGTTTCCAAATTTTATAGATTAAATCAAATTCAAATCATGCATTTATTTCAAGTCTAGATTTTGATGTCATTTGGCTAAAAGTTTTAACATAGCCTGGTTGAGCCTAGATTTTGACTCCACATTTGGACAAAAGACCTAGAGACTCATTTCCCTTTCCTAGTTTTGAACTTGTTTGGAACACTTTGACCTATACTTTTGACATGCTAGTTTTTATTTAAACACTTGACCTTTTTTTGTGAATCTAACATTTGACATTAGACATTTTATGCTAGACTATTTTATGTCAAATCTTATCACAAACCATTTTGGAGATATAGTTACACTTTCAAACTATTATAGAGATAAGGCTCCACTTTTGACAAAGCTAGACCAAGTTTGAACCATTTGTCCTTTGGACATAGTTTTTTAGAGTTTGTAGAACTCTAAGCTTTTTTGTTTCAAAGCTTTCATCATTTATGTAGATATGTCTAGCTACACCTATGGTGGAGTCACTTATAATCCAAATTATGATATAATGGCCACACAAAATGACTTTTATGGATTTTTTCAAAATCCTAATGATGATAATATGGTTTTTGAGATAGATTTCTATCCACCTCATAATAATCATTAATGGGAACAAAGTCACAAACTAGATTATGATCCAACTCAAGACCTTGATTGCTATGAAGAGGTTTGTTAGGAGAAATTTGAAGACCCAACTATATATAATGTTGTTTGGGATATAGATTAATACCATCTTTACAATAATCAGTACATGGAAAATAGTCAAGAACTAGCTTATGATCCAACTCAATATTGGGATGATATTGTTTATTAGGATGACTTGGATGCTTTGGCTTATGTGAGCAATCAAACTCCAAGATGACCTTTTATTATTCAAACCTCATCTACCCCTAACCCTCATTTAGATTATACAAGATACCAAGCTCCATAATATCCAAGGCATACCATTAACATTATAGGACCTCATCCTCTAGATTGTGTGGGAAACCAAGTTATAAAATTCCCAACCATTTCTATACCAAGACTTTATCCTTTGGCTTGTGTGAGAAATCAAGCTCCACAATGTCCTTTCATCATTATAGGACCTAGTCTTTTGGTTTGTGTGAGCAATCAAGCTCCACACTGCCCTATTATTACCATTTCAAGACTTCATCCTTTGAATCATGTGAGAAATAAAGTTCCACAATACCCTACCATTATCCAACCACAAGCCATTCCACATCCAATACCAATATAATCAAAACCTCAACCATTATAATCATTTGAAGACCAAGATGTGTTCAAAATTGGTATTTCCAACTCATTTAAAACCAAGGCCAAGAAAACCAACCAATCTAAGATGTTTTTGTTGACCCAACCACTTATAATAAGTCAACATATGATGAATTGCCTATTGATCTTATACTAGTTGTCAAGGAGTCTCATGTTAATGATCTAGTCTTTATTGATTCAATTCTTAATGACTATAACTACCTTTAGGCAAATCATTACCTCAACCATATGCCTATTTTTCAAGAGTCTCTATCTAACAATCTAGTCTTTGAAGAGCTATTTCCCATCTTAGAGAATTCCCACTTTGAAAAACCCATTTTTATGGATCCCATTATGCCATCACATGCCATTACTTGTCCAATGCTAAACATTCAAAAATACACCACCATAATAGAGTACCCATCAAATGAAGAAACATAATTAGAGTTAGGATCTATTCTTGAACTAACATCAAATTTAGCATCATAATCAAAATCAACATCAGATTTAGAAACAATACATTTGTGGTTATTACAATATTGGTTACGTATGCCTCATAGATCAATTTGAATATAGTTGTGATCCATCTATAGTTTTTTAGGATGATTAATTTATCTTCAAAATGAGTTATCCTAGTATCTTCTATGAGGATTGTGTAGCCTCTCCCCATTCCATTACCATTCCATATGCCATTACCATCAACCATAGTAGCCATATTATTGATATTTCATCTCTCACAAGTGTCAATTGGGACTGATAGAATCACACTTTGTTAAACTAAATCCATGGTGACATAGCAATTAAAAAAGAGCAAGAAAGCCAAGACCACATTCATATAGAAAAATAATACTTCCCTAGTGAAACCTTTTTGGAGGCACTAGGAGACAAGCAAATTTCAAAATCAGAATCTTCTAATGAAACTTTTTTGAAAGTGATAGAAGACAATCAAAGCCAAAATTCAAAATTCCTTAGTGAAACCTTCTCAAAGGCATTATGGAACAGTCAAGACAACTTCATTGGTGAAAAGCTCATCGAGGCACTGATCGCTGAGCACAAAATTCCTTCATTGTTTGATGAAAATAATATTAAATATCAAATCAAAATAGCTTCCAATCTACAACCTAATCAAATGGTAGCTACTCTCAAGATCAAATTATAGATAAATTTGGTGATACTATCAAGATAATATTTAGAGGTATTCAGCCCTAACACATCTAAAGTTATGTTGAATCTATCATCAGCAACATTATGTGACTAAAAGTCTTGATATTAATTAATTTCACAAACATTATTAATACCATTATCCTCCATCATTCCATTTCACAAACAAACCTATCAACCAGCTTTTATCTATGTTTACCATACATGGCTGCACTTCCTTTGTAGAGGCTACAAAGATACCTTGTCTCAATGTTTGAAGGAATCATAATTAATGACCAATGAAGATCATAATAATATTCTTGGCATTCAGATCTGTAGCCAATTTTTTATAGAGCAACTATTTAGAAGAGGTGTGGGCTAGCAATTAACATGATTGATTATTCTATTTCTATCATTTTTTGATCAAGATGTGCATCTTCACTTCAGTAGGAAAAATAAAATCATATGCCATTTATCACACCCAAGCCAAAAATATATACCATATCATTTCATTTCCATGTTAATGCCATTATTACATATCCTTTTGCCATTGTAGCATATCCCAGCTAATCACCTTCTCACTTGGCGGCAACCCTCTTACAATTTTATCGAATTTATCAAAAACCATCATTATCCTAAGAAAAACCATACCATCTTATCATTCCATTCCTAGCTAGACCAAATCCTATTTTTAGTCATCATGCCCAATCATGTTTTAATTTTAGTTATTTTGGTTCTTCCCACACCTTTTGTGAGAGGATTTCGATCAAGTTTCAATAATAAATCAAATATATGTTTACAATGATAGTCTATGAAAGTAGTTGGATATTTGATCTGAAAATATATCTTTCATTTTTCTATCCTATCAAGTTTGTTTGTGTGAACCTAATTATAACCACCTATGGGAAAATCAGTATCTCACTAGTCTTGCTACTAATTATAACCACCTATGGAAAAATTAGTATTATTGACCTATGTCATTGTATCCTAGTTATAAATAATTATGGACAAACTAGGGGAAACACTTATTTACCATGCATTATCACATTACCTTGCCACTGTTGTTTTCATTTGACTGGACATTTGTTAGATTTAAGAATTGGTTGAGACCTAGTTTGTTTTTCCTTACCTTTTGTGTGGATATAATTATTATGACTTGTGGTCATTTTGGGACTATGTAGGTCATACTTAATTAATGTTGAGGTCACCTCAATCCCCCTTTTCATATACTCTCACTATTTTGTGAGAAACCTTAGCCAAACACTCTCACCATTTTGTGAGTAAGTATCTTATCATTTTCTAATGAGTTTAGGTACCTTAAAATATGAAAAACATTTCAAATATTTCAAAATCCAAAAACATTTTTCCTATATAAGCTTAGTTAGTTATCCTCAATCCACACTACTAGGGTAAAGTCATTTTTAGGATGCTTTCTTTTGCTTTTATTTTTAGGATTTCTATTTTTTTGTTTGTTTGTTCACTTGCCTATTTGTTTGATTTTATCACTATTGCCTCTACTCAATTTATATGTGTTCATTGGGTGATTCCTTGAGTACATTATAATGAGTATATCCATATTCATATGTCAAACTTGTCATCATGGTTTTTATCATTGGTGTATTATTTTCATTTTTTTATTAGATTATGAGTCAGTCCTTATGCAAATTTTGGGATAATCTTCATGGTGTTCTATCATGATGCCTACCATCACATGCTATAGCAAAAATTAGCTTCAAGGAGATTTACAATCAATGGAGCCACATAATTTCTCCTTGGAACCTTGGAAAATCCTTCCACCCTTGATCAAATCAACCCATTGACCATTCTAGTTGTATTATTGTTAATAAGGATGAGCATCTAATCATTGGTAGGTACAACTTAATCTTTTCTATTGATCAAATCTTATTCTTCTATTCATCTCTTTCATGACTTTGTGCCTATTCATATTTACTATGTGTAATAGGTTATATCCTTGAGTTATGCTTGATAATATTCCCTAATTGGGGCACAATCATCTTTAGCCAATCTAGGTCCTCTTAATGATTATAACCACCTATGGGCAAATCATTATTTTGACTTTTATTCCTAATTATAATCACCTTTGGGAAAATTAGTAATATTTTTAAATCAATGCATGTAACCATTTTATCATTTGGATTAATCTCAACCATGGGTTAATTCCACATTTCTTCTTTCTTCTTTTTAAGGGACCATCCATCAACAAATATAATGGCCACTCCCTTGAGGGGGCTCATCAAAGGCTTCCCAAACACTTTTTGGAGTTTTTTCTTTAATTTTCATCCTCTTTTTGACATACAAGCCATTTATCATTATTTTAGAAGACATTGATATGCCTACAGTTTGCAACATCTTCCCAAATAAGGGAAAATTATAGACACCTAAATCTGGCCACCAATGACCTCTAACCAGGCTTTTGACCAATTTCCACCAGAATGCACAATTGGGCCTAAAAACACTAAAACACATTAAATGATTTGAAATTTATATAATCAAGTACTGATTTTATCCAAGGTATCTTTAAATGGGGTAATACAATTTATGTGCCAGGTAACGTTGATTAAATCATTTAGAGTTAAAATGCTAATTTTGTGCCCGGGTACTCTAGATTGCTATTTTCTATCAATTTTTTTGTATGAGACATATTATTTTACATTGAAAACATCCTAAATAGGATAATGATTCCAATGCATCTAACTCTGACTTCCAATTCTAATCTAATCAAATTTTGAGCTAATAATATGATATTTTGACCAATTTGATTAATTTGTGCACAAAGAAGCAGGGTTTGCATCAAAGTGCTTAATCATATTTTAGAATAATTAAACCAAATCAAGTTCTTAAGTTAATTTTCCATAAGATTTTTTAAATATTTTTTTTTGTAAATTTATTTATACTAACTACATCATTAGGTGACATCATTTCTTGGGAAGACATCCCTAGGCCATAAATGCCACAAATATCTAAATCAAGCCACCCCATGCCACATTAAGACCCTCCATTCCTATTTAATGCCCCTCTATCCCAAATATTGATGAGCTTATTTATAGATTTTAATTGCATACTTGAATTAATCCTTAGCTACACATCTTTATATTAAATGGATGGTTCAGGTTGATTCTAGCCATTTGAAAAATTCTATAAATAGGAGGCTTTGCCTATTGAATTCTAATCTTGGATAATGCAAAGTTATAATGTTGAATTGGTTCCAAAGCCTCATGAAAATTAGTGTTATTATGCCCAAATATTGAGCCACGCCAAAGACACAAGGTTTCAAGGATAGATGGACGTAGCCAAGCTTCCATTTATATAAACTTCATGAGAACAAATTGAGCAAGCTATAATAAAAAGCATTTTGGAGCATCCAAGGAAGGTGAAAGGAAGGTTTCTTTTACTTTTTAGTTGTGTTTTCCATTCATGTTTTATTAACTAAGCTCCCCATAGTAACTAGGCCTAGAGAGTTTATGATAGTGTGTTTATTTATTTTATTTTTTCATTTTAGAAGTAACACAATACTAGCTATCCTCTCTTGAGTCAAATTACTAGTCTACAACACATAGTCCAACAAGGCAAGATTTCACTAGGCTTAGTTGGTGAATGAGAGAAAAGGAAGAAGTGGAGTGCTTGGGAGGTTGCGTGGTGATCCTAAAAGTTTTAATCAAGCATGAATAAATAGGATATGCCAACCCAAGCATAAAAAATTAGCTCAGATAGTCCAAACTTAAAAAATACATGCCAAACCCTTTAGGCCTTAAAAGGACCAAGAAATAATTTGGGGTCCATCTTCATTTCCAACTCTTGGTGGGATATTAAGATGATTTGAAAAATTTAAAGAGGTGAAATTTGACCTATATAATCTTTTTAAGTGAAATTAAACCTATATAAAATCTAATTCTATCCCTAACATAGTCTAAGCATGTAATAAAAGAGGAAAACAAGCTTTATGGGTGTCTTTAAGTGCTCAGATATTTTATAAGACTATGCATGGGAACTAGAAGAATTTGGAGGAGTTATTAGGGTCCCTTGGCTTCAATTTTGTGGCATTTAGTATCATATTCAATGTCAAATATTTATTAACAAATCTTAATACCTAAAACCCTACTAAACCCTTAGCTAAGACTCGATGGACAAAATAAGCTTGGAAAGTTGTCCTAATGACATAGTCTAGAAATGAAAGTTATTGAACCATGTAGAGGACTCCTTTAGGTTATATCACACCAAGATGAGTTATATGGAATTATATGGATAGCATGAGAAACATGGTTTTATTGACCACTTTTTGTGTTTTGTAGGCTACAAGAGGAGTCTAAAAATGAAATCAATCTTGGGTGGAAGCTTAAAATTTATACTAACTCCCTATGGCCATTTTATTCTAAGAAAAAACTCCTAAGTGTCAAAACTAAAGCTCTCATTTTAACTAGTAAAAACTAGCATAACAAACACAAGGGTGAGAAAACTGTTGTCACTTGAATTTTCACCCCTTGAGGAGATGCCATCCTAAGCATAAAATATCAGCTCAAATAGTCCAAACTTACAAAATACATGTTAAACCATTTAGTCCTTCAAAGGACCAAGAACCAATTTAGGGTCCATATTAATTTATAACTCTTGGTGGGCTATCAAGATGATTTGAACATGTTAAAGGGGTGAAGTTAGACATATCTAAGCTTTTGGAGTGCAAGTAAACCTACAAGAAAGCTAATTATATCCCTGACACAGTCCAAGTATGTAGGAAAAGAAGAAAATAAGCTAAATGGGTGTCCTCAAGTGCTCATATATTTTATAATACTATGCATGGGAATGAGAGGAATTTGGAGGAGTTAGAAGGGTCCCTTGGCTTCAAGTTTGTGGCATTTACTAGCATATTCAATGTCAAATCTTTATTAATAAAGTTTAAGACCTAGAACTACCTAAAACCCTACTAAACCCTCAACCAAGACCTAATGAATAAAATGATCTTGGAAAGCTATCATAATGGCATAGTCTGGTAATGAAATTTATTGGACCATGTAGAGGACTCCCTCATGCTATCTCCCACCAAGATGAGTTGTATGGAATTATATGGATAACATGAGAAATAGGGTTTTATTGACCATTTTTTGTGTTTTTTACACTACAGGAGGAGTCCAAATATGAAATAAAGATTAGGAATTATAATATCTCCCTATGGCCATTTTATTTCAAGAAATATCTCCTAAGTGTCCAAACTAGAGCTCTCCTTTTAGCCAGTCAAAATTGGCACAGTGGACACAAGGGTGAGAAGGGTAAAAACTCCAAGTGTGAGCATTTTTAAAGCATGCATAATGCCTCAAAGGTAATGGAAGGTATTTATAGGTGTAAATCACTCCCTCCCATGGATTTTCATGAAAAATTTAAGGCATTTTTGAGGTCAAGTGTGAGAGGTGATTGAAAAAGGAGTTTTTTTTAAATTACAGATAATGATGGCTTACTTCTAGGAGTTTTCAGATGAGTAAGAATATAACCAATGCATGAATATGCATTCCTAAAGGCATTACCACTTATCCAAATAATTATACCTATCCATAGTTAGTGGTGGGATGTTCAAATAGTTTCAAATTATGAAGGTAGTTTTTTGAGCTAAGTCTTGTAGTTTCATGGCATTTTTCATAAGTTTCATGACTTGTATGGACACTTGGTGTTCCTAAAATTGTATGATTCATATAATATATTTTTCTCATGAAATTTTAACCTTGTTTATTAGATTAACAAGTGTCTAAGTTACCTTTGGAATTATTTTTCCTTGTTCTTCTCTCAAAGGCTATAAATATTAACTCTTTTGGCTCTTTTTAGTAGCCTCTATTAGTTGATGGTGAAACCCTAGCCAATTTTGTCCTTTAATATATATTGAAGCAATAATGCAAGTTATTTTTCATACTTATATTATATACAATTGAGTTTTGATGCAATCTTGTTGGTCTTATCTAGTAAAATATGATCTTTTCTAGCATGTTATCCTTCATTGTTCTCCAATGTACATAAGAGTAATTGTTAAAAGTATTTTATAGTGTTATTTATTAAGTGTATGTGTGTTTTATAAGTGTTTTATGATTTTATTTCCCAAAGTAATAAACCATTATCCTCCTAAGCATTAAAATACCTCTTGAACCTAACTTATGAAATATTGATGTGATAATTCATCTTGAGTTGTGAATCTGGAGTGAAGGAAAATTTGGTTAGCTCTAAGTAGTATAATTTCAGTCAATAGGAAGAAATAAAATATTGGTGCATAAAATTTTAGTTTTATTATTTGTTTTCTATACCCTTTTCATCTAAATTTGATATGTAATAAAGTACTTCAAAGGGTGCATCAAGGGAACTAACCCTTATAAAGATTTAGGTCAACAAATTATTACCCATATGGAGAGAGATGTTTTCATTATGCCACTTGGATTAGGAGATCTAGGAATCTCCTTAAGGGGTAAAAATCCAAGTGAAAAAACCTATATGTCATTTAGAACATCCATTAATACTTCATCATGTGGATAGAATACATGGCCCTAACCCATCTTCACCCTAGATTTGACTCTACTCATGCGGTTCCTAACTTTGTCCCTTGGATCCCACTACCAATACAATGTTCACTTGAAGTTATAAGATGTCCTAGTTCTACCCACTTGGTTAAAGTGTTCCCATTTGGTATACTAAATTTAACCAATGCTAATGGGATTTAGGTGGACTGATCCTTGTTTGGCATTCCTTAGTGTAATATCCACATAATTTACCAATTTAGCTATAAATTCCTATTTAACCATCTTATCTAGCACCAACTGAAGGGCATACATGGGAAGGGCCTTAATCCCCTCTATTTTTATAAATGTGCAATCTAGATAAAGCTAAGAGCTACTATTTTTTCAACATTTCTTATGGTATGGTTAAACAATCTAGGCATATCCTTTCCATAAATGGCTTGGTATACCATTGGATATAAAGTATCTATCACCTTAGACATGTTATTCCTAAATTTCTGGTCTTGAAGGATATTGTATTCATAAATTTTTTTGTGTTTTGGATACTTAGAGGATGGTTCCTAGTTTTCTTTGAAGGATGAGTAGATTCTCCTAGTTATAGCATCCACTAGATAAGACATCATATATAAACTTCCATATAGCCAATTGTCTGAGCTACTAAATTTGGGGATCAAATTAAAAATAATTATTTATCTTATGGTAATGATCTTTATGGATGCTAAGATGGTGTCTATTAGGGGAATCTAGACTTCATTAACATAGGTTATGCTTGGGAAGTTTTAAATTATATTTAACAAGGCCATGCCATTTCTAATCCTTGGCCTAAAAATGATAATTAGAATAGAAGAGATGAGCCTTTGACTATGAAGGTGGTTGGGTTGCTTACCCATTCCTATAACTAATTGGTTACATTATTTAAAGGCATATATTGGTTAACTAGGGATTGGTTATAGGGTGCTTTAGGGCTAGGGAGTCAGTAGCAATTCTCAAAGGAACACCCACTAACTTAGTCCACAAAGGTTCTATATTGATAGAAATTTAGAATTTTCCATCAATTTTTCCATTTGAAAATAAATCATAGACTAGATTAATTTAGGTCCCTACCTCTAGTTTGGTCACTACATCATGTAGGCCCATTAATTTAATTATTACCAAGTCTTGTTTGTATCTTCATCTAAAGTTTGAGAGTTATTACTTAAGGCCATAGGGCTCTACTTCTTCAACCTCCTCCCATATAGTTGAGTAATGTTTGAATTTTTTATTGAGAGTAACCTCTTCAAACTTTGTATCAATGTAATTTTTTGACCGTATAATGGAATATGGAGAGGGTGTAGGTGGAATTCATGAAGTGTAAGCCATGATTATGCACTTAAGGTCTAGTTATCTATAAATGTGGGGTTTAGTTTAGTCAAGATAGAGCTCAAATTTGCATTTGTAACTATTAATTTGATGATAATACAATTACAATTGATTTGGTACATTATATATATCACCTATTGGATTATATAACTCCACTAAATTGAATGCATTTAGTTGGAAAATTTGTGTATATTAATGGCATCAACAACCTTTTTCCTCCTTTTATTTTTCATATTTTTAAATTGGCTAGTAAAGTGTTACCTTTTACCAACATCACTACTAGGTGATTTATTCCTCTCTTGTTCCAAGTTATTTGTCATTTATTCTTGACACTTGTCATCTTCCCACTTCCTTCAAAAGTATTTCCTCTCTTTTATTCAACCATCATGTCATTTTATGGACACATGGTGAGATTATTTTATCCCACTATATATCAGGCTCTTTCTATTTTGGTTTTTAACCTTTTATTATTTTGAACTAGTAAGATTATGACATATGTTATCATCTTGATGCTAGGCTCTCCCTGAGGGTATCATACCATATTTTATATCTGTGAAATATTTGGGTGAGTGGGATGATAACATTTGTATTCATCATAGTGCTCTATTTTCCTAGATGACTTAGAACTTTATGGACTATTTTAATGGTTATGGGCTTATAAGATTAGGATACATGAATAAATGTCACTATTTTGTTTTCCCAAAAATTCCTTATATTGAAAATTTGACCCTATCAATTGATGGGTGAGTAGGATTATGACACTTATTATCCTAGTGATCCACTCTCCTAAAATTATTTTAAACTTTTCTAAGTGTCTAAATGGTCACAAGTTAGATGGTGGTCACTGTGTGGCACCAATTTTTAGAAGATCGATGTATGAAATATGCCAAGGCAAAAAGGTTTATAGAATTATCGAAGAATAAAACACTAAAGGAAAATTTACTTGGTGAAAATCTTAAAAACTTTCATACTTAAGAAACTTCCAAAATTCATTAATAGTTTAGCTTGAGTAAAATAAACAACCAAAACATGGATAATTAGGAAAATGGTGATTTCACTAATATTAGAATGAAAATATTCATAACACGAAACCTTGTCATAAGGAATTTGGAAAATATTATCCTATTAAATATTAATGAAAACTAAGAAATGATTTCCCCATCTTGACTAGTTCTATTCAGACTAAAATGGGCCCCTATTCAATTTTTTTTTGAGAGTGGGTTATGTTGAGTGCAAGAATACCCTGATCTATTGTGTTAGTCAAGATGAATTTCCTATTGTGGAAAAAATAATCCCCCTTATTTAGATAAGTGTGTGACCCCATCTAAAATTTATTAAATCATTACTTTATTTAGGTTTCAATCACTTTCTAGTTAGCCTTAGACCTTGTGAAACATTGAACCTCTCTTCCACCTTGATATGCTAAACATTTCATGATGTTTATGATGACGAGTTTGTATTTTTTTAAGATACATAGTCTTATAGGTCTAATGATATTCTATTCCTTGCTTCTTTCTAAAAGAACAAGGATTTTTCATACTTTTAATTTGTTTTATGCTAACATTATTTTTCATAAAATTAGATTTATGTCTATTTTCCTAGAGGGTTAGTTTCGTAGAGTCCTATTCAACATTTCATAAAGCATAAATGATAGGAAAGTAAGATTTTAGTAGATTATGTGACCTTAATTTTAAATTATTAATTTATTTTAAAATCTCATAAGAGAGCCCAATGAATGGGATAGTGAGACATAGGACCTATCAAAGGTGTCAACCTCCTATACCTATCAAAAGGGTGAAACCATGAGGATCCTAACCAATGATATTGTTTAATTTTTATAAGAGTTAGTAACTTAATCCTATCATAAGTGTATGATCATTTGAGAGATTGAAAAATGATACCACTCACCAAACCTATTAAAAGTGTTAGATCTTGGGGATCCTAACCAATGAGATCGATCACCTGTCAGAGGTGTCAATATCCAAAACCTATCAAAAGTTTTAGATCCTAGGATCTATAGACCAATGATAATATTTAGTTGTTATAGGTGTTATTATCCTAGACCTATTAGAATTTTTAGATATTGGGTAAGCTTAACCAGTGAGAATATTCCATGTGTCATAATCATAAATATCATAGATAAAGTTTGAGGTATCTCAATGTACTTAGAATAGGGTATAGTAAAAATTAAAAAACAATTATAGGATTCCATATGTCACCTTACTACACCAAACAACCAATTTCAATTCTTGAACATGAAGTGTAGTACCCAGTCATGCTTAGGTAGCCTCAATTACAAACATAACTAACTAACAATAGACACATGATGTGTACTAAAGCCACCTAGGATACCAAAGGATAAATATAGACATGTACCTACCATAATTATCACATTAATTAAATTGGGAATTGAGAATCGATTGGACAATTCAAAATATATCATCACTATTGTTGCTTATACAATACACCCCATTTTCAAGCTAAAAATGGGGACCCTCTTTTTATTATTTGATCTGAATGTTACTACATCTACTCTAAAGGACCCATTTTCATCCAAATTTTCACCCTTGGAATATTGTTAAATCCTTCCATTTTTGGGGTAACATGGAGACAATCTTAGGCTATTAGTGGCATAATACGTGGATTGAATCTCTAGGTTATAGGGCTAGATCCTTGTTGACTATTTTGACCACAAGTCAAAATAAGTCAACCACCTATAGTATTAAAATTTTATATGGGTATATTATAGTATTATAGGGTGTGTCATGATCTTATTTGAGGTCATTTTATATGTCATTACCTTGGTAATATTCATCTTTAGCCCTTTATGTCATTTCATGTCACTTAGAGTCATATTTGGGATATTTATGAAGGTTTGTATAATTTCCCATGTAATAAAAAGTTTCCAAGTGTTTATCAATGTCATATATATTATTTTCTTGTTAGGCATGTTGGTCCTAACTAAAAAATTATACGTTCCTACATTAGAAAAAGAAAATATTTGAAAATGAAAGATATTTGGGTTGTTGTATGACTTATACAGGTGTTTTAGCACATTTATAAGGATTGGAAGTGACCCTTAAGATCCCTATATCTCATTTACATATTTTATCAACATTATAAGTCTTAAAATTAACCTAAAATTGTTCTTCTCCTCCATCACTCTTCTTTGCATCTAGAGATAGTCAAATAATTTTCTCATGGTATAGACAACAGGGGTTGATTAGGTCAAATGATCTTATGGGATGAAATTAAATTTTTTATAATTACAATACATGGTATTAATTAGAATATTTTTTGTTTTTTATTTATGAAACAATGATAATAAGTTGATTTCTCCTTTTTACTTGCTTATCCCCACACCCTACATGTTTCTATTTTGTTTACAATTGTCCATACAAACTAGTAGTATAAATGGTGTTTAGGAGCATGAACATCCTTTATACATGATTATTGACACATGTTTCATGTGTGGAAGTCAAAATATGGTCATGAATCATATTATATTCCTAGTAAGGAACACTATCATAGTCTATAATTAATATTTCCTTAGTAGTAGAGTTTCCTTTCTTGTTTTGGATTTCAAATCAAGGTTGATGTGGTTTTTAATCTCTCAAAACATGATTATTAGTATCTACCAAGTAATTTTAGTCTATAATGTATCTCTTGAGAGAGTGAGAAAATAATAAGGGTACACAGCCATTTTTTTGTTATCACCCACCTATAGGTAGATAAAAGGACCCCTACGTAGTCATGGTGATGTGATGAAGAGATTGAAAATTGGCAAGAGGTTCCATGAGGTGTTCATAATAAAGTATAAACAATTAAAATGGTTTTATATTGGTTCAAATAACAAATTCATCATGAACATAGTCTTGTATTACCCCTGCATAATTACATATATTATAGGTGCACCTACAGGTGCCCCACAAAAGACTAATCATGTTGGAGTGAAATGATTATAACTAGTTCAAAATATTTTAGGGTGGAAAGGATCAATTTAAAGACTTAAATAAGGTATAATATTGATTATGGGACCATCCACTATTCATATTTTTCATATCTCACCTTCACTACCCTGTGTTTTGCATATGCACATACAGGTGGCTCTAATAGATGCCTAAGTGTGTTGCATGAAGTTTTTGAAGTTTATTTGAAGGACTCATCAGGTATAAGAACATGGAGAAGGTCATATAATCAATAAGGGAATCACAAAACAAAACAAAAAAAACTTAAATCTTAGGATCCTAGTATGAGAGAGTCACATTTGGGATTAATTACCTTAATTCCTTTGAAATAGGGTCTTATCCATACTTAGTGCCATCATATAGTAGTGTAACAATAGGTTTAGATAGGTCCAAATGATTCCATCATGTAGCCTACATGTATGGCCAATGAATTTAAAAGTAACATGAATGTTTGGACAAGAAAGAGTGACATAATAAGGTTTGAAATACAAGCAATTCTTCATTGTAGTCATTCAATATTCTCAATAGTCTTTCAAGTTTTAATGACCTCACAGTCCAATAGTGGCATGATGGAGGTATAAACTACAAAAAAATGATGCCACTTGGATATATAAAACATCATTATCTCCATAGTATACAAAGAGGTGAATATAAAAGGTTTTGATATGAAAGTCATCTAAAGGTGTCCTTTTTCCCTCATAATGATCACTCATAGTTTGACTATAGAGTGAATATGTGCTACAACAAGATGGTTTAGAGGTTAATCTACCATATTCATGATGTGAAAAAGTCTAAGTGACTATGATATGGTATTTATAACTTAAATGAGAATATATACATGATACAAGGTATAAGTCATAGTGACACCCTATAGAAAACCTCATTTGTTTGAAAAGCACACCTACAATTTTCTACAGGAGGTAGTTAGGCCTAGGTTTGGAGGAGTGAATTGAGAGAGATAAAAAAAAATTGGGGGTGTTGAAATATTTTATAACACCTTGATAATTATGATGAACATGTCACATTGTGATCATCATAAGAAAATAAATCATGGAATGTTTCAACATAACAACCTATAGTCAATACACCAATGTTGCAACATAGTTATTATTACACAAAGTATACCTTAGATTTGGAGATGTAAGGGAGTGATACAAGTATGATTTACAAATTATATTTTTTTAAAAATACTCCCATGACTATATTTATCTTCTCATGACCTCAAAATGATTGGGGTGATAGAGGAAGTGCCCTCTATTCTATCTCAGATAGAGGGCACTCTTAGAAAACACACCTTACAAGTTTAATATGAGAATGATAAGGAGATGTGTTTAAGGAGTTTTAGATCATTAAAATGAGATGTTTAATGGATATTTAAACATAAAAAATCATATTTTAAACATCACATTCATATTAAAACTCTCAAAGGTGGTAATGAGTAGCTATGCACATATCAAGACTATTAGGCCTAGACCGGGCTTAAAGCCCTAAGAGGGGGGGGGTATAATACTACTTATAGGGATAGATGAGACTTTAAATAAATTTTATCACATTTATGTGGAGTTATAATGTGAATTAGATCCTTTAATTTTTATATAAATTCATGGGAAAGTAATTTTATAGCTTAAGAACAACTTAGGGTACACATAATGCAAAGAAGGGCTCAAGAGGCCATCTTAAGACACTCACACTAGTACAAACACTTAGTATTGAGGTACAAGGAGTTTGGAGATATTTAATAGGGTCCTAAACATGATTATAGTGGATTTTTTTTGAGGTTCCAATGTTAAGATTTTATGAATAATGCTTAAGAGTCAAAACTACTCAAAACCCTTGCTCATGACCTGATGCAAAAGATACGGAAGAAGATGCACCTAGATGAGCTAGTTTCATCTGGTAAGTGGTTTTTGATTTTAGATAACTACCTTAGTCTCCTTCCCATCATTTTGGATATCACCCTACTTGAATGAATAGGGTATAAAACATGTTTTCTTTATAAATTTTGATAGTTTTGTAGGTACAAGGGATTATTTAAAGATGAGGATCACATTTGGAGATCAAGTGGAACCTAATATAATACCTTATGCTCATATCTTATTTCAAATAAACATACAAGTACATCTTTAAGCTGCTTCACTTTAGGCAATTTTTGAAAGACAATGAGCAAGAAAGGTGATCACCAAGTGAGAAGGTGATAATTTTAATTAAGAGGCCTTTTAAGGTTTGCTTGATGGATTTAGGGATAAGATGATAAGTGTGAGGAATGAGTGAAAGAAATATAATGGTGATTGAAAGTAGTGAGAAGATTTATCCAGAAGAATACTAATAATTAGGGACCATATAATGCATGTTAAAGCTCATTCTTGACCCCCCCGCCCATCATAGTGAACATGTGTCAGGTCTCCCTAGTCTAATTTAGAGTGCTCAATAAAGGCTAAATGATGAAGGCAATTTTGAAAAAGGTGATTGAATGGTCCTACACTAATTTTAAGGAGCTTTCATGTCTTGGAGGGACATTTATCCAAAGATACCTTTCATGGTATTTTCATACTATACTTCTCTATAACATAACTAATTCTCATGCCTTAACAAGTGGCATTGTGACCCTTGATCTCCAATTTTTTCTCTCCTTTCTCACATTTTATAAATTTTAGCCATTTCGGATCTTGTATTCTAATTCCACACATAATATGGCGATGTCTTATTATTTTGATGTTATAATTTTCATTTTAGTAATACATTAAATCTATTTTTCATTTCATAAAAATCTTGCCTAAGTGTGTGAAGTGATGTATGGTGAGGTCTAGTGATAAGCTTATATCCTTGTTTCTCTTTATCCTTTCATGTTTGGTCCAAGAAGTTCTCATTATAATAGGTCATATGGAGTGTAACTAGTGTTTTTGGCTTCCTTAAAGTGAATAAGCTCCACTAGAGTCTAAATATAACCTTTGGTCCACTTACCTTGAGTAGTATCATGCAAATAACCTCTCTATTGAAATATTAATATTAGAGTATTTTATGACTTTAAAGTTAGTGTTGTATGTTATTTTTCTTAGTGTAAGAGTAAAATATCATAGTGGAGATAATTATGGTGTATCACCCCTTAAAATAGTTTTGTTTCATGCATATTTCTACCCCTTTTCATACAAATATTTAGTTAATGTAGGTGATAAGCACTTAAAGGCAAATCTAAGGAGATAACCCTTAAACCTAGAGGTTTACCTCTACTATAGGTAACCCACAAGCCTAGAGGTATTCTAATGTTGCCCAAATCTTAGAGTAAGATTTAAAAATATCCTTTAGGATGTGATATTTGGTGTTAATATTTATGGCATACTCAATGGGACCATTATTTTGAAGACTTGTCAATATGAATGTTGGTGTTGACAACATCATCTACATATGGTGTGCTACTCAACATTTGGTGACTCCATTCAAGGTAAAATCTATCTATAGACCATTATTTTGTCATATATTTGTGCTCATACTTCATGATCCTTACTATATCATCTTATTTTATAGTTTTCAATCCTATTAATCCACCTCTTCAACCTAAACTTCCTCTTGAAGTTTAACACCATTGGCCTATTATGCCCTTTAAAGAGCAAGAGGATTTTGATACCTAATAAGACTAAGATAGTGAGGAAAAACTTGAAGAGAAAATTTCTAGTCCAAATGACTTCCTAGATTTAACACTAAAAACCCAATCCATATATAATGCCATTCCCCCTAATGCTACAAAGAGTGTTCCTACATTCAATAGTGAAGGTCATGTCACTCCTAGTGAGCATATTAGGGATATATCAAAATTTTGTAGTTTTCAAAATGTCATTGAGGTCAATATTGCCATTATAATCCTTTCCATATCTATTATAGGTAAAGTACTTAACTGGTATAAGAATTTAATTAGTGGTTGTATCACAACTTAGGATGATTTGGGAGTGTTTCTAACATCAAGATTTGAGGATAAGAGTGATCACACTTCACTCATTCACCAACTCAATATAATTCAAAGATATCCCAAGGAGATAATGCATGATTTTAATGAGATATTCAAAAGGACCTGGTAGAGGTTCCCCCTCCCATGAGACCACCTACTATCTTTGTGTTTCCTACATTCTTGAGGGCCATTGACATTGACATAGCCATCATGATATAATACATGGGTGGTTTCACCTTACTTGAGGCATATGAATTTACCATTAGAGATGAGAATGGCCTCATAAAATATGGGAAGTTGCCTCCAAATGTGCCTATGCTTATACTACCAAATACTTATGTTGATGCTATGAGTGTTACTCAAGTTCCTAATGTAAATGCCAAGTCAAGGACTACTCTTAAGAAGTTAGAAGAGATAATTGACTAGAAGGAAAGATATCAAGCCTTAAAAGCCAAAAATATTAAACATAATCTTCATCAAGGTTCTCATCAAAATAATTACCCCTATCATCAATAATATAGTCAATAATATGGGTAAGGGAGAGGCTAAGGGTAGCCTAACTTTAATAATATTGACAATACATACAACCCAGCCTCTACTTCCAACATAAGAAAAATGGTAACGACACATATTAATATAATCCAGGGGGAATAATGGAAATAAGGTCAATTCATGGATGTAAATTAAGGTGGAGAGAAATATCTAGTTGCTAAAGGAGGATTCATTCCTCTACGATCAATAGAAGATGAAGTCCTAATGAAAGAAAGTGAAGGGTGGTAACTTCAAAGAATAATTTTTGTATAAAATCATAAATGCATACTATTTATGAATTAATCCTAGATCAGATAAGATAGATCAGATCTACGCTTCTAATTTGGATACACTTGTTAAGTGGGATCATGACCAATATGGGGATCTGCTAACCCCAATTAAGGGATCACTTGTATCACTTGTCATAACATATCATGCTAGGAAGGGTTTTAAAGCCTACAGTATAACACAATCACACAATAACCCTAATGGAATATTAAGGTTTAAAATGTTTAATCTATTATAATAATAAGAAATCAAAATCTAATATAGTGCACACCAAATCTTGTGGCACAAAGTGAGGGTTAAAAACAATAAAATAAATAACTAAACTAAACATGCATTAGAAGACATATACTCACGTCAATGTATATGGAATCCTCAATACATGGAGAGAAGAATAAAAATGTATTTTATATTTACTCTTACAAAGGAGAAGTAAATTTAGGAATACTTACCTTTGAAGATGAACCCACTGAGCCTTAATCTCTCCCTTGGCCAAGGTGTTTCGCTGGAGATTGTTGTGGTATGTAAGGATAACCAAGATAAATCATATCTAGGACAAATAACCTATATAAGCATCTAAAATACTTATCTAAAAGATAAGATCCATATATATAAATAAATTATGGAACCCTAAGATTTATTCCTCAATTAGAATGGTCACTAAGTAGATGTTCATTCATACTTCTTTGCTAATAATTCTTATCTTATGAAATGGTGTGAAATGACCTTGTATATATAAGTGGATCTTTCCTTGAATCCTCCTGAGAATGTCAGATATGTAGGGATGATGAAGTTGACCCAGTGTGTTTTTGGTGAAAATTTACTTGGTTTATGCTAGGTCAACTGAAAGGCTAACAAACCAAGAAAGTAAAGAATACCCCTAAACTGCACTAGGTAAACCCAGTCGGCCCAATACAATTGATATTCAAAAAATATGTTAAGGAAATAAAATGAGGATGAAAAGAGGAAAAATAAGGGAAGAGGTAAGACTAAGAATAATAATCGTAGGGTAAATGGTTTTAGGAGACAAGTGTGTAGATGGCAAGTAGCAAAAGAAACAATAATCGTACGAAGCACTGATGGTCTGCCCACCCCTTTTTGGTGTACCCCTTAAGGCATGAACTTAGAGAGATTGATACTTGATAAGTTACTATAAGATGTAAAGTGTCAGTAATTAGTAAAATTTTGAAAATATTATGTGTATACATATGCCCCACTCAAAGCTTATCACATGTCATGTAAGTGCAACACAAGATGGTGCTTTGAGATAAAACATGATAACACACAAAGTTGATGCTAAGTAAAGTGTAGTAAGTAATAAATAATATAAATGAAAGAACTAAATTGAGAAATACATACCTTTAACTTACTTTAGTGTTGTAGATAAAGAAGTAGACTATAAGAAATAGGAAGGTGTCCAATATAGAGAACACTAGATGAACCTATAGAAGTTAGTGCAAAAAATAGCCAAAAATAAAAAATAGAAGATATGAATATGATAGTGTAAAATAATCTCTATGTCATCATGAATCTAACACATTTTATGATTTGTAAAATGGATGAGTAGAAACAAAGATAGAAGAAAAACAAGAAATCTATAAGACAATAATTGAAAGATTTGCATTTTGAAAAAGTGGTTTTAAAAAGGGGAAAAGAGTAGTAATTTGCTATTTTAACTTGTGAGAGAGGGGGAAAAGATATCTAAAGAGAAAACTAGCTAGGATGGTGAGGAGATGACATGATAAACAAGGAGAAGCTCTAGAGGTGACAACAGGTGCACTATAGGTATGCAACTAAGAATCTCAAACTAGTTTTTGAAATTTGTATTAAATTAAGTAAATTTTCAATAATTTTGAATTTTAAGCATTTCTAGATGTCAAAATGATGAAAAATTATATTCTAGTAATAGTAAATAGGATTACAGGAAATGGGTTTCAAGGATTTAGGCAAAAAGTAAGAAAATTACACTTTTTTAGGAAAATGCAAGGGATCAACAAGGAAAAAGCACTTGGTCAACCTAGTCAACCTAGTAGGCTAGAAAATAGGTAGAATCCACATTGTTGACCCAGTAGGTATGGGTCAACCTTATACATTCTACATGCTAAAAGCTTAGTTTGGAGTTTCTAGGTGGTTTATAAAGGCAAGAATGGAAACTCAACACTAGGGAGGGAAAAATAAAGGGGTTGACTCAGATTATTGAGTCAACCAAGCAAAAATATAGGAAAATTTTGGTCAAACTAGTTTGACCAAAGAGCTAAAAATATATAAAAAGTGTGAAAAGGGATAAAAGAGGGATAGAATGGCCTAAAATGACCAAGTAAGGTCAAGAAGGATCGAGAAGGATAAAAATTATTAAAATAAGGTAATGTAGGCTTATTTTTGCTTTAGAAATGAAAAGAAAAAAATGTATTTAAAAATGTATTATGACTATACATGACATGGAGGAACTGATAAATCCTTTGTTGTTTCATGGGTGCATGGATGACAAAGATTTTGATGACTTGTGGATGTAGCATGGTTACTAAATTTGTTAGATAGGCTATCAAATGGAGATAGGGATAGACTAGGATCCATAGGTCTAGGTGAGATAACAAAGATGTGTTGGATCCCCCTCAGTGTTGACATGTTAGTCGTGTTCCTCAATTGTTTAGAATGATTGACTAACACCTTTAGATGGGAGGTAGATGCAGATATAGTAGAGGTGGATATCATGCTAGAGGACGTCCATGCAATCTTGGGGCTACCTATAGTAGGACCATATTTGATCATAGGGATACCAAATATTCTAAAGGAGAGGAGAGCCTTAGCCATGTAGGATATAAGCTCAGAGATGATACTACCAGGTAGGAGGTTGAACATGTTTGATGTTTATAAATCATAGATTATATATATATATATATATATATATATATATATATATATGAAAGGTTATGATAGGCCTTATGACATAATGGGTGTTATGTCACAAATTAGATGACAAGGTACCACTATTCGTGGTAGCCTTGAGTAGGATAATACTGGAGGATCAAGTGTTATATGACCTAGGTTTAGTCATTTAGGTCCATCTTGTACATGATATGTATGAGATGTTAGTTAGAGGGTAGAGGACTATGGGGTTGATCATATTATTGATAGCTTGGATATATGAGAGGTTTTTTATGTATCGATTAGCTAGGTTACCCTATGCAGTCAATGATAGGTCACCTAGATTGTGGAAATGGAGGGAAAAATAGGTAGCATGGGTTGTGCCCCATGTGTCAATATTGTAGTTAGTGAGACATGCATACATAATATGGTATCCATATGAGCACATAACAACTACATGGGTGAATTGGCACATAGTTACACTAGCGATAGAGATGATAGAGGTGATTAGACACTAATTTTGGTGGAGAGATCCATATCTAGTGATAAAGGTTTTAGGATAGATGGGCCCACCTCATCCATCAATAATGATAATGATGCTTAAGTAGTGGGCTTGGCATGTGATGGATCCATAAGGGAGGAGAGGACTCAAACTACTAGTAATGAGGTCTACACTGAGGCCATGTTAAGAGTGACCATAGACTGGTCAGGCATAATGAGGAGATGATTAGGGGTTAAGGATAAAGAGGAAAAGATAATATATGTACCACTACCATCTCCACATCAAGATGATTAGTGGCCATTGAGGACACATCATCTAAAAAATCATGAGGTAGAAAAGAGAGTGGAGACTATTACCATCCTAGATGACCCCATAGGCGAGCTAGAGGAGATGATAGAAAGACCAATTAGATGCAAGTTGAGACTAGTATGAGCTATGACATCTGGGTTTAAGATAATAAGGAATCATATAGAGGAGGTGGTAGGAGGTTGTGTAGATGGGGAGACTATGTTAAGTAATGACACAAATGGCAAGATCGTAGTAGCCAAGACACAAACAAGTAAAAGATGATTAATTTTTTGCGTAAGGTTTTTTTAGATAGATATTATGAGATATGATAGTGATATAATATCTATCTTAGGGGTCCTTAGTGAGGGGAGCACTCCATGATGTCCTAGATGAGACTCTACAATTATACAACCCCATGACATTAGAGGATCTGAGTGTACTATCTACCCTAACTCAAGTGAGCTAGTTGTTGAGTTATGGAGCTAAAAGCTTCACCAATGAGCTATTGTGGAGGTTGTTGGGTTGTCACAGTAACCGACATCGATCAAAACCAATCAAAATCGGTTAGGGGTCAAATAGAATCAACAGAATTGGTCAAAACCAACTGACATCGATTAGGGGTCGGTCGACATCGGTCATCTGTAGACTGACACCAACTTCTATGCATTTCCAGAATTAGAATTGTTATTTTTAGGAGAAAAGTTAGTTTGAATGTAAAGACTAAAATTAGTCTTAAGTCTATTTTTATAATTATTGTTTGTTTCTCAATTCTATTTAAGAGACCCATGGGGTAGTATTGTAATTAGGGTGCAAGATCAAGAAGATCTGTAAGAAGTGCAAGATCAAGAAGATCTGCTAGAATATAATTCAGTAATTGAATTGGTTGTAATTGATAGAGAGAGAGAGAGAGATCTCTTGAAGGAGAATTACTGTACATTTGAGAGGTGTGAGGAGAGAGAGATTTCTTCATTGTATTTCTTTTTGGAAGAGTTTAATACAAGATTGGTTGTTTCTTGTATCTCTTATTATTTGTTGTTTCTGATTTCTAGGTACTTATTACTTCTGGTTCAATTTTGTGTTTAGTTGCTTATACAAAAGTAATCAATTATACTGTAAGATCTTGACAAGTGGTATCAGAGCTATGTGTATACATTGATAATTGGTATCAGAGCGTGTTAGTGTTTGTTGATTACAGAATTCACTCACAGGGGTTTCTGATTGAGTGGGAGCAAAGCAATGGTAGAAGAAAGTAAAATAAGAATGGAAAAATTCAATGGAAAGAATTATCAATTATGGAGGATGCAAATTGAAGATTATCTATATCAAAAAGATCTATATTTACCATTGGGTGGGGTTTCAAGTAAGCCCACAGATATGGAAGCTGAAGAATGGAATGTTCTTGATAGAAAGGCTCTTGGATCTATAAGGTTGAGCTTGGTAGCTTCTGTGATTTCCAACTTATCATAGGCAAATACATCGGTAGAGTTAATGGATACTTTGGCAAATTTATATAAAAAACCCTCAGCTTCGAATAAGGTATATCTTATGAAGTAATTATTTAATTTGCAAATGCAGGAAGGTGGTTATGTATCTAGTCATCTTAATGATTTACATACAATTGTAAATCAGTTAAATTCAGTCAAAATAGTTTTTAATGATGAAATTAAGGCTCTCTTAATCTTATGCTCTTTACTTGAAAGTTGGCATAGTTTGGTAATGGTAGTTAGTAATACTACATCTACTTCAAATATCTTGAAAGTTGATGATGTTTTTAGTGTAATCTTGAATGAAGAAATTTGTAGGAAAAGCACTGAGGAAACATTAGGTAATGCTTTAAGTGTTGAAATCAGGGGAGGGCAAAGAGAGAAGGGAAAGCAAGGGAAATCAAGGTCAAAAATGGGAAGTAAATCCAAACCTAGAAATAGAAGAATAACCTGTTGGAATTGTGGAAAGAAAGGGCATGCAAAGAAAGATTGTTGGTTGAAGGATAACAAAGAAAATCAGCATGAAGGTAATAAAGAGGCAAAAGTTGCAGGTATTGTTGCACAGGATGCTCTTACATTTTATTTGGATAATAAAGTAGAATCATGGGTTTTAGATTCTGGTGCCTCTTTCCATGCAACCCTAAATAGAGAATTTTTCAATGATTATGTCCATGGAGATTTTGGAAAAGTTTATTTAGGGGATGATGAGCCTTGTAAAAATTTTGGCAAAGGAAAAGTGCAGTTGAAATTGTAGAATGGAAACACATGGGTGTTGAAGGATTTCATACATGTACCCATCCTGAAGAGGAATCTGATTTTTGCAAGAAATTTGGGTGATGAGGGTTGCACAGTAACTCTCACAGCTAAATCTTGGAAATTTTACAAGGGTGCACTTGTATTAGCAAAAGGTAAGAGAGTAGGTACACTTTATCTATCTACTTGTATTACTAATTACTCTCCTTCTATTTTTATCTACTTCAGATGTAGATGCAAAGTTGTGGCATTGTAGGCTTGGTCACATGAGTGAGAAGGGAAAGAATGTTCTTAAGTCAAAAGGTAAGATTTCAGATTTGAAAAGCATAGATCTAGATTTCTATGACCATTGTTTTTTTGGGAAATATAAGAAAGTGAGGTTTCTCAAAACTGGGTCAACAAAGAAGAAGCACAAGTTGGAGCTTGTTCACACAGATGTGTGGGGACCAACTCAGGTAGCTTCTATTAGAGGATCACAATATTATGTTTCTTTCATTGATGATGCTACAAGAAAGGTATGGTTTTATTACATAAAGAGGAAATTTGATGTTTTTGACACATTTAAGAAATGTAAAGCTTTGGTTGAGAATGAAACAGGTTTGAGATTAAAGTGCCTTAGATCTAATAATAGTGGTGAGTACTGCAGCAATAAATTCAATAGTTACTATTTTATGAGTGGAATATGCAAGAAAAGGATGGTTCCAAGGAAACCTCAACAAAATGGAGTTGCTGAAAGGATGAATAGAACAATAATGGAGCGTGCATGAAGTATGAGGTTGCATGTTGGTTTGCCCTTACAGTTTTGGGTAGAATCTATAGATGCTACAGTTTACCTAATTAATAGAGGACCTTCTACTGCATTGGATGGTAGAATTCCATAAGAGGCTTGTATAGGTAAAAAGTTAGATCTTTCATTTCTTAGAGTTTTTGGTTCTGAAGCTTTTGTGCACATTGATAAAGAAAATAGAAAGAAGTTGGATGCTAAATCTATGCGGTGCACTTTCATTGGTTATAGTTTTGGAGATTTCAAATTCTGGTTGTAGAATTTAGAAACTAACAAAATTATTAGAAGCCGTGATGTAGTTTTCAATGAGAAGGTGATGTACAGTGATCAGCTCAAGAGGTTGAATAATTTTAAGCAGGGCAATCTTGATTTAGAAGAGGTTATGATCCAAAATGAGCTCATAGGTAAAAATTATCACTCACAGGAAAACACAAAGACTGACATTGGTCAAGTGGAAATTGATGTTGATCAGGTGGAGACCAATGTCAAACAGGTAGAAATCGACATTGATCAGAAAGAATCGACATCGATCGGGTGCAAACTGACATCAATCAGAGATGACCGGGATTGGTCACTGTCAAAAGAAAATTTGGGCAGACAACAAGCTATAAATGAGTCTCAAATACCCATGAGGAGGTCTAAAAGGGTAAGTAAACCTCCAATTCATTATTCCCCTTCTTTATACTACTTGTTGCTCACTGATGGTGGAGAACCAGAAAGTTTTGATGAGGCAATGCAGGTAGAATCTAGGAAATAATGGGAGCATGGCATGAATGAGGAAATTGATTCCTTGGAAGAGAACCATACGTGAGATTTGGTTGAGTTGCTAGTTATAAAGAAAGCACTAAAAAATAAATGGGTTTACAGGTTAAAAGAAAGAGAGAATGGACAAATGAGACATAAGGCCAAGTTGGTAGTAAAAGGATTTGCACAAAAACTAGGTATTGATTTTGGTGAAATTTTTTCTCCTGCAGTAAAGATGACTTCTATTCAGACTGTATTGTCTTTAGTTGCTATTGAGAATTTACATCTTGAGCAGCTTGATGTTAAGACAACATTTCTTCATGGAGATTTGGATGAAGAGATATATATGGATCAGCTAGAAGGTTTTGAGGTCAAAGGTAAGGAGAAACTTGTGTGTAGGTTGAAGAAAAGCTTATATGGTCTTAAGCAAGCTCCAAGACAATGGTATTTGAGGTTTAATAGGTTTATGATAGAGCATGGCTTTAGTAAATGTCAATCTAACCATTGTGTTTATTTTAACAGATTAGATAATGGTAGTTATATTATCTTGTTATTGTATGTAGATGATATGCTTATTGCAGGTTCACACATCAGGAAATTACTGAGCTTAAGGTAAAATTAGCTCACACATTTTCCATGAAAGATTTAAGAGTAGAAAAGAAAATCCTTGGCATGAGTATTAAGAGAGACAGGAAAATTCATAGTTTGATTGTCTCAAGGGGATTATGTGAATAAGGTGTTAGAGAGGTTCAATATGCAGGATGCAAAACTGGTAAGCACACCTATGGCTGAACACTTCAAGTTGAGCAAAGAACAGTGTCCTAAATCACATGATGAGGTTGAGTACATGAGTAGAGTTTTATATGCTTCAGTAGTTGGGAGCTAGATGTATGCAATGGTATGTACTAGACCTGATATTGCCCAAGCAGTGGGAGTTGTCAGCAAGTTTATGGCCAATCCAGGAAAGGAACACTGGAAAGTAGTTCAGTGGATTCTTAGATATCTGAGAGGGACCAACAATAGGAATTTATGCTATGGAGGGTCAAACACTTCTCTACATGGGTATGTATATTTGGATATGGTAGGTGACTTGGATGGTAGGAGAAGCACCACAGGATATGTGTTCACTGTTGATGGAATGGTAGTTAGCTAGATTTCAAAGTTGTAGAAGGTTGTTGCCTTGTCTACTATAGAGGCAGAATACATTGCAATCATAGAGGCTAGCAAGGAAATGATTTGGATGACTCAGTTTGGGGAAGAGTTGGGAAAGGAGCAAGAGAATTGTAGATTGTATAGTGATAGTCAAAGTACAATTCATTTGGCAAAGAATTCAGCCTTTCATTTAAGAACCAAACATATACAGCTTAGGTACCACTTCATTAGATAGGTATTGAAGGATGGACAGTTAAAGGTTGAAAAGATCCATATAGATAAGAACCCTACTGATATGTTAACAAAACCGGTAACAAAGGAGAAGTTGAATCTTCATTCAAATTTTGTTGGTCTTTAAGATTGAACTTGAAGAGGGAGAAACAAGCTAGAGATGTTTAGAGGATGTTGCTGTATAGGTACAGGTGCAACTGTTTATCTCCAAGTGGGAGATTGTTGAGTTGTGGAGCTAAAAGCTTCACCAATGAGCTATTGTGGAGGTTGTTGGGCTATCACAATAACTGACATTAGTCAAAACCAACTGACATCAGTTAGGGGTTGATCGACATCAATGGAATTGGTTAGAATCAACTGACATCAGTTAGGGGTCGACGACATCAGTCATCTGTAGACTGACACTGACTTCTGTGCATTTCTAGAATTAGAATTTCTATTTTTATGAGAATAGTTAGTTTGCATGTAAAGACTAAAATTAGTCTTGAGTTTATTTTTCTAATTATTATTTGCTTCTCAATTCTATTTAAGAGACCCATGGGGTAGTATTGTAATTAGGGTGCAAGATCAAGAAGATCTGCTAGAATACAATTCAGTAATTGAATTGGTTGTAATTGATAGAGAGAGAGAACTCTTGAAGGAGAATTACTGTACATCTGAGAGGTGTGAGGAGAGAGAGATTTCTTCATTGTATTTCATTCTAGAAGAGTTTAATACAAGATTGGTTGTTTCTTGTATCTCTTATTATTTGTTGTTTCTGATTTCTAGTTATTTATTACTTTTGGTTCAATTCTGTGTTTAGTTGCCTATACAAAAGTAATCAATTGTATTGTAAGATCCTGACACTAGTCTAGATTAATTCGAGAGGTAGCAAGGTAGATATAGTCATAGAGGGAGAGGATGCATCCACTAGTAGTGATGGTTGTTAGGGAGATATAGGCATGGAAATCCCTAATAGATGAGAGAGATACACATCTAGCTCTAATAGCATAGAAGATAGAGATCCAAACCTAGTTGATGAAGTCACAAATGTGGGTATCACACCTATAGGGATAGGTAGAGGAGCTGAGATATTGAATATCCTCCTTATAGTGTATCATTTAGAGGAGTTAAACCAAGGCCTCATCAGGCAACATAGCTAGGCCACAAGATAGATAGGATGGGACCCAACCATAGAGTTGGGGCATTGTATAGGGTCACATTATTTTGTATTAAAATTATGAGATATATATATATTATTTTGGCATATTGATTTTAGATGTGTATGTTGTCATTATGGGTTAATTTTGGTTCTTCATTATGATTAAGGTTGTGGATGCTTAGGATATATTTGTTTCTAGCACATGTATTTAACTTTACTGTATATGATATAGGAAATAAATGAGATATGTTTTCTTTTCTAGCATTATGAAAAACACATGTCTGGTTAAAAATAAATAGGCAAAAGGACTTGGAAAAATATAATCAATCAATAAAATGCATTACACACTATTTTAAGATAGGAAATGTGTAATAACAAGAAATGACTAATTATAAAGAACCAAGAAAATGGCAAAACAAGATGGTAAACATGAATTTGTTTTCAAACCAATGTGAAATATTTTTGTATCAAATTAAAACAAGTAAAATCATACTAAATATCACATTGGGAAGTATGAAAAATAAAGTAATAAAAGGGAAGGTATGTAAAAGGGTGTAAATGGTAATAAAAACAAAGTAATTAAGTCAATAAATCATACTAAATCATGTTCGGAAGTATGAAAAAAAAATTATAAAATATTGGTCTTAAATTGGTCATACCAATTCAAGATAGGAAGTATGAAAAATTCAAGAAAAATGGTTGAAATATTACATGCACTCAAAAAATAAAAAGATGAAAGAAAAATTAATTAAGCGTAAAACATACCAAATTTTAAGATGGGAAGCATGTAAAATGATGTGTAACTTCATAATCTATCGAATCTTATCTCAAATTTGACACATGTAATTATGATGGTAACTTGGGTATTAGAAAATTTTGTGATGAGGGTTAGGTCCTATCATTAGTATTACGCTACAAATCGATGAAGAGAACACCATTGGGGTGGAATAAATAATAAAATATAGTAATCAAGGATGTTGGAAATAGGAAGGATAGGTGGTAATTTATGAGGATGGTTGGGTCTTATCTGTGGTCGTGCAAAGAAACTCATAAATGAAATCCCAAGGGGAGGGGGTGATCAATACACCAAACAAAATATCTCAAGAGGAAATATAAGGAATATTAGGTGTAAAAAAAGGAGTGTACAAATCAAGACTTAGGCATCTTATGATAAGGCTTTAGGAGGCAAGAGGCATACTAAGGACATGAAAAGACACTAAGTGACTAGTGGTCATCTATGTATAAAGGAAACCTGCTCGCTATAGACACAAAGCTTTATAGGAAAATAAGTGTGCTACTAAGATCAACTCAAGAAGGTATATTGGTACCAAAAATGAAAAAATGGACCTACCTTCCCATGATGTGCTCCCCACTCTTTAAGACCCCTTACAGATTCATTGGTATACTATGAAGATTGGGTACTTGCGTGAAAAAGTAGGTAGCACTAAGATATTTTTTTATTATCCTCTTCTAATCTACTAGCCTACCATACCATAAAGGACCTTGGATCTAACATGAGGCCAACTATGGAGTTTGAGATTCAACTAGAAGAAGGATATGTGCTTTGAATGATGTCTTTTAGTGTGATTAAACTTTTAAGAATAATTTTTTCTTTTAATATAATTACCTTTTATTTAAATGATTTGGATTTTAAATTTCTTTTGAAATATTTTTAAGATTATTCCTCCATATGGATTTTGAATGACAAATCATGAGAGAGATAGTGATACACATAAATTAACTATAGGCTAAGGATAAAGGAAGCTAAGTCATGAAAGACAAAGACTAACTAGGATAATTAGGCTTCATAATGAACTAGTATGTGATCTCAAGTCTCAATCGTGTATATGCTTAGTTTGAAAAAAAATAAAGAGGGATAAAGAAGATCCAAAGTGGACTGATAAAATGAGATAGATTATTTTTATAACTAATCACATGGTAAATAGATATAATAACCAAGGGGAATAGGGTAAGTATAACCAAATCACCAAGAAAAATTATCTGCGAAAATAAAGGATAATAAATTTAAATAGTCATAAATATAAAAGAAGAGAGTTTTGAGAAAAACTCCAAGGAAAAAGGGAAAGGAAAGCAATGATAAAGAAAAGATAATCATATGAAAAATAAATGATAATATAAGTAATATATGATACAACAAGTAAGAAATCATGATATAAGATAAGCAAAAATTTGACATAGTGTCAAATGATATAATAAATAAAAATAAGATTAGAGCACATGTCCAATCCAAATATAAATGTGAAAGAACCATGCATGTGATCATAAATACTAGTGAATATATCCACATACAATATCCAATACATTAGATTAATCTCTATGAAGTTGTAATCAAAATGTTACTAAGGTTTTATAAATCTTCAATGAATACTAGACAAATACTTCTTTTTTGATCTCCTCAACTAAAAAAGTAAGAATGCATGGAAATAAGATCTATGGGAGAAGAAGGAATCACTAGTGGAGAAGGATTCATAGCTAAAGGACTCATGGGTGGAGAATAATCCATAGATGAGGGACTCACGGGTGGAGAAGGATCCATAGGTAAAGGGATCATAGGTGGAGGCACAAAAGGGACCATAGAAGGTGATGGAATCACTAGAGGTAGAGCCATGGGGGAAGAAGGAGGATCCTTATTATAGGAATGACCTATGGTAGGAGTGGTGAAATGTTATAAGAATGGTTATAAGGTGATCTTTGAGATGTTATTATAAGATGCAACAATGATCACTATAATTGGTGTCGCATCGATGCCATAAATAATATACCTCACCATACTTGGGAAATATTCAATAAATACCTTTGGGGGAGGTATAGATTTTTATTATGATAGGGAAGAAGGATGCAAGGTATCAATATATTATTTCAACTTGCGACAATGGGTGGAAAATAAGTTATCTATCCCATAGAAGTGACATATATGCTTGTGAGTGGTTTTATTAGAAGCACTCACTAAAAAAGGTAAAATGGGAGTAAATTAAGTTGAATAAAACTCATTATCCCATTATTGGATAGAGGAGCCATCTTAGGTAAAGGAATCAAGCCATCACTAAGGGAAGGTGATGATGAGGAAGGAATAGAATTAGGCTCCATGGAAGGAGTGATAGTATCAAAAACAAGAGTAGGCTCAACAATAGTAGGAGTGGAAACAAGATCAACTATAGTGGTCATGGGAAGAGGCTCAACTATATAAGTCTCTACTAAGGGAGGAGTGGGATCTACATAAGGTTTGAGGAGGGTTTCACTAACCTTAGTGGTATACTAATGATGAGAGTTATATAACCTAAAAATGTGGTAAGGCATGGTCATAGCACAATCCATGAGCATATTCCTATGTGGTTCACTATAAATTGGAGGTGTCAATGTCATCTGTACCCTATGATAAGGGGAACAATGTAAAAATTAAGAACTATAAGTGAAGGAAAATTATGACATGTATGAAAAGACTCAAGTAAAGAAGAATGATAATAGAGAATCTCAACATCACAAGCTTGGACAAGACTACCTAATAATGGATAATTTTAATGAATAACCATCATCATAATCTATGATATGAATATCAATGACATAGGTAGGGATAAACTTATCATCTGATTACGCATGGTGAATATAATTCCTAGTCATAGTTAAGACTACAAGAATGTCATTGTAAGGAGGTTTGTGAGAAAGAGGCTATAAAGAAGTAGGAATCTGGGAGATGAGATGAGGTGAGAGATTAGAAGTTTTGATCTTTAAATTAATCTCAACAAGCTCATCATAATCATAATCTAAAAGGTTAGGAAAAATGTTACCAATGAGCTAAGGACACCCATTGTAATCATAGGTTAAATTAATAAGAAAATTGAGATGCCGAGACTCACAAAATAAAACACTTGGTAAAGGTTCAAGAGTAGGAATCTTGAAGACACCATTATCTTAGAATTTTTCAAAATTATAAGGGTTTGTATCACATTTAACCCTATAAACGGCTCTATTATGAGGGGATTAAATGCATTGGAAAATAGAAGAAGCAATAGCTCTCATGTGGTGAGTTCACAGCCTACCAAGCAAGATGTTATATGAAAGGGTAAAGTTAAATATCATCACCTTCACATGAATAGTGACAAGTGAAATGGTAATGGTAAGCCACACACAACCTAGAGGAGGCATTTAATTTCTATCGTATCCTTGACATGTTCTATGTGTAGACTTAACATTGTATTTAGAATATCTAAGAGTCTTAATAAATCAAGAGAAGCAACACATGTGTCAAAACCCTCATCAATCAAGACATTATTAACTTGTATATCATTAATTTGGATGCTAATAAATAAGGGAGGGTCATCTATATGAAGCAAAATATCATCAAGAATCATAGAAGCTATGGGAATTTTTAGAGAAAGAGAAGTGTCTATGGTATCATCAACATGTATATACATCTCTTCACACTGTTACAAAATACTATCTTTGGAACCAAATCAAGCTACCTCCAATCATGCTAGGGGAGGATGAGGGACATTTATCTTGAATAGGACTTGAATGAGATAGTTTATATGATCCAAGGAAGTCTTCATGAGTTAAATAAATGGAATTTAGGATGGAAGATTATTGAGTTACATAATGGGATCCCACTCATCATATTCCATAATAAGGGTGTTAGATATAGGTACATAATGGTTAAATAGGTCCTTGAATGGAGGAGTTGAAGAGAATTATAATTTTTATTGGTAAGAATAAGAAAAAGCTTTAGAACCAAGTTGTAAATCATGTTGAGATGATTAACTAATTGGTTCAAGATGATTTTGAGAAATGGAAGAAGTGTTTGAATAAGCTTGATTATCATTAGTATTGGAAGATGATGTAAGAGTGGTAGAAATATGATGAAATGTGTTATCCAAGGGATAATCATAAATTATAATATCAAAAGTGATAAGATCTTATTTCCCTAACTCATTTAGATGAGTTAGAGAAGAATCCTAGATAACACGATGTGTCTTATGTAAAGGATGAGTGTAGATAGGTTGGGAATCAATGAAATATACCACCCTTCACATATTAGTCATGATAACCACATTTTATTTATTACTTGGTTCAACAAGACTTTCTATGTTATTGGTGGAAGGGGTGGGTTTGGCTTGAGTGTCTTGAATCTATTGATGATTAGGTAAAGGATATTTGTAGATAGCTAAATGAGGATTTACTTAGTTGAAGGCTTGAGTTTTGTCATTTGATTTATAGTCCTTGAAAGTAATATTATAGGATTATTGACACTTATGGATAATGGAATCATGATCAAAATTAGGTCCAAGAAAAATATCCATAGCTAAATTATGAATTTGTCTACAAGTCTCATGAGAATGACCCTAACTAGCATGAAACCAACAAAACTTATTAGGATCATACCAGGATTTCATAGGATGAGTAGGATCAAGTTATCATGGAAGAGGCCTAAGTAGATGCTTAAGAAGTTCAAATGAGGATAAAGGTTTGTGAACATTGATGTTATTTGGTGAAGAGAAATAAGGATTAGTATATTTCTAAGAAGAAAGATCTGGTTCTGAAGAAGGATTAGGAACAATAACTTGAATATTGTGAATGGTGTCATAAGAATTAGTAACACCATCATTGGTGATATTGTGGTTTTTATTCTTAAGTAATAAATGAGGACCCATTAAAGGTTAGGGTGGCTCAAATTGATGCATTAGGAAATCTTGTCTTTTAGCTTAGTCAATAGACTCCTCCAAAGTACACGAAGAGAGAGTACAAACTTGATATAAAAATTTAGGAAAGGGGGTATTTGTAAAGAGATGAAAAAGATTATAATCTACCATGTTATGTTCAAATTTATTTGACAATGTCTTCCATCTCTTAACAAAGGCCTATGTAGTTTCATTCTCATGTTTTTTTTCAATTAATGAAATGGGCCAAAGTGTTTTTAGGAAGATCATTAGTTTTAAATTATTGCACTAAAGAATTTACTAAGTCCTCCAAACTAGAAATGGAATGATCTCTAAGTTGATTTTACCAATCTAAGGAATCAACTGTGAGGGTTTTAGTTAGGATCCTGATAGTGTTAAAAGTATTTAATTTGATCCAATCCTTGTAAATATTTCCAAATGTTTTGAGGTGAAGGGTAGGATCTATTGACCCATTATAATAAATTTTAGGTGTTATACCTCTTATATCAATGTTGTAAAATTGAGTAGTGAGAGGTTAATTTGGTAGATGTTTACTTGTTGTTATACCTCTTATATCAATTTTAGAAAATTGAGTAGTGAGAGGTTAATTTTGTAGATGTTTAATGGTTATATTGACTAAAGGAGGTTGAGGAATGATATTGACTTGAGAATATCAAAAAGGAAGAGGGGGAACATTTTGGTTATGTGTACCCCAAGCCATTAGTTATAGATAAGATTGAAGGTTAAAGAGGTGGTTTTGTATTATCATCATTTGATTTATGTTATGAGATTGAAAGGTACTCATTTGATTGAGAGTTTGAAACAAAATTTGATGTGTTTGATTAAAAGTAGAATCATTGGAATTGGTATTTGTGTTTGTATTAGTGTCTTGGGTACCACTATTAGCATTGATACGAGCTTGAGAAGAATTTTGAGAATTTGAGGCACTAGTGGTAAAATTTGCTTATGAAGCAACAGATGGATTAGTAAATGGTTAAGAGGAAGAAGCACTAGAAACATGATTGCATTGGGTATCACTCAATGAAATAGTGGAAGGATTAATGATGGTGGACCCTATGAGATGCCCACTAGATGTAAAACCTACCATGTTAGTTGAGATACTAGGTATGGAGGTAGAAGAGGTTAAATGAGAAGATGTCATGGCATAAGAAGGAATTGAAATTAAAGTAAGTGGTTGAGAACTAAAGAAAGTGGTTCCTCAAAATATTGTTGAAAATGTAGGAGTGGTTGAATAAGGTTCTTCAGTTTGACCACTAATCATGAGGTTATAAATGGTATAAGGATCCTTTCCTCTATATTGAAGAAATTTAGAAATAAAGAGAAGCATTTTGGGAGTATAATTTAACTCAGGTTGGTTTTCTAATGAGAAAAGAGGATTATTTTATGAAAAGGTATGAGGAGGACTCCCATAGTTCATTGTGCAAGTAGAAATATGAACATTACTAGCATCTAAAAGAAGAACCCTACTCTATCTATGGGAGAATCTATTAAGATTAGTAAATTTCATCATGTCTATTGACTATAGTTCAATATCATTATCTAATAAAAAGTCCATGATGAAGGGAAAAGAAGATAGATAAGAAATAAAAGGTCAAAAAGAGGTGACTAAAACTATACAAGGTTGACTAGGTTGATCTAGTATAGAAATAGGGACTATAAAACATATAGGGTCAACTAGGTTGATCCAGTATAGTGTAAGGAAGGCAAAAAAAACATTGGGTTGATTGGGTCAATCCAGTATAGAAAATGAGGAAATTAATAAGCCTAAAAATATATTTCAAAATTAAATAAGCTAACTTTTCAAGTAATGAAAAGTAGTAAGTATTGAAAGGAAATAGACAACCAATTGGATTAACGCTAGCCAATCCAAGTGAAACACACGAAATAAAATCCTACACCAACACTGGTCAATGCATGGTTTTATGCACACAATTCATCAAAGAGGAAGAAAAAAACTTAAAAAATAAAGATAACTAATTGTTCAACCTTATTTCTTATTAGATTATTAAGATGTGATTTTTAATGTGATGGGAAGTTGGCATAATAAAGGTACTAGATAGCAATCTAAGGATAGTTTCAGGTAGTTTAGGTTGAAAGGGATTATAGTGGAAATGATATATGATTCGTATTGGGGCCTACCCCCTTAATTCACACACCACAATGATAAGGGTGTCAAGTGCTTAGCCAAAATATACCATTAACCATGCTTTATACTTGACCAAAGCATCAAGTCAAATTCTCCATTGGTGATGAAATCCAAGTAGGTTGGCCTAAGGTAAACAAGATGTTAAAGTGATTGTTTATGTTTTTATTATTTGGTCATGTGTGTATAAAATAGAAATAGTGAAATAGTGAAATTAATTAAAAATTCTCCTGATAAGCTATGTGAACTATTCTAAGTATGCAAACAACAAGAAAAGAAATGTGTGAGTTAATTCCTAATAGATATAAGGTTAATTACAACTTTGAAACAAGGTATAGTGTGAACACTATATGTAAAAAATATAAAATAGGGTCGAACCTTTACTATGAAATCAAGGTTTAAAAATGAAATGGGTTGGCAGTGTCGATCCAATTATTTTAGATAGAACACATAACAAAGAATTGGGTCGGTAGTGTCAATCCAGTTGAATATGTAAGGGAAATTTTGAATATTACAAACTATGAAAAGAAAGATAGAAAAGAGAGAAATAGAATAATTAGAAAGGAACCTTGGTGGATCAAAGATGTAATGAAGAAGATTGTTGGTCTAAAACCTAGAAGTATACTTTCGAAACCTACAAACTAGGTTGACATTATTGATCAAGCTATATAAGAACCTACTGAAAAGGTATTGAAACTATAAGGGGTAAATTGGGTAGACTTAGTAAGCTGACATGGGTGTCTAAAAGGTTAAAAACTTATATTAGGTTGATTGGGTCAATCCAATTGTCTGTTCCTATAACCTACACACAAAGATAAAAAGTTGGGTTGATAGAATCAAGCTAGAATGTCAAAATATATGATAAAAATTATGATAAAAATAAATAAAATAAATGAAGGTAAAATTGAAAAAATACTATAAGGTTTAGTTCACATTGGGTTCACTAGAATGTATGTAATTAGAAATTCATCATGTTTATCAATTAATCCTATATCAGATAAGATAGATCACACCTACACTTCTCATTGGGATACACTTGTTAAGTAGGAACATGATCAATATAGGGATTTAATACACCCAATTAGGGGATAAATTATATCACTTATTGTTGACCAATTTTTCCCATAGGCAAAATTGTGGTCACCTCCTCCCCTTGCTATTCAAAAACAATCATTTTGGGGTTACACAAGTTCATGCCAGTGGTTTTCTGCTTGGTTCAACGTGATTGGTTCAGTCATTTGGTTCAACGGGTTGGTTTATCAAAATTTGTTTTATCTTATTCAAAGTCCAATAGCCTTGTTCCATCTCAGTTTAGTGCTTTGGTTCATCGGCCTATCACTTAAGTCCATTGGCTTGGTTCATTGGTTCAGTGCCTAGTTCATTGGTTTTCTACGTGGCCGAAGGGCAGTCCAAGTCAAATGCCCTATCGAAGGGCCAACGCATCAAAAGGGAATTTAGGATCAGCTTAAAAAAGAAAAGGCAAGGGGCAGATGGAATTTTTAGGAAATTTTAGTAGACAAAAGCCTATGGGAAACATAGTGAATAAACCCGGGACATTTCTGTGGACTTTTTGTCTGTGGGAAATGTCTGAAGACAAAAGTCCACGAAAAACATATAAAGGCCCAGCAGATAGTACAAGGAAAATAACACCCACCAAAGGCCCCCGAAGGGTAGATGCCCTTGTGGGGGACTCTCAGCCCAAGCAAAGGGGACTTTTCCAAAGGCTAGAGGGAAGATGCCAGGAAAATAACAAAGGAAAGAGTGCCCAGGAAGGTGCTAAGGAAAAGCAAGCCATAGAGAAGCCAACAGGGATGAGGACATCCTAGGAGCCGTCAAAGTTAGTAGAGTGAGGTGGTAGTTTGTGTTCAAAATAAAGAAAGTGCTAATTAGAAGGAGCTCAAAATGCAGTGACTCGCCAAGATGTTCGACCCAGGGGCCGAATGAGCTAGATAAGACAAAATGGAAAAGAGACAAAGTGACAAGCATGGTTCCAGCAGGTCCCTTCTATAAGGATGACATTGGCAATAGTGTTTTCTTCTTCCCAATGAGGGATGCAATAGCCCAATTACAAGCAAAGAGTGCCAAAATGAGCCTCTTGTTTTTTTCGATATAACATTGCGAATTGGTCATTTTGTAATAATCTTTTCACAATTTTATAAGGCGCAGCCTTGCTAAAATTTCCACCTGAATCAAATAAAAGCAATTTTTTACCTCTTATTCAATTTGTGTATGTCCTAAGTATTTGATTTGTGTTCAGTCATTATCTTTTGATGCTCTCACAGGTTCAACACCAACACACCAGTTATCTATAAAGTACCATTATCAGTAGCTGACAGGAGAAGAGCTCCATTTGGAAGTATAGGACAGAGGAAGTAATTTATAGTATGTATTTCATAGCATCTTGGTGAGTCCCTATTTTTGTGTTTTCATAAGAACCTTCCTATCATTTTCTAGTAGCCTAGTCTTTTTACCAAGTCTGAATGTATGTATGTTGTTTTGTTTGATCCTGAGTGTGGATGTGAGAAGGTCATTTCATTTTGGTGTACCACCTCTTTAGAGTAGGCTTGTTTTCCTTCATTCTCTTTTCCCTTTTCATCCCCCTATTACACACACACACACACACACACACACACACACACACACACACACACACACACACACACACACACACACACACACACACACACCTATATTTTGCACTTGCTGGAACAAACAATGATACATCAAAGGGAGCTAGCCCTTACTTAGAGATTCTCCCCTCCAGCTTCACCAATCCCACAGGTGAGAGGGGAGTTTCTATGTTGCAAGGAGAAGGTAGGAGTTTGACCTCCTTGCCTTGGGTGCAATTTCCTACATCAATAGTTCTGGCACACCTGGTGGGACACAATTTTACAATACAATAAAGTCTCAAGATTGATGCTGGTCCTGTCACAATAAATCAAAGTTTTTAGCATCTGATGACTCCAAGTTAAATCTACTGGTTAATTAGCCTGGTGCCATCAAAAATCATTTCTTTTATGTATATTTCCTTTGCTCAAAATCATGGGTCTTGTTTTCCTTCACATGAATATAATCAGGCTCTAGATATTTATACAATCCCCTCAAGTAGCTCTCCTAGTTTCCCTACAATGATAAGGGAAGTGGCCTTGGAATTAGAGATTAATAGGCTAGAATAGTAGTACAGATATCAGCATGAGCTGATGTATAATGAGGAATGTTTATTTAGGCAAGTGCAGGACTTGCAACCCATTGTGGAGGAGGCAACAAAATGGAGACATCCATTTACTCAAGGTAGTCAGCCTTGCATGCCCCCTCCTATCCTAAATAAAACCCCCTTTTTTACACCAAATCCTTTCTATCAGATTACACTTTCCCACTCCAGCTCATCAAATGCATTCGCTCTCAATCTTGTGCACCTAGCTTTCGAACACCAGAAGACATCAAAACAACCTCCCATAGAGATGAACCTTCTAAATTCCTTATATTGTGAATCTCCCATTGAGAATAGTACCACCAGCTAACATGTCCCTCTTTTAGAGACTCCTCTAGTGCATCAATAGTGTTTTCCTTGCATTCCCCAACCTCCCCAAGTCCTTCAGCATAATGCACAGATTCCAAGTTGGAGGAAGGAATGCCATGAACCAGCTTTGAGCTTTGGAGAGGATAATGTTGATGACCTCCAAGAAATACTCTTTTAGGATAACCTAGCCAAGCAAATTGAAGATTTAGAGGCTAGGATGAAGTTGCTTCTTGAAAGAGAGTTAAAACTTCTAGACCTTGTGGAGGAGCCCCAAGACCTTGTGGAAAACAAAGTTGTTGCTTGTTCACAAGAACAAAATTTTGATTCAGAGATCCTGAATTGGGGGAAGACAATAGAATCATGGGGTAGAATGGAGGAGAAAAAGCAAGGTTTTTCTCAAAACCTTGAAGAAGCTGAGACTGCTCTTGCTGATGTTTATGCTGAAGACCTCCAAGAAAAGCTCTTCCAAGAGGATCTAGCCAGGAGAATTATGGATTTAGAATCCAGAGAGAAATTCCTTAGCCAATGTGTGATGGATGGCTTAGACCAAATAGCACATTCTATGTCTAAACACACCCCACCTACACATTTCTAAGAGAGATATCAGGCCACACCTGATATTGATGAAGTGATGATCAAATGGAAGGAGGAGAATCATTCGATTTTAGCTCAAGGACTGCCTCCTCTTCCACATGACTTTTCCACTTCACCCCTTCTCAAGGAGGAACCTATTATGCAGGAGGTGGGTGAGGAGTAGAAGATCCAATCTATAGTCCCTCAAGATGCTATCATGAGCGACAATGAAGGTAAAATCATCATGGAGGCTCCTTGTGAAGACCTCATCAGTAATGGAGAAGACTCTAGGCATGCATATATGCAGATGTTCTAGCAGTATGAAGAGGAACGGAAGCATGGTGAGCTCTCTTCCCCCTTGTTCGATGAAATTCCTTATTGCTTTGATGAGGAGGATAACTACATTGAAGAGCCTGAGTTGGAGGAAAGAAAGGAGAGGTCTGTCTTCTTGGAGGAACACCTTGAAGAAGAGAGTTTTGAAGAAAGAGGTGATGTTTTGTGGGATGAGCAATCATTTTGTGAGTCCATTTCAAACATCACAATAGTCACCCTTCTTTAATAAGGCCAAGAGGAAGCAGAGGGTAAGTCTGACAGAGTCTTCAATGAGGTAGAAGAAAATAGGCTAGACCATGATATATTGTAGAAGGAATGTGTAGATTAGAGGGCTTATGGTGATGAGCCAGTAGCTATTGATTTCTTGGTGTGGAGCACCAATAGAAAGGACCAGCATTTAATAGGCCTCCAGGGACAAGAAGAGTACATGTATGTTGGAGGCATGCTTGAATCTGATCCACTCTAATTCTAGCCAAACTAGGTGACTGGCAAGAGGAGAAAGTCACCGAATCTCATTTTCTTTCAGCTACTTGCTTGGCACCATAAGTCTTCTTGCCAAGAAAGGGACTTAAGAAATTTTCCCTTTAATCCAAGAGGGAGGTAAACATTCCTGGTTAGCTATATATAGTAGTTTGCTTTTAGTTTCTTTTCCTATTTTCCCTAAGTGTAGTTACACAAGTAGCATTTTTTAGCCTTGTGTGTTTTCCCTTTGCGTGTGGGGTAAAAAGCTTCATGTTTAATTCTCAAATATTTTGGGGTTGTTGCTAAATTTTTATAGCTGCATCTGACTCCACACCCAATGGACTACAAGGTAACTAGTTCTAAGCATAGCAAGCATGCTTCCCTTGTGAGTCACCAATCTATTGACCAATTTTTCCCACAAGCAAAATTGTGGTCACCTCCTCCCCTTTCTATTCAAAAATAATCATTTTGGGGTTACACAAGTTCATGTCAGTGGTTCTCTGCTTCCTTCAATGTGATTGGTTCAATCATTTAGTTTAACTAGTTGGTTTATAGACATTTGTTTTATCTTCTTCAAAGTCCAACAGCCTTGTTCCAGCTTAATTCAATGCTTTGGTTCATCAGCCTGGCACTTAAGTCCATCAGCTTGGTTCATTGGTTCAGTGCCTAGTTCATTGGTTTTCTACGTGGCCAAAGGGCAGTGCAAGTCAAATTCCCTATCGAAGGGCTGGCACGTCAAAAGGGAATTTGGGATCAGCTTAAAAAAGCAAAGGCAAGGGGTAGATAGAATTTCTATAGACTTTTTGTCCACAAGAGATGTCCACAGACAAAAGCCCATGGGAAACACAGTGAACAAACATGGAACATTTCTATAGACTTTTTATCTGTGGGAAATGTCTGTGAAAAACATATAAAGGCCCGACACATAATCCAAGGCAAACATCACCCATCAAAGGCCCTCAAAGGGTAGATGCCCTTGCGGGGGACTCTCGGCCCAAGCAAAAGGGACTTTTCCAAAGGCTGAAGGGAAGATGCCAAGAAAATAACAAAGGAAAGAGTGCCCAGGAAGGTGCTAAGGAAAAGCAAGCCGTAGAGAAGCCAGCAGGGACAAGGACGTCCTACGAGCCATCAAAGTTAGCAGAGTGAGGTGGCTATTTATGTTCAAAACAAAGAAAGTGCTAACCAGAAGGAGCTCAAAATGTAGCGACCCACCAAGATGTTCACCTCAAGGGCTGAATGAGCCAGATAAGACAAAATGGAAAAGAGACAAAGTGACAAGCATGGTTCCAACAGGTCCCTTCTAGAAGGATGACATCGGCAATAGTGTTTTCTTCTTCCTAATGAGGGATGTGATAGCCCACCTGCAAGCAAGGAGCACCAAAATGATCCTCTTATTTTTTTCCATATAACATTGTGAATTGGTCATTTTGTAATAATCTTTTCACAATTTTACAAGGCACAGCCCTACTAAAATTTTCACTTAAATCAAATAAAAGCAGTTTTTTACCTCTTCTTGGATGGATATTTTGTGTATGTCCTAAGTGTTTGATTTATGTTCAGTCATTGTCTTTTGATGCTCTCATAGGTTTAAAACCAACACACCAGTTATCTACAAAGTTCCATTATCTATAGTTGACAGGAGAAGAGCTCTATTTAGAAGTATAAGACAGAGGAAGTCATTTACAGTATGTATTTCATAGCATCTTGGTGAGTCCCTATTTTTCTATTTTTCTAAGAACCTCCCTATCATTTTCTAGTACCCTAGTCTTTTTGCCAAGTTTGAGTGTATGTATGTTGTTTTTTTTGATCTTGAGTGTGGATGTGAGAAGGTCATTTCATTTTGGTGTCTCACCTCTTTAGAGTAGGCTTGTTTTCCTACATTCTCTTTTTCCTTTTCATCCCCCCCATTATATAGCTGTATATATATATATATATATATATATATATATATATATATATATATATCACTTGTTAGAACAAAAAATGATACATCAAAGGGAGCTATCCCTTACCTAGAGACTCTCCCTTCCAGCTTCGCCAGTCCCACAGGTGAGAGGGGAGTTTCCATGTTGCGAGGAAAAGGCAGGAGTTCGACCTCCTTGCCCCAGGTGTTATTTCCTGCATCAACACTTATCACAACATATAATGCTAGGAAGGGTTCCAAAGACTACAATATAACACAATCACACAATAACCCTAATGGAGTCCTAAGGTTTAAATTATTCACTCTATTCTAATAACAAGAAAGATAAATCTAATCTAGTGCATACTAAAATTTGTGGCATAAAGTGGGGGTTTAAACTAATAAAATTAACAAATAAACTAAACATGTATTATAAGACATATACTCACATAAATATACACAAAATCCTAAATACATGGAGATAAGAATATAAATGCATTATCTATCTACTCTTACAAAGGAGAAATAAAGTTAGGAATACTTGCCTTTGAAGACAATCTTGACAAGCCTCAATCTCTCCCTTAGCCAAGGTGATTTGCAAGAGATTGTTGTGGTATGTAAGGATAAATAAGATAAATAATATCTAGGCTACACAACCTCTCTAAGAATCCAAAAGACTTCTCCAGAAGACAAGATCCATATCACAAAAGAAAGTAAAGAACCCTAAGCTTTATTCTTCAAGAATAATGGTCAATAAGTAGATTTTTTTCACACTTCTTTGATAATAATTCTTATCTTATGAAATGGTTGGAAATGACCTTGTTTATATAGATGAATCTCACCCTAAATCCTCTTGAGAACATTGAATATATAGGGTCAACCCAGTTGACCCAGTGTGTTTTCAAGGATAATTTACTAGGTCTATACTACATTGACTGAAAGGTTAACAAACCAAGAAAGTAAAGAATGCCCCTAAACTGTACTAGGTTGTCCTAATCAACCTAGTACAATTGACAGTCAAAAAGGATGTTAAGGTAATAAAATGAGGATGGAAAGAGGGAAAAGATTAGAGGAGGTAGGAATGATAAGAATAAGCTTAGGGTAAATGGTTTTAGGAGACAAGTGTGTAGATGACAAGTGGAAAAAGGAACAATAATATTATGAAGCACTAATGGTCTACCCACACCTTTCCTGATGCACCCCTTAAGGCATGTACTCAAATATATTGAGAATCGATAGGTTCTTACAAGATACAAAGTGTTAGTAATTAATAAAAGTTTGAAAATATTATATATACAAGTTTCACCAACTTCCTAGTTAATGACACTTATGTGATTAATTAAAGAAATTCTATTATAAACAATACTATATATAAGAGGAATGCTCTAGGAGATGCTAATGGTATGCCTACAAGATCAAATAGTCCTCCTACAAGGTAGAAAATCATGACTGCAAGCATGGTAGTCCTTAAAACTCTTGTACCTTCTTCAAGTTAGAATATTGGAAAGATTGCTCAAAGTAATTCAATACCTCAAGTTGAAAAAAATCCTTTGCATCCAAGGACTCAATAAAAATTAATTAATTTTGTTCTAAACATTGTGGAATCATTAAATAATTCCAAGGCATATATTTCTCTTTGGGATGTCCTTCACATGCCTGGACAAAAAGAACTCTTGCAAAAGTAGATGTCCAAAATCCATGTTATCCCCTCATCATCAATTCATGGTCATGGTAATATTGCTCTTAAAAATGCCTATAATAATATTATTAAACCTTATATTAATTCTGAGAAACGTCCACCCTTCTACCTCACTTTCATTGTGGGGGATAAGCTTATTCATAACTACATAGTTAATAGTGGAGCTAGCACATCAGTGATGCATAAAGTTGTAGCTGATAAATTGGGTCTAAAGTATAAGAAAAATAGTAAATGGGTGATTCAATTACATGTTACACCTATAAATTTAGTGGGATTGATCAAAGGGTTGAAGGTTTTCTTACATGGTTGTCATAGTTTCCCTATCTTCTAAGACATTATGGTTGTTGACTTGCCATTCCACTTTGCTATCTGCCTCTTAATGGATTTCATAAATAAGATAGGAGGCTTTATATTAGCTGATTGGTCCTTCTTATCCTTCAAGATAAGATATGGAAAAAATGTGGCCATAAAAACTCAAACACTTGATCGGTTCCATATTGAGCCCTATGTAGAAGCAAGTTCCAATATCAATTGTGTCATTAATGATAAGGAGGAGTCTATTATGGATGATGGTAATTATTATAAACTTGAAGACATTTATGATTTTTTTCTAGATGATTATGGTATAGATGATTATGAACATGATCCACACACTTATCATGAGCAAACTAACATTGGCACTTATATCATCCATGAAGGAACATATGAGCAAGTTGAGGTAAGCATTGAACATTCTTTCTCACAAGCTATTGAAGGTAATTACTTGATCCATGTGTATGATAGTGATAGTTTCAAGATCATGATAGATCACTATGGTGAGAATAATAAATTAATTCTACCTAAAATTTATGAAGGAGCCCTTGAAAATGGCATTCATGAGGAAGAAGATGACCTATGGTAGCGGTTCAATACCGTAAGTCAAGAGTTTGAGTAGCTAGGTAAGATATATTCTCCTCCAAAAAAGTGTGAATATGATGATAATATTATTGATAAGACTAAAAAATAGATGGTTGAGTGTCTTATTAATTATCAAATAGAATTCCTTATTGATCATGAAGATGAGTATCAAGCTACTATCAAAGGGTCTACAATCATAAAAGATCTTAGTGAAGCTACTACCCAAGAAGTTGTAACCATATAAAAGTCTAATTAAGTCAGGTTATAAGTTTTTGTGCTTAAGGAACAACTAATACCTCAATCTGACATTGAATCACATTCATATATGTTGGAAAATGGTGAATTTAGAGTTGATGATCCCATACATCAAGTACATTATGTCCTAAAAGAGAGTGAAGTTGGTATAGTCTTGACCATTCCCAATATGTAGTTTGAATAAAAATAAATGGATATGATAGAGATCAAAATAGTTGTAGCTCCAATCAAGATACTTGGAGGGAAAGAGATATCATTCATGAAATCTCAAATTAGTCCACTTGTAGGCATGACAAGACGTAAAGATGGTAAGTCATTTCACCATTTACATAGTCAAGTATTTCATGATGATCATGCTTCATGTGATGCTATGAATTTGATGATGGAAGGGATGTTAGATCAAGAGTTAGTCTCATAATGAAAAAAAACACACTAAAAAATCTTAACATCTCTATGCCTATATCATAGGGGGAACTTGGTGAATAAATAATAAATGACAAAGCTTAACTAAAATGTAAAGAAACTTACCGATTTTCCTTACCTTCCTTGAATTCTCCAAGTGATGTGCTCATTAGTTTGATCAGATTGTGCTTAAGAATTCTTCATCAATGGGGTTTTTCTATCTCCATCTCCTCTTATCACCATATTTGGCTTGTCTTTGACTTTATGTTACTTGAAAATGGACTGTCTTGGATTAATTTTGGCATTATAACATTATTCATTTACTTGATGAATCAAATCCTACATTATCACTTTACTATGTTCCAAGCTCTCTAAATAAAGAGCATTAATCATACTTTTATAGGGTTTGAAATGACTTGGAATGTGTTAAATCCTCACCTTGGTTAGCTTAATTAAACATATTAGGTTAAAAATGTGTCAAATGGTCATGATTAACATGGAATAAACATGGGTGGGATATTTTCCAAAAATGACAACTCATAAAAGCTAATGATGAAAACCTAGGATAGTCATTTATTTTTGAATTTCTCTTTTTGATAATTAATTTAATTGATCTTGGATGAATTCAATTAGGATTTGATTAAGATTTCATGTTAATTAATCCTTTTTAGGCATTTTCAATGTTTGAGATTTTTATTTAATTCAATATGTGCGTTTGACTCATTTATTTTATTTTTAGGCCAATTGAACATGTTATGAAGCCAAACTGGAGACTTTTTAGAGATTCTTAGGCTATATTTTCAGAGTTTGGTAAGAATTTATCTAAATTTGGGTATAAATCCATTGGTGGCCATTTTTAGATGTCTAGATTTTTCCTTATTTTGGAAGGTGTTGTAAGTTGTAATCATAATAACATCTTTTCAAAGATTTCAATGGTCTTGTTGTGGTTATGACTTCAATGGTGATGAGTAAACTATAGGGTGTCCCATTGAGGGAGCAGTTGGTAAAGGGGTTGGAAAATATCCCTTGAAATAAGGAAATGAGTGGACCAAACAAATAAAAAGTGATGGGGTGATAACATACTGATTTTTTCAAAGTTGGTCAAAATCATTAAGAATGCAAGTGGGAAAATGTACAATGGTTTTCCTAAAGGTAGTTATAAGCATTGCACCCTGATAGTGGAAATTTGGTATGATAACACAATGATTTTACCAAAGGTTATTATAATCATTAAAAATATGGAGTTGCCCTAGTTAGGATAACATATCCTAGGTCAGAAAAATAAAGTAAATGATTTAGAATTGGTGATAACATAATGATTTACCCAAAGGCAGTTAGAATCATTGAGAACACAAGTGGGATAATGTGTAATTATTTACCCATAGGTAGTTATAATCATTGGACCACAATTATGGAAATAAAATTAATGGCTAATGATTGAAAACATGATAATGATAGCTTGATATAGAGGATAAATATGAATTATGATAACCTACTAGTATGGAGATGCTTATATGAACTAACAAGGGTTAAAATTATTTCATTGTTTAATTAATCTATTTAGGATAAGATTGGGATTGTTATTGGTGATGGTACTGAGGAGATTTTTTTGTTGCGTAGACTTCTCAAATTTGATTTTTTTTATATCACTTGATGGTAGGCATCATGATAGAAAACCATGAGGACTTGGCCAAAATATGCATAAGGATTGAATCCCATGACCCAATAATCAAAGGAAAACAATGCACCAATGATAAAAACCATGATGATAATGTTGATGCATGAATATCTATGGATTCAAGAATAAGTGCACAAGGAATCAACTAATGAATACAAATAGACTGAATCAAGGCAATAGTACTAAAAGTAAATAAATAGGCACATAAACAAACACATAAAAAAATAAACAAAGAATGAAACATGTAGAGTAATTTCCTACTCTACATCGTATTTAATTATTTTTTTGATTTGAGCACTGCAATTTTGGTTCTTCAAGCGGAGTGACAGAATTTTGAAGCAGAGGGCCGCTTCATTTTGCCCAAGTATTGAGATGCAGTGGAAGCTGCCAAGTGTCGCCCTCTGAATAGGTTTTTTTCCCCTTGTTTCCTTCATCTCATTTTTGCCTGAGTATTAGTTCAAGTGGATTCTACCAAACATCACTTTTAGGAAGATAAAGCCAACAGTTGGCATCCCCCGAGTTGCCTTTTTGTAACCTTCAAGAACCATGGATCATGCCACATACCCAGTAGTAGTGAAGCGGAATGCACCACGTGTCACCATCTACGTCTCATATCGGCGACCGCACTTCATTTAGAAACTTTCACCATAAGGCAGCAGAGAAGATGAAAATCACCAAGTGGCAGTTGCGGAGGCCCTGAAAGACATTTTTGGAGAAAAATTGCAAGCCACCATGTGTCGGCATTCAGGAAGCCATGAGTCCAATGCTTTCCATTCAACGCACAAAGGTGTTTTTGTATTTTTCTCAAGCACCACAAAGCAGCGGATGCTACCAAGTGTCACTCTCCAAGTCCCCCTCTACTCCATCCATAGAAGAAGTGGAAGATGCCACTTATCTTCCTCAAAGCCACGGAAGCTGCCAAATGTCGCCATCTGTAGGAGTCCGATATATGCCCCTAATGATACCACAACATAGCCAAAGGGGAGCGGAAAGAGCCGCATGTCTTTGATGAATCAGGTAGAAGGTGCCAAGTGTCATTTTTTGGTGTATTCTAGGTGATCAAGGGGATTTTTATAAAATTGACTAAGTGTCCTCTCCTATTTCAAATATAGTAGAGTATTCCATGTATCGGTTGCCAAAAGTGAAATGGAGGGAAAATTGGCTGGAGTTAATGCGAGTAGATGAAACAGTTCATCGGGTAGATTTTTGGAGCCACCCACAGCATTGAAGGGACTGTCTATTTGTCCTCAATGAGCAAAGGATGGAGAAGATTGCATGGGAAAGAAAGTATAGGGAGACATCCAGGGATATAAAAGAAGAATTGTAAAATATAAAAAAAAAGGAGGGGGGAATTCTCATAGTTTTAGACTTTTAGAGTTTTTGACCAATTATATCATTTGCTTTTGTTACATTTTACTGAGTTGAAAGGTTTATATGATTGTGTGTGTTTTTGCATCTTTTGTATGACTGGAAGATTCAATAAGAAAATTGAACACTATGCCCTTGTTGATGCCATCTGTGTCTGTTGCAAAGTAGTCTATGCTGTAGATTTTCTAGTGTTGTGATTGGAAATGTTATTTGCTTCTGTCCCATTTTCTAGAGTCTGAAGTTCTACATAACTGTGCATGACTTCTGTGCCTCTAATGTGATTGGAAGATTCTATCAAGAAGATTGAACACTATGCCTTTGTTGACAATTTTTGTATCTCAGCAAAAGACTCCCCTGTTGTGAGCCTCTGTTTCTGTTATTCCAATCTTTTACATTGATCATGCACTTGTCTGCTCTTAAATGTAATAGAATCACATAATAGTTTCACTATGCTCAGGTTAGGATTAGGATTACTCTCAGGTGCATTACCATAGTTAGGTTTCAATTCCTACATTTTGCATTTTTGTTTAGTCTCCCATCCCTTTTCCCCAACACCCAATACAAAAGAAGAGACCAGCTTCTTTAAAATCTGGAGGTTGTTTTCAAGCCGCATTGTCCCACAACTTGAAACTTCCCATTGTTGTTGATTAAGATCTAGCATCATTTTAAGACATCAACAGTTTTTGGCACACTCGGTGGGACCAATCTTTTAAGGAGCTAAAGAATTTTGGTGTATTCTTTAGCCAATCTGCCTTTGGAAGTTTTTTATCGACACTAACAATGACTCTGCATCACCAGCCAATCAAGCAGTATCATCAAGAAATCCCTTTGGTATGTATAACTCTATAACTCATAGCTATGAGTCTTATTCTCCTTCAAAAATGTTTTATCGAGAATAAGCTTCTCCTAGAATCATGTTGAGTAATGAGGATGCATATTGTTATGAGCCACATCAGTCTTATGCCCAGTCCCCCTAATATGTCTCATCCCATGTTGAACCTAACCTTATTTTCACTTTCAAAAAAGCATTGCTGGGATTTAAAAAATATGTGTTAGAGCTTGATAACAGAAGGGGATTTGGTCAAGAAATTACTTGTTAGGTCATCTATCAAGTGAGGGAGGCAATAGACCTGATCAAAAGTGAGTGAGATCCCATTGAAAGGGCATATTGGCAAGAGCTTACATATGAAATGTTAGATGTGTGTGGATTGATTGCATTTATAAAAGAGAGGCTAGGCATTCATGAGAACCAGCCTTATCAAATCTACCAAACTACATATCCACCACCACAAATTCTAGATCAGGCATATGCCACCCCTATTCATGGGCAAGGTCAAAATTGTCAAGGTCAATTCCCCAATAATGCAGAGCCCATGTCAGCAGCAAGTCAGGATGACCCCAGACCCTCACTTCTTCCTCAACTCTCCCCCACCATTCCTCAAAAGGCTCCTCACTTCCATGAAAATTCCTATGAGCCCGCTTCAGAAGAAACTTCTAATACCACTCCCCAGATCTTTCAGCATGATGACGAGTCTCTAAGTTGGACCGAAGAGGATGATGAAGCAGCTAAAAACATTGCAAATGAGTGCGTTCAATTCATGGCTAGTCAAGAGGATTTCATCAGTACAGAGGAGGAGGAGGAGATCACCATAGACTCTCCTTTTGATGAGCAAGAGGATAAGCTGCAAGATTTTTCTTTAACTTCTGATGAGGAGGAGATCATTTTTGATTTTTTCCTCACTCTACAAGAGGATATGGAGGAACATGGACACTCCCTCGACCAAGTCATTGAGATAGGATGCGCTGAATTGGTTTCAGATGAAGAAGAAAGCCCTGAGATTCAAATGAGTATGCAGAAGAGATGCCAGCCTTTTAATTCATCCTTGCAAGAGGATGAAGTCATCAAAGAGCATGATGATTGAATAAAGCTGGAATATGAAGAAGATGTGCCAAAAGATAATGGATATCAAAAGGCATAACATGAAGAACCAATAGCCCATGATTTCTTGATGACACCTGACAACATGAAGAACCAATATTCGATGGGCATTCAAGGACAAGAAGAGTTCATAGGTGTCGAACACACATTTTGCTTAGACTCGTTCAGGTGCAGGTAGATCTATGTGGCTGGTGCAGAGAACATTCCATCAATGACATATCTGTTGCAATCACTGGTATGGCAACACAAGTTGGTTTGTCATAAAGAGGATGTGGGAAAGTTCCTTTTTGGTCCTGAAGGAAAATAAGGATTTTAAATCAATGTAGTTAGGTAGTTTCCATTCCCACATTACTTTGTTTTGTTTTTTGCTTTCCTGATTTTCTTTTAAAATAAGTGTTTTAAACGTAGAGTTGGTTTCTTAGAAATTCCTTAATTCTTTTTTTTTGCTGCAATAAATGCTTCCCCAAATCTTTCAAAATCTCCAAGGTACCTTGTGCTGCATAATGGGTCTACCTCGCTATTTCCTAAAGATTGAGTAGGATTTGCTAGCAGTTGCCTTGATTTAATGCTATTTGGGACTTGATAGGCCCATAAAAATCACTTACCAAATTGTAAAGTTTACAAACTCTCAAGCATTCCTGCGAAAATATCTTGCTCATTGTGATTGTGGCACCTAGTGAAATTTGTTGCAAGAAGCATGTTTTTATCTTGCAAAAGGCTCATACCAGGTTATTATACAAGAGATTTAGAAATGGTGGGAACATCATAAACACCCAGGAAGAGAAGAAGGGTGTAGTCCCAATTGGACCCAAAAAAGGAAGAATAGCCTTTATAGCGCCCAATGCAGATCACTGCAACTTCTCCTCAAGTAGGAATTACTCCCCCTCCTCCCTCTCAATCCATGCCTCAAGCCTTAATGTTACCCTATTTCTCCCCCTTCATTCCCAGAAAAATGCCCTTTTAACTCACCCCCAGCCAGCCAATGGTTCTCCAATATGGCCTACCGCAAGGATTTCCCTTCACAGGGGGATATATTGCATCCCCTTCCACTTTCCAGATGCACGCTGATGCCTCAAGGAAGGCAAGAGAAGCTTGATTAGAGAAGAAGAGGAGTAAAGTGAATAAAGTGCTGGCAGTGCCACATTTGAGGTCACAATTTGACCTCATTCAATAGCAGCTGACGGTGACCCATTTGTCGCCCAACGTTGCCAAGCCAAGCGAACAAATGCGGTCAAAAGACTACAACATGAATGTAGTGGCCATCGACATGTCCCTGTTTAGGCCTCAAGACAGAGTCAATCTCATGATTGAATCCACTTCTGTGGTCATAGAAGATTATTTTAGGATATCGAGGAGACTACAAAAGATGGAGGCTAACTTGGCCACGAAAAAGGCAAATTGCAATAGTTTGGCCAAACAAATAAACCAACAAGACAATGAGGTAGCTAGTTTACAGAAATAGTTTCAAGATACTATTTCCCTCCAGACTCAATAGGCAATTCAAGCCCAAAATGATTCTTTGAAAGCAGAGCATGAAATTGCCAAGGGTGCAACAACAGCTCTAAGATGGGAAAATGCAACATTGCAGGGAAGAATCGAAGGAATCCAATTGCAAGTTACCCAATCACAACAAGGGTTATTGGAAGAACAGAACAAGGGTGTGGCTTTTCAATCCCAACTCCAAGTAGAGTAGCAGCAGACCATGCAACTAGCAATTGAGTTGGCCAATAGGCCAAGAGGTATCGAAATGGTGCAGCTGGTGAAGGAACTCTACAAGTCAGCATGGGAGAGAATCTCTTTGGAGATTCTCTAGCTTAGGCCACTTTTCACCTTCCTACACCACACACAGTAGCTGTGCGAGATGGTCAAGGATGCAATATAGAGCACTTTGGCCACTATCTCCCAAAGAGTCATAGACTCTCATTCTTTGCTCGAGAAGCTCTACAGCTCAAGGGATGCAACATTGGAAGCCATAGGGATTCTTGATAGAATAGCTACTGCAAAATAGGTCAGCGAGGAGCTTAGTTGTAATGCCATAGCCAATAACTACAGAAGCTATCTCGATGTCATCGAAGAAGGCATCAGTGAAATGGGGCAACACATTGAAGATCTGGTGCAACTGGGCCTTCCTGCCCTATTTCTAGATGCAAGGATGATGCTACTGGTGGATCAAATCCATCCATTGATGCTAGCCAGGCAAAGGGATTAAATAGTTTTTTAGAGTTTGCGGGATGATTCTCTAACCTCTAACGTCAAAAATGTTCTAATCCCTATTTTTCAGCTAGAATCCAAGCTGAAAGCCACTACCCAGATCCTGCAAACCTTTTCGCACAAGGATCTCATTAGCTTGGATTTGGCTTTTGACAAGTTGCAGAGAAAGGAAGGATTATCTAACCATGAGTGGCCTATCTTCTAGATAGCACTTTTGAAGCTGTAAATTTTGAAATTTTGATCAAGCGGGAGTTGGGTTCTTTTTGAGCAGGCTCAAAAGCCCTGATGGTTGCCAATAACTGTAGAGTAATTTCCTACTCTATGTCGTATTTAATTATTTTTTTGATTCGAGCACTGTAATTTTGGTTCTTCAGGTGGAGTGGCAGAATTTTGAAGCAGAGGGCCGCTTCATTTTGCCCAAGTATTGAGATGCAGCGGACGCTGCCAAGTGTCTCCCTTTGAGCAGGTTTTTTCCCCCTTGTTTCCTTCGTCTCATTTTTGCTTGAGTATTAGTTCAAGTGGATGCTGCCAAGCGTCACTTTTTGGAAGATAAAGCTGACAGTTGGCATCCCCTGAGTCACCTTTTTGTAACCTTTGAGAACCATAGATCATGCCACATACCTAGTAGTAGTTAAGCAGAACACACCATGTGTCAGCATCCACATCTCATATCGACGTTCGCACTTCATTCAGAGACTTTCACCATAAGGTAGTAGAGAAGATGGAAAGTGCCAAGTGGCAATTGTAGAGGCCCTAAAAGACCTTTTTGGATAAAAATCGCAAGCCACCATGTGTCAACATTCGGGAAGTCATGAGTCTAATGACTTCCATTCAATGCACAAAGGTGTCATATTTTACTCAAGCGCCACAAAGCAGCAGATGCTGCCAAGTGTCACTCTCTGGGTCCCCCTCTACTCCATTCATAAAAGAAGCAACAGATGCCACTTATCTTCATCAAAGCCACGAAAGCTGCCAAATGTCACCATCCATAGGAGTCTGATATATGCCCCTAATGATACCATGACACAGCCAAAGGGGAGCAAAAAGAGCCGCGTGTCTTCGATGAACCAGGTGAAAGGTGCCAAGTGTCATTTTTTGGTGTATTCTAGGTGATCAAGGGGATTTTTAGAAAATTGACTAAGTGTCCTCTCCTATTTAAAACATATCAGAGTGTTCCATGTATCGGTTGCCAAAAGCGAAATGGAGGGAAAATTGGCTGGAGTTAATGCGAGTAGATTAAATAGTTCATCGGGTAGATTTTTGGAGCCACCCATAGCATTGAAGTTGTCATCTGTTTGTCCTCGATGAGCAAAGGATGGAGAAGATTGCGTGGGAAAGAAATTATAGGGAGACATCTGGGGATATAAAAGAAGAAGAATTGTAAAATCTAAAAAAAAGGAGGGGGGAATTCTCATAGTTTTTGACTTTCAGAGTTTTTGACCAATAATATCATTTGCTTTTGTTACATTTTCATGAGTTGAAAGGTTTATATGACTGTGTGTGTTTATGCATATTTTGTATGACTAGAATATTTAATAAGAAAATTGAACACTATGCCCTTGTTGATGTCATCTGTGTCAGTTGCAAAGTAGTCTATGCTGTAGATTTTCTAGTGTTGTGATTGGAAATGTTATTTGCTTCTGTCCCATTTTTTGGAGTCTGAAGTTCTACATAACTATGTGTGACTTTTGTGCCTCTAATGTGATTGGAAGATTCTATCAAGAAGATTAAACACTATGCCTTTATTGACAATTCCTGTATCTCAGCAAAAGACTCCCCTGTTGTGAGCCTCTGTTTCTGTTATTCCAATATTTTACATTGATCATGCACTTGTCTGCTCTTAAATGTAATATAATCACATAATAGTTTCACTGTGCTTAGGTTAGGATTAGGATTACTCTTAGGTGCATCGCCATAGTTAGGTTTCAATTCTTACATTTTGTGTTTCTGTTTAGTCTCCTATCCCTTTTCCCCAACACCCAATACAAAAGAAGAGACCAGCTTCCTTAAAATCTGGAGGTTGTTTTCAAGCCACATTGTCCCACAGCATGAAACTTCCCATTGTTGTTGATTAAGATCTAGTGTCATTTTAAGACATCAACAAAACAATAGTTAGTCCAAATGTTAGTATAAAAAACATGACACAAATAAGAAAATGAACATTGCCCCTAGAAAATAGGTGAAAACTTAACAAACAAACATGATGGGGGAATATAAGAATAGGTAGGGGTGGATATTTTGTCTCCATATGTACTAGACAAGTGGATGTTTCCTACATAGTTCCATGTATGATATATCCTACAAAACTTTAGGCCAAATGTAGTTTTCCAAAGAAATGGGATAAAATAAATTGATGATGATTGAAAAACAAACATGATGGATGTGATATAATATTAGGAAAAATATTGTAAAATGGTGAGGACATGGGATAAAAGGCCAAAAATGATGGGGAAACTAAGTGACAAGTGATTTCTTTTGACTTAGTAAGATTTCGTAAAATCCTTAAGGAAAAAAAATGATCAATATTTTGGTTTTTATAAATTGATTTAGAAAATGTTTTTAGAATTTTAGAGTATCTCAACTTGATCAAGAATGAAAAGACACTAAATAGTCCAAGCTTGTAAAATGGTGAGAGTGTTCAAACTTGAAATAATCATGAAATGGTGAGAACATGAGGGAAAAGGGGGATTGAGCTGACCTCAAAAAATATTGATCATGACCCACAAAGTCCCAAAATGGCCTTAGGTCACATTATTTCTACCTTAAAATAGAGGAATCTAACTAGTGTAGTAGTTAATTCAAATAAAATAAGCACAGTTGGCATAATGACATAATACAACAAATGAATGGCTAGTTGGTATGTCAAGGCACAATAAACAAATGTTTCCCCTAGTTTTTCCATAGGCATTTATAATTAAGATATAATTGATCATATCAAAGATACTAATTTTCCCATATGTAGTTATAATTAATAGCAAGATAGGTGAAACACTAATTTTCCCCTATAGGTGGATATAATCAAGCTCACATAAACAAACATGATAATAAGGGAATAAGAAATGAAGGATGCAACTACTAAAACTTCTATTATACTACTCCAAAATACTGCCTCTATCTATAGTTCTTGAAACAACTAATGAAATTGATTTGATTCTTTATTTTGATAGCCACGGTCAACTGGGCTAGGTAGGGATTGATCAAAACAAGTTATAGTTGATAGATTATAATGGTAGAATGGATAAGTGATAGTAAAAGTGATAGGATGGTAAAATGATATGGTATTATTGACAATGATAAGATGATATAAATTTATGGTATAAATAAGAATGTTGATAATATGGTACAGCTTGAAATGGTCCTAATAGATTATGCATTGATTCACTCAAGCATAGTACTAATTGAGGTGTATAATGTTTGTAGGATCATTAAGTTTATCCCCATATAGTTTGGAGAGCCTGTATTCTGCTACATCATAGTTTTAAACAATGATTAAAGGACCAACCCAATTGGGTTTGAAATTTCCATTATGCTTCTTTTCAATCATGGTATTCTTTTGGTTCTCTTTAATTATAAGATTACCAATTTTGAATTATCTGTGTTTCTCATGATAATTGTAGTGGCCATGAAGTTAGTTATAATAAGCTTGAAGGTTTTTCATACATCCATGTGTTTCTCATCAAGTAACTCCAACTCTTACAGGTGAGCTACTAGATAGTCTTTGTCATCAAGAACATGCTTCAAAGAGATGTGTAATGAAGGTAACTCAACCTAAATGGGAAGAATGGACTTAGTACCATAAATAAGTGAGTATGGAGTGTCTCCTATTAGGGTGTATTGATTGGTATAGTATCCCTAAAGGGCACACAGTTATAAAGGTTTCAATCATGGCTTGCATTATTGATAATCTTTTTAAGAATGTTGATGATGATTTTATTTGATGTTTCAAATTGGCCATTACCTTGAGGGTAATATGTTGTGGAGAAATATTGGGTGATTTTGTATTAAACACATATATTTTAAACATTCTTATTCTTAAATGATCCTCCATTATCAAATATAATGTTTGAATGGCTACCATAGTGGCAGATGAGGTGGTTGAAGATGAATTTGGAAATTTGGTTTCTAATCATGTAAGTGAAGGGTATAGTTGCAACCCACTTGGTAAAATATTCTATGGTAGTAAGGATATGTTTATGGCCATCATATGAGGTGGGGTTTATCTTCCATTTTGGATTGAGCCCCATGTAGTAAATATCCATGGTATCAACATTGGTTTCAAATTCTTCATTAGGGCATGAATTAGATTGGTATGATGTTGATATTTATTGTATCTTTCAACATATGTATTTGTGTCTACATCCATTATTGGACAATAGTACATATTACATAAGATATTTTTGTATAAGACTCCCCCATTGATGTGGGATCCACATACTCATTCCTAAACATCTCTTAATGCTGGTATATATTCTATCAAAGGTAAATAATGAAGCAAAATTATGTCAAAACTATGATAGTGTAGGGTTGGCTCGAGTAAGGTATAACATTGGCCATTGTGGATGAAGGCTTTGGTTTATTTTTGGGATAAGTTAGGTGGTAGTATTTGGTCATGTAGGTAAGTGTATAGGTCATAATACCAAGTAGAGTTGGGACTAAAAATATCACAGATCATTATGATGATTAATGGTTTAGGAGTTGGCACTAGCAAATTTTCAATAAGAAATTGGTAGTCTTTTGTTGTATTTGCATAATGAATCAAAGATCTAATGGTATCCATGGCATCTATTGTTTTTATGTTTACCCGGTATATGTTCAAACTAGATGTCAATAATATGTTACTTTGGAGTGTCGACCATGGCCTTATCGGGAACCAACTTATCATTTTTGGTCTAAAAGTGGTCTATAATCTAATTGATGATTAACTAAGAATCACCATAAAACCTAAGATGATGTATGTTATATTATACTACCTATCAAATCCCTATGATGAGTGATTCATATTCATCCATGTTGTTGGTACAAGGAAAGTTGATTTTAAATTATTTAGGGATTAGATCCCCATATGGAGTGATTAATAAAATGCCTACCCCCAATTCATGTGTAGTAAATGAACCATCAAAATATAGCTTCTAGTGTTTCTACTAAAGAAGTTTTTTAATGATGGTAATGATGGATTCATTAGGAAATTGAAATGTGAGTGGCTTTGTATCTACAAGGGGTGCTTCAAAAAGTTAATCTATAATAACTTAACCCTTGACAGATTTTTGGTTGACATACTCTATCTCAAACTCACTGAGAAACGTGATCCATTTGGCCATGTGGCATTGTAGTGATACTTTGGATAGTAGATACTTGAGTGGATATACTTTTGAAATGACCATGATCTTATTACTCAACATGTAATGTCATATTTTTTGAGCTATGGAGACCATAGCTAAATAGGATTTTTTAACGGGTGTATAATTGTGTTTATACATGACCAATGTATGTTTTATATAGTATACTACATGTTCCTTTCCATTATCATCATGTTTAGATAGAACTGATCCCAGGGCTTTGTTTGTCTCTGATAGATACAAAATTAATGGCTTCCTTAGAATATGAGGCAATAGAATTGGTGAATTCACAAGATAGTCTTTTAGCTATTGAAAATCTTTTTGACAATCATCATCCCAAATAAATGTTACGCCCTTATTTAGCAGGTGTGTAAATAGATGGAACTTATTGGCCAATTAAGATATGAAACATCTAATGGATTGGATCTTTCCCTTAAACCTATGAATCTACTTCAAATTGGTTAGTGGTGGCATATTTATTATGGCTCACACTTTGGATGGATAGACTTATATAACCCTAAAAGACATAATGAAGCCAAGTAATTTTCCTGATGTGATACCAAAACACATTTATTAGGGTTGAGTCTAACTTTGTATTCATGTAGTCACTCAAATATCCTCCTTAATCCTACTGGATGATCAACCTTGGTCTTTTATTTTCTTAGTATGTCATCAACATAGTCTTCAACAATGCCATGCATCATATCATAGAATATGACTATCATGGATATTTGATATGTGGCCCCTACATTTTTAAGACCAAATGGCATAACATGATAACATAATGTCCCCCATAGAGTGGTGAATTCTATCTTGTGTTGATCTTCTAGTGTTATTCAAATCTAATTGTAGCCTAAGAAATTATCTATCAATAAAAGCATCTCATAACCCAATATAAAGTCAATAATCATGTCAATGTTTGCTAATGTAAATTTATCCTTTGGGTAAGCTTTGTTAATGTCCTTGAAATTAGTATAGATTATGATTCCTTTTAGATTTTTACTGATTGGCACTACATTAGAAATCCATTCAGAATAGTCAATTGGTCTAATACATCTTTATTCCAAGATATTTTACAATTCTTTATTAACTAATATAGTAATACTAGGATACATTTTTGATAACATTTGTTTCACTATTTTGGCATCATGATGTATCATAAGGTGGTGAACAACCAAGGCAGGATCTAAACTAGGCATGTTGGAATAAGCCCATGTAAATATATCTACAAATTTCCTTAATAGGGATGCTAAGACTTCATGTTCCTCCTCAGTGAGGGACACACCTAATGTAATCCATTTTTGGTCATTTGGTGTCCTAATGTTCACCTTTGTTGTGTCTTCTACTAGAAGGGTCAAATCATATTTAAGAATAATGAGCAAATATTTGAATTATTTGGCTATGTCAGAGTCCTCTATTAGGACTTATTCTTTGAGTTCTCCTAGACATGATGAATCAAAATCCCCCAATGTAAAAAATGTTGTTAGAAAATCTTGGATTATGCAATTAAAGGCTCATTATTCTACAAGACTAAATTTAGACCCATATACAAGATCATCAACATTGGTATCCTAGATGATTTGATCAAAATATTGTTCTTATTCAAGGCTAATCTCAAAATCATAGATAAATTCATCATTATTGGTCTCTTGGTTTATATTTGAATAAGGTTGAATGCACCCATATAGTGGCACCTAAAATAGGTTTCACCACTAAACAAGCCTTTATTTTTACTATTTCCCTAGTTTAAAAGTGCCTCGAAAAAGTTGTCACTTTGGGACCTTAATGTTTTATTTATTTGTTTTTGGATAAAGCTGTTCACCAGCTCTCCAAAATATGCTTAAGGATCCATTTTGATTGAGAATCTTGATTTATGATCTCCCAACGAAACATTGTCCCTAAGGACTGGAAAATCACAGAAGGTCTAATCATTCTATAACTCATCAATTGGCATGTTAGATTCTTGTTGGTCTCAGTATATAAATTGGGGATAATATAATTGTTGACCAAATTTGAATTTTAGTCAAAATGGGTCAATTCATACATTTTAATTTTTTTTAGAGGTTTCCATATGTCCTATAGGGGTCTCATGTTGGTCTAAATTCCTTACCATCCCTACTCTAGCCTTGTTCTAAGCTTATCTTCCTTCTATTTGTCCAGTCAACCAAAGTCAACCAAAGTTAACCCTGGTAAAAAGATAAAATTAGCTTAAAATGTCCTAATGTGGTCATTTAGGTGTTTTAAATTGTTCCTAAGTCATAATTTGGTCCCTTTGCCATGTCTCATGTGTAAAAAAGGCCTTTTGGTCACATTTTTAGCCTATTTAATGACTTGTATGGACTTTTAAGGAAGCATATTTATCACAAGGTTGGTTTTCAACATGGATGAGGTCAGATCATGTCATTTATTAGTCATATTTAAGTTCAAGAATTAGTTTCATGCAAAAATAGGTTGTTTCTCCTTGAAAATAGGCCATTAATGGCACTTATACAGACTTGAAAGGTCTACCTTTAGAAAAAAAAATGTGGGATAGTGTCTCTTCACCTCCCCAAAAAATTTTCCATTCCTGTTGTGTAGATATTTAATCATGAAGTTCATTCTTTTCTTCTATTTCTTCTTTCTTGTCCTTCCAAGCCAAGAAAGGTCAATTTCAAATGCTTCGTGTAGGCTATATAGTTGGAATTGAGAAGAATTATTTTGGGGATTAAAAGAGGTATGAGTATAATTAATTTTAATGAAATAAATTATAAGTTTAATGGATTATCCTTTATGAATTATCACTTAGACTCTAGGAAACTTTTTATGCACTCACATTCATGAAGGGTTTATGTTTTAAGCTAGTTTCTGATTCTTCTGCTTAGTTTTGACAAATTAGTTATTTTTAGGTGTTTCTCCATGTTTTATAAGACACTTCTAGAGGTTCTGAATTCTTATTTTGGATTTGGAGCTCTCACATAGTCAAGAAACCTCTCTTAGGCTTGTCTTTTCTTACAAACTACTCTTTTACATCCATAGTTGCCTCAAGTGCCTTGAATGGAGGTTTTCCATATTTATATGAATGAATTAAATATATCTCAGATGTTTTGAAGTTATAAATGTGAATTTGATGACTAAATAAAGTACCATAAGGTAAGAAGCATGCTTTCCCCCCTAATAACATCATATTGTTTCCTGTTATCCACCTACAGGTGATCTTGACAAATTTTGGAATAGTCACATGAATATTTTGGAGCATTTGAGGATAATCTATTGCTTTGATATAGTGGAAGGAACATAACAAGGTTGTTTTCATAGGTAATTTTATAAACCAAGAGATGAAGGTTATGACTAACTTTTCAGGGTTGTGATCCTTAAAAGGGCAAAATAGAAGCCCTATAGGTTTTGAAAATGATGTAAGCCATAGTCTTAATGACCTTTTAATTCTTATTAACTTCTTGACTTGGTATATCCAAGTATAAACTAGGTCCATGCCAAGTGTGAAAGGTATAAAATGAGAGAAAGTGTGTTGCTGAGGGTCTCAAACTTACCATAAAACACATTGAAACTAATCAGTAACACCTATAAGCTTGAGTCAGTAATATTTTTCTTTTTCCTTTAAAGTTGTAACTTGACTTCCTCTTCATGCTTAGAAGGTATCAAATAGTTTAATAAGTTGTTTTTGATCCAATAGTATCCAAATAAGTTCATACATCATGTTTCTAGTCCTAAGGCATTTTGTCAATCCATACATTGAGATAGGGTAACCTACAGTAGTCAGGCAAGGGCATCTCAGTTAAAGGTTAACATGATTTTTAAGTCGGTTATAAGATATATAATGGTGAATTAAAGGTAAAACATTCATGGTGAGAGTTTAAATAATCTCAAAGTGTTCCCTACATCTCGAACAATGTTCTAAACACTCTAACTAACCTAGAAAACCATGTTTTGTCTCAGTCCAATTGAGTCTCAATGAAAAGGTATCTGAGTCCCAAGAAAAGGCACTATTTAAGCCTAAAGGAGACATACATGGATGAGTTAAAGGTAAAACATCCATGTTATGAAAATAATAGGTTTAAGGAAGTTTGTTAAACCATGATCAACCCCAATGCAACCTATAGGTAGGGTCTTAAGGGTTTGTCTTAGTCATACAGTCAGTAAACAAAAGGGGGAGATTTTAATATGAATAGGGAATGAATGTGAAATTAATGGATATGGATAATTGCCAAAATGTCTTTGAAATTTAAATTTATTTCTAGGAATACTTCAAATGTACTCAAAGTACAAATAACCTAGCTACAACAAAGTCTTAAAGGAAGTTATCTTAGTTAATAGCATAAGCCCAATCTTGTGTTTGTATCTCTCATGACACTTTGCATGGAAATATGAGGTGATTAGATATGTTATGGAGGATCCCTAAGAAGAAAAAATTGGCATTAGTTCAAATTTTCAACTTGCTAATTCTATGAAATAAGCCTAAGACCTGAAAGTGCTTGAAAACCATTACAAACCCTCCTAAGGACCTGATTGGGGAAATAAGAAAATTGAAGAATTTATATGGTGTATAAATGCCATGAAAATAATTGGATCTATAGAGGACTCTTTAGGTACTTATCCCATCCAACTGAGCTATACTATAGCTATATGAAAGGGGTCTAATAGGGTTTTCTTTGACATTTTAATGTGTTTTGAAGGTATCAAGAAGTTTCAAAATGTGAAATCACTTTTGGGAGATAGTTTGAGAATTTTTATAAGTCTCCATGGATATTTGATGAGGTATCTAAACTCCTAAGTGTGTCTATTATCTTCTCCATCTCATGTACTCTAGTGGATAGATAGTGAACACTTAGTAAAAAGGGTGGGAGCTCTAATTGGGAAGCCTTTTAAGGCTTGTTTCATGAACTTGATGATTTATACACTCTTTACATGTGTCATTAATCATTGTTCATGGATTAGATTGTAGAATTGGGAAGGTTTTAGGTGTCAAGTGTGAGAGGTACATGAAAATGAGTCATTTGGGACTATTTGAGATTAAAACTCATGGTTAGAGGAATATGAATGATTAAGGACCAATATAATGAATGTGAGGGATTTTTAGTAACCCCTCACAATTAGATAAATAATTAGACCTAACCCTATGCAGAGATGAGGTAGTTTTGTGAAGGCAAATCATTAGGGCAATTTCTTGTGCAAGCAATAGAAATCTATGCCACATATGGAAGAGTTAGCTAAGTTGAGGTACATTTGTCCTTAATTTCCTTGTATGACCTATCTCATGCCTGATTATATAAATTTTATGAATCCTCTCTACTTGACAAGTGTCTTAGTGACTCTTGAACTTCAATTTCTCTCTCTCCTCTCATAATTGCTATAAATTCTAGCCTTTTTAGATGTTGTATGGATTTCTCCACCTAGGTATGGTGAATCCATACCAAATTTTTGCCTTGAGATAATAAATATATATTTTTTACCTCATTAAATATTTCACTAAGTGAATGTAATGGTTGTTGTTCTTATGCAAGTGGAGTTTTCCTTACCTTAACATGTTATCCTTCTTAGTGCCTTGTGTAGTTTGAGATATCTCTTTTAAAGGTTAGAAAAAGTGTCTAATGTGTATCAAAGGTGTAGTGAGTAGTATATTCAATAGTATTTCTATAAGTCCTATTTTCTAATTCCTCCTATCCTAGGATCTCTTCAAGACCCCATGCTTGAAACATTGATGTCAAAGATAAAATTGTCATTGAATGAAGTGTATGTACATAATTTTTATGGTTACAAGTGCATGTTAAATGGTGTGATTAGAAAAAATATTTGGTGTATCACCTCCCCTAGAGTATATTTACTTTCATGTATCCTTATCCCTTTTAATTTCCCCAAGAGTTAGTAGTAGTTTGATCAAAGTGGTAAATCAAGGGGACCTAGCACCAATCTAGAGATCCACCTCAAAGTTGGGTCACCCATAGCCCTGAGGTGGTTCCATTCTATCACTTGAATGAAGAGAGACTTGTCATCTCCTCAAGGGGTGAAATTTCAATTGACATCAATAATGGTAGTGGATTATGATGAATGAGTAGTCGAAGGGTACAAAAAGTGTTATTATTAAATAGGTTGGTTTGGGATAAGTCATCAAATTGGCTATGATTAGACTCGACTTCATTTTAGGCATCATCATCACTCTTCATTGGTGAGAGAATTTAAATAAGATATATGGGGTAACTGCTAGTTAATTTATATCTAAGTCCATAGGTTCCTTTATACTTAGTCATATAAATTGGCTCAATGTTCCTTATTAATTTAGCTTGAGACATCCTCCTTTATAGTCTTAGTTCTCCATGATTTGATTAGGGATGGGATACTTGGAATTTTTGTAATAATAAACCAATTTGTCATTGTATAACCATGATTCATCACCTTTAATAGGGTCCTTTACTTGGCCATAGGTTGGTATAAACATGATGGGTATTAGACTATGATGATGGCCTTTTCCCTTTCTTTGTCATTGCATGAGTAGTTTGGCTTTTGGTCTTCCAAAGGACTTTGGGTTTTATGGAAGTTTTTAAATGTGAAATTTATCATGGGTTAAATAATCTCTTAAGACATTATCCAAGATGGTATAATTATTGGACATTTCAAGAGGTAGCATGTGGGAAATGCAGTCAAATATATCAAGGTCAATGCAGTTAGCTTATGGTAAATCAATAAGTATTGATTTTCCCTTTGTACTACTTAGTGACTAGATTCATGTTGAAATAGTAATTGTAACTTTGAACTCAGCCTCTAGATGTTTGTAATGATCATATGGATGTAAGTATCTTGGAATATTAACCTTCATCCTTGAATAGGATAATTTAATACACTGGTGTAACATCGATGGGACTGCATGAATCCCAGGTCAAGATACAATACATGAAAACGTGTATCATGGGTCAAGGGCCCAATGTTAACTAGAAAGTTAATGGTTCCTTATGATTCTAATTATTCATTATTTTAGGATTTGATGGTGATTATTTCTACTTGAAGATATATTGAGGTATACCCAAGAATCTTGATGAGATTTAGAGACATAATATTCAGATCTAATCCATTGTCTATGAGGACACATTTCAATTTGTACATCTTTATGTAAATGTTGATGTATAATGGAATATTATGCAGTGGACCAAGGGATGAAATATCACTTTGGTTGAAGGTTACTTGTTGTAATGGAGCTAGGTGTCTAACCAAAGCTTGAAATCTATCAAGAGATATGTCATTTGGAACTATGGGTTGACCAAGGATTGCTATAAGGATGTTTTTATGGATTATAGATGTACATAACAAATCTAAAATGGAGATTTGTCTTGGCATATTTTGAAATTATTCTATAATGTCAAATGTCTTTTTTTGGATAGTGGTAAATGGTTTGTTCTAAGGCAAAATGGCTGGTTGGATGATGGGTGAAGTAGAATATGGTTATGGGCCTAGTATGGTAATCCTTAAATACTAAGTTATGACTATGCAATCAAGAATAAGTGCATGACCATTGTTGTTAAAAAATGATGGTATATGGAGACCACATAAGATGAGTCTTAGTTGTTGATGCACTTATATGTAGTCATGGGCTAATGATGAGTTATTAGTATAAGGTCCTAATATGGGAATCCCTACTTACTGGTTCATCTATGTGTGATCCTAGGTCAAGGAAGGATTACTAAAATGGTTTGGTTGATTTGGTATGATTATCAATGGTCTTATTTGATTGGTACTTGGTCTTGTATTTAGGTAAATGGTGTTAATGTGACGTCCTATAATATGGCCTATAATTGAGTTGTAGTCATGTGGAAATGCATGGTAGGTCTATTGGATATTCACGTTATTTTAGCCTTGGTTTTATCCATCATTTTGATGTGGTCGATTCCATTTTCTATTTTATTGAGTTTATTGTTTCTATTGGTTCAAATTTGGTTGTTGATATTATTGTTATTGATGTTTCACTAGATGTTATTGTTGTTGATGATTATTATGCTGGGGAAAAGGATTATGATAAATTCCAAGGCTCTGATTATAGGTGGAAACTCCATGATCCAATGTGATCACTTCATTTTTCAACATATTTTGAATTACATGTCTAATTTACACATAACATTACAAATTATGTCCATTGACCCTATGAAAATTATAGAATTGTTCTAGCTTGTACCAGTCTGGCATGTCAACACCCTCATGAAATTATTCTTTTGGAATAGGCCATATAATCAAATTAGATTTTATGAACTTGTGAGAGACTAATTTAATGTACTCTCTAAGGTAATTAAAAGTGTGATGGGTAGGAATTTTTATCCTTTGAGGAAGAGGGTTTTGAAAAGGCATAAGCATTTGTCGTGTTTACTATATTGTCTAGACTAGTCTAGGTTGTTGTAATTTCTACACATGTTATGGCTATTGAAAATATTATTGGTTGGGAGTAAGCTAGAAAGGTATCATAGGATAAGTAGATGGTTATTACACCATTTATACATGTTTAAACTTTGTTACTCCATTCCCTAAAATATTCTTATTGTAATTGAATTGTTTGGGTTTATCATTATTATTGGTCTTTATTAGTTGTGACACATACACTTGGACTAGATGTTGAGTTTGTCCACTAGTCTAGTTTTTGTTCTAGCCATTGTTTTGATTTGACAAGGTTATTTTAATGATCCCTTTGTTAATAAAGGATCATTTGATTACCAAACCTTTTTCAATGATTTATTTAAATGTACACACACACTACAACTCTAGATAATCAGATATTTTTCTATGTAGGCTTTTAGAAAATATAGTGGCTAGTTGTTTATCTTTATACTATGGGTAATATAGCTTGCAAGGGATCTCCATCACTCTAGATAAATTACAAATATTTCTCTTAGTTTTTGTTTTACTTGTGTTAAGTCTACTAATGAAATCTTATGCTTGAGATTGTAAGAGAAGTGTTGCATAAATTTGTTCAAAAGATAATTGAAATTAGAAACTAAAATCATAGGTAATTTCAAGAACTATTCCAAATCTTCTCCTACTAGAGTTCCTAGAAACAACAACAACAATAATAATATAACATTATAGGCCATTGGTTGGCACACAAAAAATAATTCTATTAGATGGGCCTTGGGGTCACCTTTCCCCTTATATTTGTCAAACTTTGGTGGTCATACCTTGGAGGAAATGATATCTACAAGTACTCCAAGTTGAAAGGGTAACAACACACTTCATCCAACCCAAAATTTTTGACTTATTTCCCATCTTGGATGGTGGAAATTACATCATTCATTTATTGCATCTCTTTTTTGAGGAAACTTATGGGAGCATTAGCCTAAGGTGATGGTTGAGAGGTCACAAGTTGATTACTTTGATAGAGGTATGATGGAGTCATTTGTTGGGGTATGTTAGATTGTCTAAGTAATAGTACAAGAATATGCATGCATAAATTAGGGTATGATTATTGAAATTACATGTATTGTGATGTAATATTCTAGTTAAGATTAGGTATGTAGGCCTGATGTTGGGAATATTGAGGTTGGGATGGTGGTATATGACCATACTATGCCTAGTGAGGTTGAATAGGGACATGTTTCTGACTAATTAAACCTTTTTGTTGAGAGGGAACTTTTAAACCAAGACCCTACCTCTGAACTAGTGGTATATTCTACACAAAAGGCAACTATTACGTAATAGGTACTTGAGGAACATTAGAACCTCTTGGTTGTGAAAATCCCTATTGGGAAGTGGATTCATGTTAGAGATTTATCATCTATTACTAACCAATATTTACATATTATTGGTTAGACATCATTTAGTTTTGGATTGGCATGTTAGTCTACAACTAAATAAGTATGTTCATTACTACCTGGTGAAGTGGAACATTGGTTTCCCCTTAATGAGGAAATAATATGTTTTTACTCTACTACATAGGTATATTATATTGTGCCTATTATTATAGAGTATTACTAGTCACATGTTGGGGTGAAGTAAGATTAATCACATTCTATTATGGCATGACATTGGTTGTTGGCTAACTATTTAATCCTTTTTTTTGGGTACTACAATAAGTAATTCTTTGAGGATTAGAGGTATTTGGTTAATTTTGAGACATATAAACTCCTACTCCCTAAGTTTGTGAACCACTAATAGTTCTAGTTAAAGGCACATTTTATTGTTGAGTATGTTTGTATGCTAACACCACTTTGGTTTGGATTGGATGTTACTTGTGTATTATCCACAATGTTTTGCTCACTATTCTATGTAGAAATATAAGACACTTCCTTGATGGTTGGGGTATTGAACATGTTCTCAATTGAAGTGTTCTACATAGATGGGCCTAAACCTTGATTTTATTGACAAGTCAATTGTCTTAAAATTCCTTCTAAAGTAGTTAAATCAATGAGAGGTTTGTTCAACATGCTAATTTGATTAAGGTT